>KK122426.1:16861-127871 GCA_000611955.2 Stegodyphus mimosarum
GCTTTGTGATATTTTATTTTGTGTACATTGCGAAAAAAAGGGTGGCACAGAGGGGCCGATTGACGAAATTCAAATTGCGTTTTCCATATCTCGAAAGTGCGACTTAGGATATATATTAGATTTATATATAGCTTTATTCTAATGAAGGTATTTTGACACAAAATTGGACTTTTTCTGAAAAAGCATACCAATTTTTTTCCATATTTCGATTCTACGACTCAAATTGTGCCTGAATATTAAATTTTGTAAAATTTGGTGGAAATTTACAGAGAAATTCAAAAATTTAACTTGGCGAATTTTTTTTCAGTTTGCGCTAAGAATAATTCACTTGGCGAACTTCTTAATACATGGCAGCCTATTTTCCTATCCCTTCCATTGTGCAGCAGCGAAAAAAAGTCACATCTTTCCTGCCTTTTTACATTGTGGATGAGAGGGAAAAAAGTCACCATCTTTCTACTTTCTAATTATTTTAACAAAGTTCGTAAACCACATTTTTGTTATTATCACTTTCAATAAATATACCAAATTTCAAAACGCGCCTATATATAAATTCAGGTATATCTTAAAAATTATTTAAAAATAAATCATAAAAAATGTGCAAATTTTATTTGGAATGAACCTAAATTTCGAATTGTATATGAAAGAGTCAAATAAGTTTCATGAAAAAAGAGATATTAATAAATACATACCAAATTGAATTAACATTGAGCAGCTAAAATTTTGAGAGCTAATTTTTTAAAACCTACTCATGCGATTTTTACCAAACTTGGGAGTTTCGCGTAATTTGAGTCGTAGAATCGAAATATCGAAAAACTTTGGCATGTCATTTCGGAAAAAGTCCGATTTTGTACCAAAATACCTATTAGAACAACGGTATATATAAATCTAATACATATCCTAAGTCGCGCTTCGAGACATGAAAAACGCAGTTTGAATTTTGTAAATCAACCCAATAGAACGGGAGATATAGAACTGCCCCTTTTTTTTCGCAGTGTACATATTGATGTCTTAGATGTTTATTTCTACAGGCATACATTAATTTTTAATTTTTAAAGTTCAGAAATATTCTTGAACTTTAAATAAAACTAAAACATTTCTACTTCACCGTAAAGTGAACTTACGACTCCATTTGTTAATTAATACTCTACTTATGAATTATCAAAATAGTGAACTTAAGACTACCGTTAGATTGACACTACACTGGTGTGCAAAAATTAAGGACGAGACGGTTTTTTCAATATAACTTTGTACAAAAGTTTTCCAAATCAACACATTTAATACCGTAAGATCCCCAATACGTAAGGACATGAGTAATGTAAGCAACACTTACTAAAAGAGAAATCAGAGGGATAAAAAGAAGCTTTATTGAAAAAGTAGCATGGAGCGCAATGCGACTGAAGGCCGAAACATTCCTGTGATGGGTGTCCAGCAAGAAACATCCGGTCTTTAATAGGGGATATGATCTCCCCTGACTGCTAGACAGGTTTCACATCATTTGTGCATGCTGGATATGTGGTTGTTAATGAGCTGTTGAGACACTGCTGCTCGTTCCTCTTGTAGCACCAATCGCAGT
The DNA here is from genome assembly GCA_000611955.2 of Stegodyphus mimosarum. Lineage (NCBI taxonomy): Eukaryota > Metazoa > Arthropoda > Arachnida > Araneae > Eresidae > Stegodyphus > Stegodyphus mimosarum. The sequence continues at coordinate 18,435 of KK122426.1, forward strand.
TTCGGAATCGTTACTGGCGATAAGTTACGTGCTGCCACGGGTCTCCCTAGTAAGTTCCGTACATGCTTGACGGGATTTAGATCCAGAGACCTTGCCGACCAATCCATGTGTTCAATATCTTCACTCTCCAACAGCTCTTCGACAGTAACTGTGCGATGAGGTGGAGCGTTGTCGTCCATGAAGAGGAACTGAGGACCCATAGCCCTTGTGAAAAGACGCATGTAAGGAAGAAGAACCTCGTTACAATAGCAGTCCCAGGTGACGAACCTCCTTGGGAGATATGAAGGTCGGTCCGGCTACCAAGCATTATGTCTGCTCGAACGAGAACTCCGCGACCTCCAAAACAGTCCCTTTTGATGATGTTGAAGGGGTTATTGCGTGTTCCCCGCTCTGTCCAGATGTGTATGTGTCTAGAATCGCAACTCAGACTAAATCTGCTCTCATCTGTAAAGAGTACTCGTCCCCATTCATTGTCTCTCCAATTCCGGTGTTCCCGGCACCACAGAGAACGCCTTCTCCGATGGGCAGGCGTTAGAGGTACACACCGTACAGGGCGTCGTGCAAACAGACCACCACCGTGCAGTCTTCTGGCCACGGTAAAACGCGATATCGGTCGTCCAGTCGCCTGTGTCGTGTGTCTAGCGATTTCTCCCGCTGTCTGCCGCCTGTTTCTTCTGGCCTGTAAGGCAATATACCGGTCATCTGCGGGTGTGGTTCCTCGTGGACGACCACTACTAAACCCCCGGATAGCTGTTCCTGTAGTTTGAAATTGTCTCCAAAGTCGTGAAACGATGCTGTGAGCAATTCCGAACTCTGCAGCCACACTTGTCACACTGCGGCCTTCCTCCAACTTCCCAATGATTCGACCTCGGGTAAAAGCATCCAGATGTCGTCTAACAGATTGATTATTCGCCATTTCTCGCTGAGGCAGCAACTCGGTGTGATTTTAACTGCTATACGGCGTGCAATCTCTTTGCCAGAAATACTGATCTTACACCGACAACATGCTTTATACTACTCAGACACTCCCCCATTACGTCTACCTGCATATCTGCGCATGTGCTACCGTACATCACCTTACTTAATCTCCTGATTGGTCTTTCTGTCCGCTCTGCCTCTTCGTTCAGTTGATATGCTAATTTTTCGACTTCGTCCTTAATTTTTGCACACCAGTGTATATTGAATTATAAAAATATATTTAACTATAAAAATGGAGAACTTAAAACTCTGCTTGTGCGTTATTAAAATAATGAACTGAAGGTAAATTAATACTCTACTCGTGAATTACCAAAATAATGAAGACTCTATTTATAAATTAGTTCTCTACTTATGAATTCTGAAAATATTGAGCTTAAGACTACTTTCAGATTGATACTGTACTTAATTATAAAAATGGCGAACTTAAAACTCTACTTATAAGTCACCAAAATAGTGAACTTAAAATAAATTAATATTCTACTCAGAAATAATAAATGGCCAGACGTTTTATAATGGCTGTTACAAGGGCCGTAGGTGGTGGCCATTTCGTTACGAAAGCACATAATAGGTGGCCGCCGTTGCCTTCTATGAAAGGGTGGACAGTTACACCTACGCCTTCAACGAGATTCGAATCCGGGCCCATCGCTACGTCAGTCAGGGTCACTAAACAATTTACCTGCTGGGTGGCACATTTAAGCGCCAGAATAACATACAATGCACAATATCGACAACTTAAGCGTAACGTTATTGGCATTAATATTAAGCATTTAGCAACCGCTGTATATTATTATTGTTATTACGTATAGATATCGAACAAAGGCAATAAAAGTTAATTTTTCTCATATTTATATAACTATGATTGCATTTAGTAATGTAGTTATACCTTTGTTTAGTTACTAGTCACTTGTGAGACCAGCCGCCTGAAATAATTACGATGAAAATATATATATATATAATGATTTCAATGAATCCAGTTAGCCTAATCTCATTCGGTTCCACTAATCTAATTTCATAAAAATATGTAATGATTTTAATAACCAAAAGTCTTGCTTTCTTAACAATTAAATGCGAGGAATCTGAAGTATGGATTGCCTTAACCCAATCAGTAAGAAAGAAGAAGAAAAAAAATATTGTTAAGAACTGCATTGCTTAAATTGTTAATCAGCAACAAACAGAATAAATTTAAATATTAAACATCTTATACTTTGTTAAATGGCAACACATAAGATTTTTTTTTTCAAACAGCAGCTAAACTTTGTTTTTAAACCGTTAAGTTTCTTAGCAAAAAATTTGTTAAAATCGCACAAAAGTAAAAAAAAATCTGAAAGCTTTCAGATTTTATATTAGGTCCAAAGGAATCTTTTCTTCGCTTACACACACATATCCGTTCCGAGAGCATTTGGGCTAAAAATATTTAAAATCAGCATATCTTTAGAATTTCCTATAGACAGTCTTGCGCGCTGACGATAACAATGTTTTATTCCGTTCAGTTTCGCTATTGATCGCCTTGAAATGGTTGAGTATGTTAATCAAAAATTCTTTAAAGTTTTATATGAAATAGATAATAAAATAAATGAATATGAAATAATAATATGAAATAGATAATAAAATAAATTCGAAACTCAAAATTCGGGCTTTCCAGGTGCTCAAATTTGGGTGGAAAACTACACGTTATTTAAAATTTGATGGCTCTAGGCACCGTTGTTTTTTAACAATCCGAGAAACATAAATACATTCGTGCAGATTCTTCATAATTTAATCTCTTTAAATGTAATACAGTGCGATAATATTTGGTGGCATCAATTTGAAAATTGATTCATTTGCTTTTAGTGATTCGACGCAAAATGCTGTTTCGAGACTAATAACTCTTCTGGGCTAATAGATTCGAGGCTAATAAATTTGAAATTTCTTGGGTCTTTTTTAAATTCATTGAACTTTTGGAAATTTGAATTTATTAGACTTTGGGAAACCTCAATTTATAGCCATTGGGTTAATAAATTCGAAATTAAAGATTCGAGTTTCGAGGTGCACATGTTCGAGGGGAGTTCAAAAATTCTACATTCATTTGCAAACATACATATAGTATATATACGTAAGTACGGATATTTCATTATTTAACAATATTTATATAAATTATTAACATAAATTATTGATACAAATATGTTAATAAATTAACATAATAATTAACAACTGAAAAATAACGTGTAAGAAATGAATAATTATTTTTATTATTATTGAATTTAAATATCTGTAGAGTGAGGATCTGTAATCTATAATAGGACATTCACTGAGAGGTGGCAATCATACTTATCAGTGAAATTCATGGTCATGAGCTTCATTGGTTTTAAGCATGATCATCACATCAAATCCTGTGAGTTTCTTCCGAAAAAGTAACAGGTATTTCATCTTCTTTAACCGTCAGTCTGAGAACCTTTTCTTGAGTCACCGCACTCATAATAATCTGCTATATAGTTAATTCATACAAGGATTACCAGACTGGTATGATTAATTGATATTCCTTTGAAAGATAAATTCTTTTCAGTTTTATTTCTTTAAACAAGGCATTACCTGAATAAAAAGACAGAATGATTTATATGGCCCTAATTTACCTTCACCAGTTTTCAAAACAATACGCTTGTTCGTGTGTAGTTAGTTTCTAGCTTATCTGTCATATCATCTTAAAAAAGCAGGAAAAGGGTACAATTTGTACGCATGAGAGATTCTGTAGATCTTTATATGTGCATAAAAACTGCGCTTAATGTTTATTTACTATCTTCTTCAAACTGTTAAAATTCTTGTTTTTGTCGTGTCGCAGAATCACAAAAGAGCATGTTTATGAATTATTAGCATCTTTTTAATGACTTTTTAAGAATTACGTGAATTAACTCGCTATAAGCATTTGTTAGGCTAACTGTTATTCCAACCGACAAAAATGGGACTATATAAGAAAGAGTATGACTTTTTAAGTAACTTTTGTTGCATAAAAGTAATGAACTTAAATAGCAGAAAAGGCTATATATCTTCATGTTAATACCATACGTATCATTCAGATGACATACTTTTACAGAACAGTTTTTTATTCTTGAATATTCGTGGGCAAAATAATCTATATGGCTTAATGGACAATGTAAAAATTCACATTTAAATGCTGATACATCACTTTTGTTTTATTTCTACATAGCCAATGGCTTAATTCTTCTTGAAATTAATCGCTGAATTTGTGCTTCATATCTTCGACATTTTTATTTTACTTTTTCCCATAAATGTAATCCGCAAATTCGCCGAATTTTATGCTATTAAACGATTTACTTTTGAGCCCTAGCCTCCACAAAGACTTTAATAAAGAAACATTACACATCAATGATTCTCAAATAAAGACGTTTTTACTTCCTCGTACGAAGTAAAAAGGAAATATCGTAATCGCGAAAAATTTCCCGTACTATATTTCAACGAAAATATCTATTTTCGTGGTTTAATTTATTTATTTTTTTTATTTATTTGTTTAATTTCAACTAAAATATCTAGTTTGACAGCTATCAATTGCAATCTAGCGATGTTTTTGAGTAACATCCGTACGTAAGGACAGAATAAAGGACTCCTTTCCCCCCAAAATATTAGAAAACTGATTTAAAATGGATTCTGAAGAGATTTTTTGTGGCGTCTATGGGTACGTACGTATGTATGTATGTATCTCGCATAACTCAAAAACGCGTAGCCTCAGAACCTTAAAATTTTGTATATATGGCCGCTATAATGTGCAGATGTGCACCTCGCATTTTGGTTGCAATCGGCCCCACCAAAAGTATATATATATATATATATCCACTCTGTTACTCGGCTCAGTGAGCTCAGTTTCTTTAATATTATAAGTTTGTAAATTGTGCATTTTTTCCTTTAAAATGTATTGAAGTATGTTGCTCTTATCTTTGGGTAAAGATTTTTATGCCTTTAGTTAAGCTGCGTGCAATAATTGTGGAATTATCAACAATTTAAAAGTTTTTTTAAGTGCGGCTAAGCCTAATACTTGGTTATGATTGCGGCCATATTTGTTTACATTTGAAACTTAGCAGAATAGTGGCTTTGTTGCCAATCTAGAGATACTAAGTTTCGCAACAACAAAGGAAGGTCTTCTTTCATTATTGCGAAGTAATTTGTGCTTGATTCATTCTGGAATTATCATTGAAATTATTAGCTGGTTTTTGCGTACAAATTGCAATTTTATTTGTAAAAGTTGTTTTTTTAATTGTTTTAACTGTACTTGGTATTTAATGTTTTTCTATTATATCTTTCAATTTTTAATGAAAACATTTTGCATTTTTATGTATTTTTGCCTTAGCGCGAAGGCATGATTCATCCTTAGCGATTATCCTTATGATCCTTATGATTCATCCTTAGCGCGAAGTAAGAACTGAATTAATTAATACGCAGCGCATGCGCATTAGGTAAGCTTTACAGTTCCAATAATCAGTAGATTCAATTAACCATTGTGGGTTCTCCCACTATCTGAGTGACAAAAGCTGTGTTGTTGTGCAGCCCCTAAATGGCAAATCGGCGGGATTCGCTTCACCAGCTACATGATTTTATGGAAATGGAGAAGATCCAACTGACGATTCCACTTCAGACGTAAGACAGGTGTATCCCAAACATAATCAATTTTTTCTCCTTCGGTATGTTCCCATTGTCTGAGATCAAAAACGCCTTTTGACATAAACAGACTTGATTTGGATATAAAATATTTTAAATCAGTATAATTGTCAATACTAGCTACAGCATTGTCAACGAAGTAACTTTGTTATAGGGTTTTCTTAAACATAGGGTCAAAATCTTGACAAGTTTCAGTAAGATATTCTATAACAGGGGCAAAAAACACTGCTGTTAACTCCAAAAACAACTCGACTGTGTATCGGAAATTCTAAAGATATGCTCATTTTAAAATTATTTTGCGATAATGCTGTTGAATTGAATTTTATGGCTTAAAAGCGAAGAATATAATATTAAAAAAATAAAAAAATAATAATTATAAAATCTGCTTGTATTGAGAAGTATTTTATATTTCTTCTCTTCTCAACTCTCCCACCAAAGGGGACGCAAGAAGTCTCTGTTTCTTTGCAAATACTTTTTTGCAAAAACGGTTTTCTAGCATCTGCTGTGACGTCAAAGTTCATTCCTCTAAATTGCAGCAAAATGTCTGGAATCATTTCGGTAATATTTGGCCCATATTGCAGACAGTGGTGTTCAAGGAAGGGTGTTTTTGTAGCTTTGTTAATGCGTCAAATACTGGGCAAATGAGAGTTGCACTGCTGGTTTCTTTTATGACAGGTTGATGATATAAATAGTTTCCGTACATCACTTCATTTGGAGGGACCTCCTCAATGATTCCTTCATTAAGCCATTCCAGAAGAACGTTTTGATATTTGTCATACACGTTGTTGGACAAGAGTTAAGCAGTTGTCACTTCAAGTCTTTTCTGATCGATTCTTCTCAGGCGAAGGAGAATTATTGTCAGCCTATGGCAAGCAAACTTTGTAACGATTACCTCGGTTAAATTTCATTGTTTCTAGGAAGCGTTCCTGAGTGTTTAGGTATATCTTCAATGTTGACTTTTTCTCCCAAGGTGCCTTGATTCCAGTGTCATCTAATCTCTACAGTTCAACCATTTCCATTTCCTTCACAAAAGTATTATTACAGTCATTGCAGAGTTTTTCCTGGAGTATCCACTTGTAGGACTTCACTCATTAATGTCCATCTCGAATACAACTAAACTTGAAAATAATATTTTCCTTTTGTCCATCAAAACCCTACCAATAATATCTGCTCCAATGATGGCTTGAATAGGTTCATAAGAATGATAGTATCAGTTAAAACAACATCCAGTTCTTCTATTTCTTCCAACCAAGGGCCTTTGCTTATTGTCAATACGCTTTCACATATAATATTTTGTTCCAAGACTTCCAAATTACAAGTAAAATTCCCATTTGTTTGCTTTAACTTTATTTCGAAATAGTTATGCTTATGTTCCTTAGCAAAAAGCTAACAAACAAAAATTTAATTGTTTCTTGACGACTTATAGGATATTTCATCTTTTCTACAATATCTCTTAAAATATACGACCTTTGTGAGCCACTCTCACATAGTAAGTGAATTAGTCTTTCTTTATCACCAGAAATAAGGTTCACTTTAAAAGTCTGAAGGAATACCTTTGGATTTGAACTCATGTATGATAAGTTAACATTTTTCCGGGAGAAATGACATCTTCCTTCTTATGTATAGGTTTGTTGCAAGTCTGCAGTTGATCACACATCAATTGAACAAATCTTTTTACTACAAATGAGACATTTTAGGTAGATAGCCATAGTGGCTTTCCCATATTCGAATAACTTAACCTAACCTTTTAGATGTTGATTTATCATCCCATTGTACATTTCCTAGAGTAACGGATAATTGTACAACAAACTTCTGCATTATTCTCTTCATGTACATCAAATCTGAATATTCAGAATCATTTGTGTGAAGAACTTATTCTTCTTCGCTCGACACCTGAATTTATTCATATTTTAATCTAACAAATTGTCGTCTAAATACTTCGCAAGTTCTTTATCTGTTGATGGTCATTTGTACTCACAACTTGCTCCTTCAGGACGAAAAGGACTCAGTAAATTGCCATTCGCTTCTTTCGTATTATGAGCAAATTTAGAAAAAAGAATTTACATAAAAAATATAAAACCCAAAAAGAAAGTCGAATTTACTGCATTTACTGCTTTGCCTCTACAAATATGCACGCACCTAAAACAGTTCCGACTAACACGGAGATAAAGTATTCAAACAAAGTTTATTTGTAGCTTTGCATATGTCAAGTTGATACTTTATCCCATTCCACACTTTCGAAATCATAACTGATTTGACCAACTTCTATCGTCCCCATAATTCGGGCAAGCAAATGTAAAGAGGTCAGTTCCGCTCCGCTCAAGTCTTTTCGCAGAACAAAGCTTTTAGAGTTCGTTCCAACTATGTGAAGCACTATGCATTAAATGCACTGATTTCGGATATATGCTTAAAACATCGTTCTTGCAGTTCTTTTTCATCTCTCTCTCTCTCTCTATATATATATATATTCAAATACTTCTACTAACTTCTAGAGTATACTTCTAGAGTATATTGGGATGCTTCTACTAACTTCTAGAGTATACTTCTAGAGTATATTGGGAGATAATATACTCTTTATTACTTAGTTAATATACATATATATAAGAATTTATAATAAGCAGGATGACATGATGCTTTAAACAATTTCAGAATTAAGTTTTAAGATGTTCAATACATAAATATCATAGAATTATCCATGAAAAGAAATGATGACATATGGCAGTGATTGAAATTTTTAATTTTATCTTTTACAGAGGCTGTTCGCACATTTTTTAGACGATTTTGGTAAGCGGTAATAAAAAATCGTTTGCTGCAAAAGAAGTAATTGCAATTGTACTATATTTTTAAAAGTCAAAATTATCGTCTGTGGCTAGAAAGTTTTGTTTTTATTCAAAATGGTGAATTTAATTAACAAAGCAGTGGTTCGAAGGCTACATTTACGCTCTTTCCGAAGAGAAATATGCATGCTCCGTTATCCATAAACGATGTGAGAGTCATGGTTTTGTGATATCTAAAGCGTCGATAGGTAATATCATCGACAAGAAAGGAAAAAAACTTCCAATTGGAGCTTCAAGTGGGACAAAAATTCCAAACAAGTATCCAAGGAAAAAACGGACATCTTCGACTACTGCAAAGGTACGTTGTTTAATGTTAAAAGAAAATCCCCTAGTCAAAGGAAGGTTGCAAAATCATTAAAATGCTCGGTGTCCACTGTAAACAAAATGATAAACGTTGATTTAAATCTTAAGAAAGCGAAAAAACGCAATGTGCATCGTCTTCTTCCGAAGCATATCGCTCGACGCGGGACACACTGCAGAATTCTATATGAGAAACACTTATCCAAAGAAAAATGCAAAACAGTTGTCACAATTGATGAAGCATGGGTGTATTTAAATGATTGTAACAAAAAAAGAGCCATTTTTTATCATAAAAGGGGAGAAAAAATTTAAGTGCATGGTTCAAAGAATCGAAAGAAAGTTTTTCTAAGGGATTCATGATTGTTGCTGGTTTTTCTTATAATGGCAAGTTAAAAATAAAGAGCGTGCAAAACAAATGTCAAGATTAACTCCAAATACTATCAGGAACATATTTTATGGCCCATTTTTCTGAATGAAATACCATCGCTTTACCCACAGTGCCATCCATCTGTGAGACTCCATCAGGACAAAGGTAGCAGTCACACATCAAAATCCACTGTAAATTTCCTAAAAGAAATTGAACAAAAAACTCGTATCAAGGCCATACCCTTCACTGATATCCCTACTAAATTTCTCAGTATGTCACCTATGGATTTTTGTGCTTTCGGACTTTTAAAAACTGCATTATCCAAACGTTGTCCCCAAACCCTAACAGGACTCTGGAAAGCTGTTCGGGAGGAATGGGATAGAATACCTCTTCTGACACTTCAAAAGACATTATTACCCTGGAAATTGCGGTGTCGAAAGATAGTTCAGAATAAGGGATGTGAAATAGCACATTTAAAACACAAGAATTTTATGTAATTTAGTTTTGTGAATACAATATACATCGTCTAAAAAATGTGCGAACAGCCTCTGTACTCATGTGTTTGATCATCGATTTGATAAATAATTGAACTGCATTTATTTATTCATAGCTCTATAATTTAAGATTTGCAATAAAATCATTAAAAATTTAGCCTATTTCTTCAGAAAAATTAGGATCCTTATTTAAAATATGCGAGTAGTGAGTGCATACTAAACTAAAACCATGAAAAAAAAGCGTACAAAAAGATGAAAGGTAGTTTATTTATTTAAATAACTTATGTGAAAAATGAGTGAAAAATGTTGAATTATGACATTATTTCACGGAAGCCTTCTAAATCTACTAAAATGTACTTTATATAAAATTCATTTAATTTGCACTAGTAAATTTTACTGTGTCGAAAATACAGTTACTTTCCATTAATCGAGGATTGGGGATTTACCGGTCTTGTCTTAAAATAGTTACGTCTTTTTTGTTGCGGAACAATGGAGAAACTATATCACAAACCGTCAGAATAAAGCAAAACTTGTGCGCAAAATGCTAAAATGCGAATATACACGTCAAATAACAGCAGTGATAACGTGTGATGTTATACTATTAAAGAATTGTTTTCATTCACAACGATACTTAATTTAATTATACATTAGCACTATTAAATCAGCCGTTAAATGTATATGGCTAAGGCAAAAAAAAGCAGTAATTTATTTTCTGTTTTCTATCGACTCCTAGGGAAATACAAGAATAATGTAATCAAAAGTATTGTTACATTGTTTTTACTCCCTTGTATAAAGTAAAAGAAGAATTGTCATAAGAAAAAATTTCGGGTATATAATTCAATGGAAATATCCATTTTAACGGTTCTCGAATCTATTTTGATTATTGTTTTGCCTAGTATATGTACGTGCGTACATATTAAACGTCTCTTTTTCAAAACGGAATGTAAAAGAAAAAACAAGGGGGCTCAGTTCTATATCTGCCGTTCTACTGAGCCGATTGACGAAATTTAAATTGCGTTTTCCGTGTTTCGATAGCGCGACTTAGGATATATATTAGATTTATAAATAACTTTGTTCTAATATAGGTATTTTGACAAAAAATCGGACTTTTTTTAATAACATACAAAATTTTATATTGGCGAATTTGTTTCGGTTTGAGCCAAGAATAATTAATTAACTTGGTGAACTTCTTAATATGTGGCAACCTATTTTCCTTCCCTTCCATTGAGCAGGGGAGGAAAAAAAGTCACATCGTTCCTGCCTTTTTACATTGTGGATGAGAGGAAACAAAGTCACATCGTTCAACTTTCAAATAATTTTAATAAAGTGCGTAAACCACACTTTCGTTATTATCGCTTGCAATAAATATGCCAAATTTCAAAACGTGCCAATCTATAAATTCACGTATATCTTCGGAAATTTGGAATAAAAAGCACTAATTTTTTGCAGGTGTGCTTAGAAATACATCTACTTTAAAATGATCGTAAAAAAATTATAGGTTATAAATTAAATTTTTTTACGGAAAATTTATAAAAATTATTGAAAAATAAAAATCTAAAAAACAAATCATAAAAAAATGGGTGAATTTAGTTGGAATGAACCTAAATTTCGAACTGTGAAAGAAGGAATCAAATAAGTTTCATAAAAAAAAGAGATATTAACAAATACATACCAAACTGAATTAACATTGAGGAGCTAAAATTTTGAGAGCTCATTTTTTAAAAACTACTCGTGCGATTTTTACAAAACTTGGCACTTTGGCATAATTTGAGTCGTAGAATGGAAATATGGAAAAATATTGCCATGTCTAAGTTTAAATGAAGTGCAGGGGAAAAAAGTAGGTAATTTAATAGGCGTGCAATGAAGTTTTATGGTGTACATGTCTGACTTTTTTATATTTTGAAGTGTGCTCTTCTTTAAATACTGATTAGATATACATAACCAAATGGACTTATTTTTCAAATTAAAACCCGAGTTTTCTGTTAATTATAATATATATTAATATCCTGGATAAACCGTAAGTTTGTGTTAACCATGAACGTCACCCTAATATTTTACGGTTAATCGAATGTTTAAGGTATTAAATGCTGAATTGTGGCTCCAAAAAAGCCTTTTTCGGAGCCTCAAAATCTGCAAAACGGGTCCAGATCAACGAAACGAAAATCATAACAATCCTTACAAATATCTAAATTTAACCAAAACTCAATAAACCAGTTACGAATTTTAACAGCTTCATTCGTTGCAAGTGATTTCCTAATAAATAAAAAATAATATTAAAATTAATTATTATTTTTTAAAACAATTCTACGTACTGGATGGATAACAATGTGAGGATTGACTGCAGTCGATCTTAATATTTTCCTCGTACTCCTGTCAAGCTTTTATTTTGAAACAGCTTCCAATAATTATTGCGTTTAAACTGCATCATTAGCTCTTTTATTTTGTTACGAAGCATATCAAAATATTTCAAATCCGTGCATGGAAGAGAGAAGCTGAGATGTTTGCATAACAAATCTTTCGAATTCATTACGCGGAACCTTTTCGCTTAAGCTTTAGATCTACACTGCCATCTGTCGGTGATTTTATAAACTATGCAGGTGGGATTCATGCGTACCAATATCGGTGAAGACTGAGAGGGAAGCATAAATTTCATTAAAGTCATGACATTTTATCGAAACTAAATTTTACGAATTTGATTCAGATTAATTTTTAAATGTTTCCGAATAGGCTTTTAAATGCTATTACGTAATTATATTTGTTATTATTTAACAATCTTAATAAAGAATACATACTTTGAAATTTTGTAATTAACGTACTAATTTCTTTTCGTATGAAATGCTGCCAGTTGGAACTCATAGATTATTTATTTATAATCATGATTTTTTTAAGATATTAATATTCCAAAAATAGATTTGAAAGATAAGTGAATGAAATGGACAAAAAACACCTATCCAAATAGGAAAGAGTATGTCAGTATGCAGCGTTATTAGTAAATAATTATCGTAACAACTTTGATGGCATTTCCTAATTTTTTATTTCTTTGGTTTTATTAGAACAATTCAATTGTTGAAAACAACAAACAAACAAAGCAACAGTAATTATTATCCTGTAAAATCCTTTCCCCCCTTCCTCCTCCTTATGTAAATATATGGAATTATTCTTGGATTTGTTTCGCCATTAAAATTCTCTATTTTATTTATTTGTTCAATATGTTTAATTAGCATACTTAGTCTAATCTAATATGTTTTTTTAGCATACTTAAAGTTCAGTTTGTGTATTTAGTTACTTTAATTAACATAATAATCAGTAACAGATAGTTCGAAGTAATTAATGCTTTATGTCATATCTGTGGTTATGCATTGCATGTAGAGAGATATGAAAAAAATAATGGATTAATCTAGCTTATTATTTGCATGAGATTGCTAAACGATCATCATTTGCCCTATGAGATTATTATGATGATAATATTAACGATAATTGTTGGCTTGTATAATTATTACTAGCAAGTTATTAGTCCATGCCTTAAAATATTTTAATTATTAAACCTTCCCCTAAATCCCCAATTTGAAAAAGACTAAAATAGAATATCGTCATAACATTTCGATATCTAATTACATATAATGACACAGTATTTTTTTTTTTTGCTCCATACACTATTTTTCTTTCTTCATTAATCTACAAGTAGTATGTTATTGTAATGCTTCTTTATAAACCGCGCTTAGAATATTACGCTTTTAACTACTTATCACGATTCCGGAATAAATGAATGGCGAAAGAGCACTTAATTTTTAAAATTTAGGATCTATGTTTGTGTTTATGCATATTCTATTAAAACTGTTCTCAACTCACGTTATTAAAATGTCCTTATATCTGCCAGTCGAAAATTAAATGGGCTATGTTTCCTTGCTTGTATAAGAAATTATATTAAAAATAATGTAAACATCAGTTAGTAAAACCATCAAATTTATGCATCGTACTTCTTTAAACAATGTCCTCAAATCACGAATAGGAGAAAAACAAACTACAATTCTTGAATCTTAATTATTTTCACAGTACATAATTATCAAAACAATGTAAGTAGTGTGAAACAGGGGGTTCAGCGACAGGAGGCGGTGCGCGGTGCAAGCCCGGAAGCAGGTGAGGCGGTGCAAGTCAGGAGGCGCAGTTTGATTTAGTTGATAAGGTGTCGTCACACTTTGATAAGAGATTATCTTTTGTTGATTTTCCAGCGGTAATTTCTAATTTTAGGATTTTTTTTCCTTTGTATTTTTCTTCGTCTTTACTTGGCATATAATGGTTATTTTCTATGTTCTCTAAACGCATGGAATTTAATGTTTGGCAGGTAGATGTAAATTTTTAATTTTTATGCTATATTTCAAGAATTATAATGTCCTATGCACTCTTAGTTTTAACGTATGCCTTACAATTTTTTATTTCATCACAGCATATTCATTTTCCTTTATCTTAATTACATTACTCATTTTACACGGGACATTCTTCATATCTTTTAACCATATACTAGTAATTTTATTTCACTTATTAAGTTTTAGGAGTGTAATTATTCAGATATACATTTTAATTTATCATATGATTTTAATTTTAGATCCAATTTTAACTGTTTTTCCTTCTTTCTAACCTTCGTAATGTTTAATGTACTCCAATTTATAATTTATTTGCTATATTTTACGAGCGTAATTATTGAAATATATGTTTCTATTTATTATATCATTTAATTTTATATATAATTTCAATCTTTTTTTCATACTTTCTAACATTTGCGATCTTCAACATATTATATATTTTAACTTATTTCTGATATTTTCTGATCGTTTACATGACCTTCACTTAATTTAGATGTAAAATGTTTAATTTATTTCGTAAATCTTAAGCTTATTTATTATATTATCACACTATACACACTGACTTTTATTTAATTTTAGATGTAATCTTTTAACCTTCTTTCCTATTTTTAATGTTTTTACTTCCCAACATACTCTAAAGTTTAACTAATTTGCTATATTTTCGCATAATATACATCCCATTTGTAACTACTTTCATACATTTTAACTTTCATAATTTCCAGTATAGTCCTAACTTTAACATAATTCGTATATTTTCCTATCATGTACCTAACTTTTATTTAATTTTAGATGTAATCTTTTAACCTTCTTTCCTATTTTTAATGTTTTTACTTCCCAACATACTATAAAGTTTAACTAATTTGCTATATTTTCGCATAATATACATCCCATAATATACATCCCACCATCTACTTTCATACATTTTAACTTTCATAATTTCCAGTATAGTACTAACTTTAACATAATTCGTATATTTTCCTATCATGTACTTAACTTTTATATAATTTTACATGTAAATTTTAACTTCTTTTCTATTTTTCGACGTTTTTAGTTCCCAACATACTCTGAATTTTAACTAATTTGCTATATTTTCACACTATGTACACGACTTTCATTTAATTTTTAACTACTTTGTACATGACTTTCATATAATTTTTAACTACTTTCATACGTTTTAACCTTAGTAATTTCAAACAGGCTCTTAAGGTTAGCTTAATTCCTCTGTTTTTTATCATATATATGGACTTTATTTAATTTTAGATGCTATTTTTTACTTACATCTTATGTAACTCGTACATTTCAAACCTTCGTAATTTTTAAAGTACTCTAATTTTGAACTTGTTTATTATATTTTCTTACCATATACATGAACTTTAATTATTTTAGATGTAATTTTTATACTTTTCTGACACTTTGTTTCTTTCTAGTTCCCAACATACTCTAAATTTTAACCCATTTTTATAATTTTCGGTTGTAATCACGCTTTTGATTTTACTATTTCAGCTAAATATACACGTTTAAATGTCTTAAATATAGAGATAGTTTTCAATTAAACATTTTATTTTACAACCTTTAACTGCTATTTGTACCCAATTCGTTGAATAGCCTTTACTTACTCTATATTTTATAGTACTGTTTTAATTTGCCAACTGTACAATTTCTTGTTTTATAGCAGTCTTACCATGACTGATTCTAATATTTTTCTTCATTCGCATTTTCAGACTTTAACCTTTCCTGAGTATTCATGTATTTCCTTAAAGTTTTTACATCATTTATATCTGAATACATGCATTTAAGCTCTTCAGTATTACCAATGTTCAGTTTTGAACCTAGATTGCTATTAAGCTAACTTGATAGATTGCGAATTTTTAGAATGAATTCCCAATTTTCATCTATAATTTCAGAACCTTTTTCACTGCTTCATATATACATACAGAAATCTTTCATATTGTTTTAGACGTTTCATACCTTTTAATTCGGTATGTTTTTGCTAATTCATTGCATCCTACATCACTTTAAATGCCCCGACTATGCTAAATTTATCACCTTTTTTCTGCACCAAGTACGAGTATTTCTGCCTTCATAGACAACTTTCAAGTAAAATTAGCGAAATGTCAGTTTTCATTAATTTATTTACCAAGTTATTTTCTTATGAAAGAAATCTTATGAAACACCTGCCATACTTTTACACATCATATATCCTTACCAATATACATATAGTTACGCAAGGAACCAAAGAAAGAAACAGTAAGAGACACTTTACCCAAGTCTCCGCTATATTTCTGAATATTTTTACCTCCATCTGCCCCGAATACAGAAATTTCTTCATAAAATTCTCATCATGTAAGTTAACTATTCTTTACTAAGACACATTTAATGAGGAATAATCCCCTTTCAATGCAAAATTACACCCAAATAATTATAATATTTTCTTATATTTGTACGTATATGTTCGCATTATAGGAACTTTCTATGCATTTTTGAGAAATGTAATTTAATTATTGTTGCTAAATATTGCTGTTTTCCAAGAGAAAAATTCCAAAGGCTATCTAAATCATCCAACTTTTCCTGCATTATTTCCTCAGTACAGAATAACTATCTTAGAACTATTTTCCTAATTTTAAGAACTTAATACAAAATAAGCATGCTCCACTGTAGATTATTTACTATTTTATCCAAAATGAAGATAGAAACTTTACCAAATTTAAGCTTTTTTTTCCCAGAATTCCAACAAAGAACAACTTATTTACCTAAAAATGAGTCTTAGGATATTCTTATCGGCTTCAGATTTGCTATCAGTCGGAAAAACCTGATGTTCACTTTATCTAGCCTTGTCACTATACACACTGTTTCATATGATGGTTATAACCATTTGGTAGTTATATTATTATCATTAATTAGAATTAATAACCTGCAGGTGATTAATTGATTAAGAGACTGGAATTTTCCACTCTCTAGCAGCATACCCCCTGTTAAATGCAATTATGCCTATGGTCTTTCAAATCAAATGCATATAAATTATTAGAAGAATTATGCTATTTAAATGATTTAGTAGCACTTGCGCACACGACACTTGCGTGCAAATCGAAAAGCGGAGTCACTTGCGCACAAGGAACATTCCCTGCTAAATGTGTGAGAGCACTTTGTATATCACGTCGTCTCGATTATCTTTCGATAACTTGAAACAGCGACTTGGGTTATATATTTACTTTACAAAATTTTAAGCTACTAGACTGCACAAAAGGAGATGTTGACAAAATGTTTACATTGTGTATGTGTTAACATATAGAAACTGATAAATACTTTAAGCATTCAAGTATGTCGGAAATAAACTAATGCATTATCAGTCAATTTATTAATTTATTATCAGTTAATTTTACAATCTATTATTACAAGAAACACTTCGAATTATCGTTATAGCAGCAATGAACACTATTTAAAAAAAGGTATGTCAATAAATCATAAGGCTGATTGATTGTTTTTGATAAACTGTGCGGAAGTGTTACTTATCCCCCCCCCCATAACTGGTTACAGTCGTTAGAAGAATTCATGTTCTCTAGGGATGTTGTGCGCAAATGCGACTTGTGCGGAACTGCCATGTGAACAAGTGTCATATCTCCATTTAAATATTTAACAGTTAAAGAAATGCAGACATCAAGACATACTGCGATATTGACATCAAGGTAATATACAAGCAAGTAAAGCAGCAAAGGATCACTTACAGAAATGCTGAATCGTTACGCATCCACTGATGTCTCCATTATTTTCTGCCTTGACATTAGATAATATGGCTGGAACCTACTGGTTCGTTTGTGAGGAAGCGCTGAGGGAGGGATTTTGTCCGGACTACTGACTGCTGGGGAAGCTGTAGCTCCCCCTCCGTTGCCTCCCTCTTTGTCTGAGTCATCCCTTAAGTCCAACGAGCCATGGCTGTCTCCGCTGGTGTGTCCGTCGAGGAGCCGGGGTGGAGGCCCCGGTCCCCCCAGGGCTGAAGCTATAGTGGGGTTTGGCAGACCCACCGACTGAGCTGACGAATAAGGAGACCCGGACAAGTAGGAGCACAGTGGGTGGATGGATGTTGATTCTAAGCTTGGGTGGACTCCATTCGAAGGCGCCGCTGCTGCGACTGCCGAAGTGTTGTGCACGAAGCTATATGGGTAAGACCCCGAATGGAGTAATGATGAGTAATGAATAGGCTGATACATATGAGACACTGGTGAGGACTGAGAGGTGGGAGGAACCAAGGAGTGTGGCCAGAAGTTGCCAGGAGAAGCCGGACTGATTGTCGGGGAACTCCTCAACGTTAGGGCCAGAGGTCTTGTATCATTCTGGGCTGAAAGAATATAAATCAATCTATTAATAACGCGAAAGATTTTAATAAAAAGAAAATAAATATTGAGAATGTCATTCATTGTTTTATTGCAAGATGAGTTAAGGTCTGTTGAAAAACTTTAACAAAGAGTTTTTCAATCTGATCCTCGAAGCTTGCGCTTGTGGTCCTTCCACCCCTAAAAAAAGCAAAATCCAAATGAACTGAAAATTTTAAGAGTTCAGAATTACACATGACAATCGTCTAGCGCTTTTTCTCCTAAGACAAGTACTTCATAAAATTTATTATTGGTTATCCTACCAATAACGTTTTCTAGGATTGGCAACAAAAGAAGAATTTAAAGAATTATGACTAAGGTGCTTCTTTCTGGCATAAATCCAAACATAAAACAGCCATGAAAGAAGCTGCAGGCTCATCCATCTCATTAATGTGAGTAATGCCCTTAATTTAATTTTTTTAATAAATTAAAGATAACTCAAACTGTAATACTTGAGTTTTCAAAAGTGAACAAAAACTTTAGTCTTTCAATGTAATTACTTAATAGCAATGCAAAATAAATATATTTTAATTAATTGCGTTTTAAAAATAAGTATGCTTGTAGTATCATACCCTAAAGAAATAGCTTTCGAAGAGAGAAGAGTAAGGTTGTCTGCAGAATATTTAGGTTATAAAGGATTATAAAGGTGGTTCCCACTTGATAAAAGTTTGAGAAACACTGCTTTATTTTCTGAAAACCTAAATAGAAATCACACCTTAAATATCTTATATAAATTTGAAATCGCTATTGGTGGCCATATGTATAATTTGAACGCCAATTACTATTAAAAGAATAGAACTGTTGTGAATATAGTTATCATAGAATGACAAACCTAGGCACGTTAAAAGAGACTTCTATAAAATAAATTCAGTTGTTCATCCATTCGCAATTGCTGAAATTATGCTTAATTAAAGCATGAAGGAATTTCTTAAACAAAAAAAATGTACATTTTTATAATATGAATAGAGTACTAGGCTCTTTAACATGCCAAACATCCCTCCAGCGATGAAACAGCAACTTATACATTTTAGAGCACATTAAAAGAAGTGAATCTTCAGAAGTAAATAACAAATTTTAAGCGGATATATGCGAATTCAATATGTAATAATAGCTTGTTCCTCTTAGACATTAATTATTCGTCCCATGTTTTGGTCAATTCATGAAATTTAAAAGCAGTTTCTACTGGCGCATTTTAGTAGGATTTCATGTTAAACATTATTTTTTATAACCAACATGTGTTTATAACAACATTACTTTTCATGTGCTTAATACAGGTTCACTAAGTAGAAAAGCCTTTGTAAATACTTTCATATATTCAAGACAACAATATGCTTCTCTTATCAATTAATTTTATTTACATATAATATTCATGATATATATGAATTTGTTTCTTCCTCACTGAGGCCTTCGTGATGCAACAGGTAGCACATCCAGCTGGCAATTAGAAGGACCGAAGTTAGAATCCCGGTGAGGGTATTGCTGATTTTTCATGTTTATCGCTCCGATAAACACCTATCATTCTCCACTAGCGCCCAACTAAAATGCGCTGGATGTTATTTCACCATCACCTGAATTTAGTGCTTAGATTTTTTCTCACAACAGTTGCTCTATAAAAGGGCCAGAATATAAGGAACTTTCTTCTTCCTTACTGCCTGCCTTTGTGGTGTATGTGGTAACATATCTATTGGGCATTCGGAAGCTCTGGTGTTTGAAGTTTGGAGACGGCATAGTTTCTTTTCCATGTTTCAAGGTATAAAAAGTCTCTAGAAGTACTCTTTTTAAGTCTCGTTAATTTCATTTCTTATCTCTTTAAAGCCTATAAGAATGTCCTATCAAGATAAATCTTTTAAGACGTTAGCTTTACCTCGCGCTCAATATTCCCACTTAATTTAACGATTTAACCCAATAATCGACATAGAAATTTAAGTTTCAGGAAATTACTTTCTTAATTACTTGTTACAAGATAAGATTTAGTTCTCCATTTACCCGAAGACTGAGTCAGCTGAGTAAATACTATTCTATGCCAACAAATTGAAAAAGTCAGCTACTGTTGAAGGTTTTCAAATGAGAATTTGTGCCGAATGAAAACGATTCTGAAAATTTTGCTTTGCGTCAAAGCTTTCCATTGTCAATAAAGGGCACGTGTTCTTTTTTGTTTGTTTGTTCGTTTGCTTCCGCAGTATCGAAGGTTTATTATTTACATTTATAGAATGTAATTTGTCTCCATTTGTTCTTTTAAAAGATGAAAACAAAGGTAAAAAGATTAAAAGAACAGCTTGATTTTCCGATTTCTGAGTCGCCCATCGCTCCTATAAGTAGAGTGATTCCCCCCTGTCTCTCAAAATCAGACGTAAGAGTGGTATTGTTACGTAATGTATATCTTAGCGTCATCACTAATAACTAGGTGCACCCTTTAGTCTGTGAGTGTATCAATAGCATCTGTGTATCTTCTGAGGCTCCAGCAACTATCGGAATTTTATCCTTTGTCCTATGCAACCTGTGCATCGGAAATAAATTGCTAATAAACAAATTAAAGTCCGCTGTTTTATAATTCTAAACTAAGTAGGCAACCTCCGTATATTTTGGTCCTAGCGACCCGGAGGTCTAACCAGTGCATTAAGTTAAACAGTTTCAATCGTAAGAACAATGGCAACTGAATCAGCCATTACAATGCTGAATCGCAAACATGGGAATATAAAAGGACAGTTAAAGAAGATTACTATATGTGAGGATAATAATAAAAATATTTCCGAGCTACAAGCTCAGTTGGATGTGATTTCGAAACTTCAAGAAAAATTCGATTTTTCTAAAGGAAGAATATTACAAAATCGTCAGCGAAAAAATTTTGAAGAAACTGTAAAAGTGCTGTCGCAGATAGATGAAGACTTACAAAATTCAAAGTTAAGTCTAAAAACTTTGATTAATAAGCTTAAAATTAGTGAAAATAATTCTGATTATCTAAATCAAAACACTGACAGCTCTACTTATTTGAATTCAAGCAATAACGGTCAGTTAAAGCTAATGTCAATAACACTTCCAAAAATCCCTCTTCCTATTTTCACTGTAAAATTTGAGGAGTGGAACTTTTTTAAAAGTCTATTTGTTAGTCTAATTGACGAAAATTCAGAGCTTTCTGAAACCGTAAAGCTTCATTATCTACATGGTCCCTAAAAGGAGAACCAAAAATTATAGAAACCTCAAATGATAGTTACAGTTCCTCACTCAAGGCTCTAAAAGCAAAGGAACGAAAACAAAAGAATTATAGTTGACTGACACATTAAAAACATTCTCAATCTTCAATCTGTCAAACATGAGTCAGCCAAGGAACTTCGAAACTTGCTAGATAATATAAATAAAAATCTTAGATAGCTGAAAATTTTAAATTTCGAAAGAGACAAATTTTCTAATCCTTTGTTATTAAATGTTGCTCTCGAAAAAAAAGACAAAGAAACAAGAAAATAGTTTGCATTCACGATAAAGGACAATGAAGTCCCAGATTTTGTTAACTTTTACAATTTTTAGAAAGAAGGTGTCAAGTTTTTAGTAGTGTTGTCAGGACTGAGTGTTCGGTGCATATTCTTGGCAAACATCTTCGTGAAACACTTTATACGATCCTGATCTTGAACAGGGAGTTGAATGCAGCTATGTTCTGTGGTAGAAAACTGTGGTTAAATGGTAGAACTGCACTTTAGAGGGATTTAAAATTCTCTTTTATTAAACCACAATTATATACAGCCACTTCCCAACTCGGGAGGGATACGGAAAATAATGACCGCACTTGGGTCTAAACCGAACAATCAGAATAATTTAAACTAAAGCTAACTAGAAATTAAGTAGTCGTTGCTCACAGAGCTATAAACGCGAGGTTGGCCTCTATGCTAAATGGTGCGTAGCAAGATTTAGCTAATACTGACGCACTTAGAATTACTTCAATAAGTAATAGCGTAACAGCTCTACGGCTTAGAATTTAAATACTAGCTAGTCAGGCGAACGTTGAACAGAGTAACAGTGGTCTGAGACTCTCTCACACTGAGAGGTTCCTACCTACCGTTTAAATATAAACTTGGCTCCACTTCAAATTAGCATAAAGCTGAAACGCGTGCTTATTCTAACGGGAAGTTGAAATAAGAACAGATAGAAAAAGGCAAATTAAAATAAAACTTTGTTAGTTTAAACTAAAACCTTACAGTGTTAACCCTAACATTTCATCTAAGCACATTTGCGAACGGTCGAAAACCTTTATCGTCAATTCTAATGACTCATTTAAAATATGTGTAGCTTGTAAAACCCAAACTGATCATCCATTCTATCACTATGATAAATTTAAAGAAGTGAAATTATCAGACAGATTAGATTTTCTTAAAACTAATAAATTCTGTAATAATTGCTTAAGTAAGCGCCATTTTGTTTATGATTGTAATTCTAAGAGAGTTTGTATTGTTTGTAAAAAATCTAATCACCATTCACTCCTTCATAAGTATCTCCCTCGTCAATTGATAAAATACCTGGGTGTATTCAATTCAAGGTTGTGAAAACATTCCGTATTCTGATGCTATAAATAACCTGAAGATAGTTCCCGCTCATAATGATGAATCATCACATATGGTCTTGCCAATCAACCAAAGTAAAAATATTACAGGCACCTCATTAATCGCGGATGTGGATAAGTGTTGTTTACCGTCAAGCAGCCTTCTATGCCCTGCGATGTTTTTATTGAGAATTCATTTGGCGAAAAAGTAAAGGTAAAAGCAATTTTAGATAGCAGAAGTTCTGTTTCCATATGTACACAAAAAGTGGCTTATATTTTGGGATTAAATAAAGAAAAATTTAATTCCTCTATTTCAGGAATTAACGGGGGAGAATATTTTATTAAAAATAAAGTAATAGCAAAAATTTCTAACGATGAAAGTAACTTTTCAGAAACATTATCATTTCTTATGGTACCTAAAATCACAGAATTAACACCTGTGAAGAAAATCGACATTTCTGATATTTGTATAACTCGCGAATTAAAATTAGCTGACCCTATACTTTACATTCCCAGTACAATCAATTTACTTATAAGTTGTGAGGTATTTTTGGAATTACTCAAGGCAGAAAAATTCAAATTACACGATAATAATTTGATGTTTCAGAACAGTGTTTTGGGGTATTTGGTCACGAGGACTGTAACAAATAAACAAAATGTTTATTAGGAAATCTGCTGTTTTATAATTCTAAACTAAGTACGCAACCTCCGTAAAGGTATCAAAAAGAAAATCATGAAATCTATTTGTAATCTCAACTGAAAAGCACTTTCAGGCTAATCATTCTTCATCATCTTTAATTGTTTATTTTTTTAATAGGATGAAAAAGAAACCCGCTTTTATTTTCTCTTCTCACCTTTAATGGCCCATGAACGGATGTTTATTGGGTGATTAAATTCTCTATCTCTTAAACACAGTTTTTTTTAAATATTTGTTTTTATAAATGAATGAGTTAAATGCCTTAAGCGACTGCCAGAAGGAAAAAGCAGAAGAACTTTCAAACTTTACTGCAGATGAACGAATAAAATTCGTGACGTTATAATCAGGAAAAGCTGAAACAACATCCAAACTTTTGAATAAGATCAATCAGAAATAATCAGAATATCCAAGCTTTTGTTTATAAATTATTAAGAACAGGTAAGAGAATATGCCAAACTAAAACAAGGATGATTTATATTGTTATTTATTTATTTCAGTTTAATGTATTTTTAATCTATTCAAATTATTTAGATTTTAGGGTTTTAAAGACGATTAACAGTTGAAATAGAAATTGGTTAGAAATTTACAAAAAAGTAAAAAATCGGTGGCTTAATTTTGACGAAATAAATACTTTATAATCTTTTTGAAATAAAATTTAATAAATAACGAAATACATTTTTGTTGTTGTCACTAACCTCGCTCGTCTGATATCAGAACAAGCAGACGAAACTGATCGCGGCAAGGAGCCAAGATTGTGTCTGTCGTCGCAAGACCTTTAGGCACCATACAGGTGACCAGTGCTGCCAGATCATGCGATGTTTCGCAAATTTGCGACTTTAGACGAACGTGTGCTACTAAAATTTTAGTATTTGCGATTTTTTCCACCTCCATCATTTCCTTATGCTATTTTTTTTGCGACTTTAGAAGACTTTTTTAATATACCGTAAAATGTTTATATGTTAAAATGATGTATGAATTAAAAATAACTTATATTAAAAAAACAGTTTTTAGGCTTAAATAGAAGTTGGCATCTGCACAGCCTCACGACGGTATAACGAGAAGGGGAAAAAGTGGAAAAGAAAGAAAAAAAAAACAGCTTCGAGTCCCTCCCCCCTCATCCCCCGTGCGCAAGTTGACATTAACCGCAAAGTTCAGAAATTTTAGAAGACATGAATATGTCTTTAATTGGAATAACTATTCTATTGTATCTATAAAAGTTCAAAGTATCATTACTTACACTCTTATTAAAAATCTTGTAAAAAAGTTCAAAATTTTGCTGCAAAATGTTTTTTGATCTCATGAAGCAAAAGATTGTATTCTATTACTGATGGATAGGCCAATTCCGTATTAACAATAGCAACAAACGAAAAAAAAATATTGAAAAACGATGTAAAACAGAGAATTATTTACCTTAATACTAATTGTCATGGTTTTAGTGGTCTACAAATTGTGTTTTTCAGTCAGTCCCACTCCCCTCAGTTCTATGGGGATAACGAATCGAACAAAAGAACCTGCAGCTTGCGCGCCACTTATTGGCTACCCAAATAGAAGAAGTAAAATTTGTTCTCCTTACTATAATACAAGCAATGGAAGTAACTTAAAAATCAAAGCAACGGCCATTTTTCGAAATAACAACACAAATTCATTTAGTAGTGAAAAAAAAGTTTTTCTTAAGTAATCAAAATCTGAAAAGAGTCCACCACGTAGAACTCACTGAAAAGCATTCCTTGATTAAAATTTTCGCAATTAAGAAAAAAAACAATTAATTTTTAAAATTAAGTGCCAACTCAAAAAATTTAGTACAAAAGCGCTAACAACCTGAGGAATATCCTACAAATTAATTTAAAAACAGAAATCTAAATTAAATGAGAATTAATTAAAAAAAAGAATGGACATTTAAACAGTTGAAAATGAGGAATATAGTTTTAAAATTTTCGTTAAAGCTGAGATACGTAATTAAAGCAACTAAGAATAGAATACAGTTTGTAACTTACAGAACCAGTAGATAGAATATTTGTGATGGCGTCAGAGGTCATATGAGCACGCGAAACTGTGACGTCATAAAAATCACGTGATCTCTGATGTCATTTGCGACTTTTTCAGTCTTCTTTTGCTACTTTAGTTGAAAAATTTCTGGCAGCATTGCAAGTAACAGTACGTATTTGCTCAGTTCCGCCCATAATTTTGAAGGAGAGCACAGCGAGGGGACGCATCTGAGGGTCTCCCATCCTTCTTGCCCTACTAACAACCTCTCGTGAGGACTTTCGGCTCGCCGTGTGCATCATGCCGCACAGACATTATAAATTTACAAACATCTATGTCTTCTCTGGAATTCAAATACGAGCCCTTCGGTACAGTAGTCAGAGTCATTTACCATTATCCCAGGTGGGCGGCATATAGAAGTATAATTCCCTTGTATGCTCGACTTGAAATCTCAGTAAACGGGCTGGATGCACTGGAATTAATGAATGCATGCATAATGAAAATACGACTAAGTTTTCATTAGAGAATCGTAGTATAAGACCACTGATTTATTACCAGTAATTATCGACCGTAATATATCTCTCTGATTTATACTGTAAAGATGCAACAACTGCTCTCAGCTAATGACACTTTTCTGTTTTTGAACTGATAAAAGAATTTAGGATACACCTTGTAAACGCTTCGCTTACATAAAGGTGTTCGCGCAGAATGCGGAAATCTATTGTTTCAGATGGATACAATCTTGCTGCTATCTTCCTTCAATATTTCCTTATAGACAGCAGTTATGATTTCTGACCTCCTTTGGTTGACCTTCACAGTTCTCTTCTACGAATTCTTGGCTTATGCCAAATTACTTTATTCATTCTTTCATTGTAGAGCAAGAAGGAGACGGATCATCACAGATATGATCCAAATGTTGTTTTATTTCTTTAGAGTTAAAATCTTTTTTAGTCAAAAATTTAATCACAGAATGATACTCAGTTTCAAACATTTTATACCAAACTAGCAGATCACTTCATTCAGTAAACAGTCAAAAAGGAACGCAGATGATTTCACTGAAGAAACTTTAAAATTTACTGATTTAGTTTTGCAGCTACAAGTCTGAAAGAGGAATTTATTACCAAACGAATATATATCTAAATATCAAATATCAAAATTTTGAATAGAGTGGAATCATGGATCACGAAAGTCTCACTTCACAATTAATTTGGCTTATGAACAAACTACCTGAACAAAAAATTCCTCGGGTGATAAATGGTGTCTGGAGTTATGCAGGCTTAAGTTGGCTATATATGAATTTCAAAGGTATTTTGAGGTAACCTATATTACATAATTAAACTCAGAGACTTCCGGAAACATCATTTTAATATTTGCAGAGCCAAGCAGTAAGTAACTCACAGGACTTTTGAATTTGGCCTGGAGAAAATCACGGCTAGTTTAGTTTTCAATTTTTGAGATTTTAAGCACTTCTTTTGTTTTGTTTTGTTTTGTTACTACGATACTGTTTTTTACGCAAAACCATTCGTTAAAAAGTTAACAATCAAAACTTAGAGGACCATAAAAATGAGCTCAACAAGAAAGAACTACAACAGCGTTGGTAGCAGCAATAAAAGGCGACTGTGGAAGAAATGTCTTAAAAAGAGGAAGAAGGAAACATTATCTTAATTCTCTAGTACGCGAAATCTATGCATAATGAAATAAGGTACAAAATTTTCGCGCGACATCACCTTGATAAGGTAGCAGCAAGTTACAGCATAAGCATTTTCGATGGCAATGCCATGGCGTACTTTAGAAGTATTTTAAAACGTAAGTAACAACAAATTATTGCAATTTTTGAATAAAATAGAGGTCCAGTAAAGTATCAAGCAGAGCCGAGTGAAGCTTATAGACAAAGGTAAGATGAGAAAGATGCCTTCTAAAGACAGCTCCCTGATGTTTTCAGAAAAAAACTTCTCATCCAAACAATAATATCTTCCTCATCAACTTTTTTCCACTTATGACATCCATTCTTTTTTGTATAAGTACAGTAACAGCTTACAGGTACAATAAAGTACAGTACAGATAATAGGAATTATGAATAGAAGTTACAAGGGTTTATATTATTTTCACTAGAACGAGAGTGTATTTAAACTGAAGTAGCAAAAAATTTAACCAGAGCGTGTTTTCTCGAAGCGTGTGTACATCGTTATTTCTAGTAGCTATTTGAATTTTGAATCTTGGTTTCACATTTCTGCCGCCGAAGTTAGTATCACGCCGATGTGGGTTTCTGAATCAACCTGCTACGTTAAATCAGTTTGCGTAGTCTTGAACTACTAGCTTAGATTTCAATTTAATTTAGTTCACCATTTAGTTTTATCCTCTTAAGTGGATGGCGAATTTTTTACGTCAAGTACGTAAGACCGTACCTTCTGTAAATAACTGAATTCAATAAAAGGGTTTTTTACACCCTTTCCCTTCTGTATTCATCTTCTAGGTCTAGCGATAAGTTTCTACACAGATTTTCAAGTAGGTCTAGTAGCAATTTATGTTAGCAAAGAAGACTAATCTTACAAAGTAAGTCTTCATCTATTTTATCTGTTTAATATTGTGCTTATCTTTTTTGTACTATATTTAGCGATTTTGATTGTTGTTTTGCTTATGAACTTCTGAATAAAGTATACCGTTCATAAAATTAATATAAAATTAATAATCTGTTCCAGTAAAGGATTTAATCCCTATAAGGAAAATTGTTTCGGATTTAACACGGCGGGTTGTTTCAGGAACGAATTAAATTCGTGAACCGAGGTTTCACCGTAGATACATCTTTATGTTCTTCCTTTTAGGCTACATTGATATAGCAGGATTTTAGAAAAACTTAGGATTATCAGGGATACAAATCTGCATTTCCATTGATCATTTATATTGACGTAAATGGGAAAATTGGAAAGAGATTCTTCCGAGAGCTTCAGTGTTTACCAGATTTTAAAGTGACTTCTTTCCTTGAAATGCATAAATTTGAATAAAATCACGATAGTTTATAACATCTGAAGTATTTTATACGTAGAAAAATAAATTATTTTAGCTTGTGACGAAATTTTTATCGATGGTTCCGCGCAATAATATATGATTACCATTTATTTATGATGGCAATTGTTTTCACGTAAAGTTGGTTTCTTTGCAGAAAAGGCTAAATCTCCGGGAAAACATTTTTACTCTCTGTTTAAATTCTTTTATGACACGAGTTCATTTTATGGAGAGAGTAATGATGTTTAAGTGAATATATGAGGAAATGAACACGCAAGGCTGAAAAAGTATGTGAACAATAAATATTGCTAAATGTTATACATAATGAATAAGCGCCCAAGTGGGGTTCCAATGGTTGTGCATTTAAGTGCAAAAGAGTTTTTGCGTTAGTGGAACGGAAAGTAAAATCCCAAATTTTACAGGAAGTTACGTTTCTGTACGAAATGTAAAATGAAATTTTAAGTGTTTAGAGCACAAAAATCATTCCACTTCTAACAAAAAATTTTTAAGGAGGAAACATTTCCATATTATGAAAAGCTTATTTAAGAATAAAAAAAATTCAAATCTATGCAAAAATCAGAAACGGTGATTATGAAAATAAAATAACTTATTACTTACGTAAATACATTAATCAAGAGTGATGAATGTTAAAATAAATATTCTGAATCACACTTGAACACGATGAAAAAAATTGAACGAGGAAAAAAGGAATTAAAGGAAAAAAAACGTACACTGCTTTAATAAATTTTCCCATCTACATCAAGAGTACAGAAAATAATCAAATATTCCAGACTTTAAATGTAAATTGATACAACAAGGATTTTTAACTGTATCATGTAGTTACGGAATTATGTCCATAGATATGTGAAGCTGTTGTTGTACGAAGCCATGTTGGAATAAAATTCCTGAAAAATCGAATTATAGAGAGCAAAAATAGAAAATTATCATAAAAAATAGGAATTACAAATCGGAGATATGAATGCAGGATATTATGAATTGGGAATAGAAAATATAGATGCAAGAAACTAGAAATTTTGCAGGATATCAGGAAATAGGGCTAAAAACTGGCTTCAGGATAACTAATTATTATATCGATTATTATCTGACTATCTGAGAGGAAGAACTTTTAATGTCAGAGTTGGAAATATTTAAAAATGACAAACGTGATTATGCAGTTTAATCACAGCAATAAAGAAATAAATTTTTGTCCAAATAGTTCGTTTTAAGGTAACATACCTGACATACCTAATTATTAAAAATTATTATTAATAATCATATTTTTTCAGTGTTTTCGCAGCAGATATGTTTTAGTTCTTTTTTAAATTTCAAGGAAACAAGATCGCAAAATTATTCTACTACTAGATAATTTCCATGGAGTAAAATGAACTTTCGTCTTCTAAACAACTTTATCAGTTCCTTGATCGTATTTTATGCTCCGATAACTGGCAACAAATACCTTCAATCCTTTCAATGGCGCATCAGAATCATATCCAGTGAATCGGAAAAGGGGGACCCTTGAACCATTTGCCAGCAGTTATTTGATATATGCTTGAGGAGATTTAGAGATTAAACATCTCTGTGTTCTAGACAATCCCCCAGACAGAGTTCCAGTCACGGCAATTTCAGCTATCACTGGTGGAAATCGCAAACTGCCATCCTAATGAAGCTGCAGCATGCCATGTAATTTAATATATAACATACGATCCCGTATTAGCTTTATTTAATGGATTATGCATTTGAATCCCAAATTTGTAAAAGGATTACCACAGTCTTTTGAATGTTTTCTTACTAAACAGACTGCTGCGTTCTTCAAAAGGGGATAAAAGAATATATGTGAGGTAGAATCCGCTTAAATAATTTTATTCAAATAAATAATTATTCTCCCTAAACGTTTATATCATATAATTTGATTTAAATTCTAATAATACTATGTCTCTACTATTTGAAAAGCTTTTAATGTTGTTTTAAAAAAGTGTTTTGAGGGTACTTTAGGGCCTACAACAGGAGATTCAGACTGGGTCAGTTTTGACCTCCTGGATTTGATGAAATTTAAGAAGTGGTAAGCGATGGTTAAGGGATACTGGATTACTTGTTTTTAAGCAGCATTCACCAGAGACTGAAGGGACCACTCCACGTGACTTTGTTCAGGCGAATCAAGACTCGGTGCCGAGAATGGAAAACATTTCATTCTAAAATTTCGCAACATCAGTTTGGCACCTCCTGGATGCTGCGTCCGGGAACAGATGTCCCCTCTTGCCCCACCCTAGCTACTCCACTGTGCTTTCCTTGTTACATCACCTTATATTTTTTGTACATATGTATATATTTTACGCATTTGTATTGTCTTACTGCATCGTTAATGCGTATTAACTGCTGTAATTTACTGTATATGGACTGCTCCAGATTTATGAAACTCAAGCAGCGACTATTAGAGTCTATTACGGATGTTTGCTCCCATCACGTGATTTTGCACTTCCTGACATTCACGAGGACAGTGCTCACTTTTAGAATACTGCACTTGTTTTACTACTCATATCGTTAGGGACTAATTTGCTATTTACTATTATTCTTCCTGCTTTAAATATTTATATTATATCTATGCTTTACTTGTAATTCAAATTCCTTCCTTTTTTACACAGCCCATCAGAAGCTTTAACCAGACTACGTGACAATTGGTCACACTCCTTCCTGCACCTGCTATTCTATCTTCACGGACCCGACTTATGTATTACTTTACTTCAAGTGCTCTTAGAGAAAACAACTTCATAAGAGCCGGAACAAGTCGTGCTATCTAGCACGAGAATCGCGGCAAATAGCAGAATTTGGAACTCAAGGGGTTGATAGCTGTATATTCACAGGCAAATGATCGGCATAATCAAGATCCCACTGATTACAAAGGATATTAATAAAATTTACAGTTAATTGCTTATTGATAGAAAACTATATGTCAAGTCCTATACAAAACACATGGGTATGCCAAGTCACCTGGAAGAAATATTCCAATATAAAAGTTGGCACCGAAGTAAGATTATTAACTTTTCTCTCTTCTTGCCTAGTGGAAGCCGGTCTTAGTTAAGTCAGTAATTTATTACTGGAAACAAGAAACAGGCTGAATATTTTTGAACGAGTTGATTTAAGAATTAAGAAATTTTGGGCTAAATAAAAAAAAACTGCAACTATACAACTGCTGCCGTGGAGGGGGAGGGCCCTTGTGGGACTCTCACATATATCGAAATCTCCTCTCTTAGGAAGATGGAATTAAACCAACTTAGAAGGATTCCTCCTAATCACCTGTGATATTTTGGAAGAAGCACGGGCGGTTCCTTTCAGCTATCGTCTAGAAACTATCAGACGGCCTTCTCGCGCTTCATGAGTGGCCATATTAGAGCACTCACATTTCAACAGGGACAGAAGATCTCCCTGAGTGCCATTGTATGAGGCTGATATGGTTACCCCGTTCCATATTTTAGCTTGCTTGGATTTTAACAAAGACGAGGTCCTTCAAGATTCTCTATTATTTTTATACTTTTTAGATATTTTTCGATTTATGGAGATTGTCTCTCTTTGCTGAACAATCTGGGATTAGTAACAAAAATTGCAACAATACATTAATCGAAACCATGACATTAATTAAAATCGAACTTTTGTGAATTTGAAGCTGTGATTTTGTTTCTGAAAACTTATTTATATTTGTAAAATTAAAAATAATAATAATACAAAAAATATAAAACATTAATCCAATAAACCATTTTTTTAAAACCTTTGTTCTAATTAAACAAATTCTTAGTTAATTTTAAGTTACTTACGTGAAATTATGTGTATTATGATTAAGTTTTATGATATATGTTACCGAAAAAAATATATGAGGGTCGATGAATAAAACCATTCTTTAAAAATGGGTCAGCGCAAAAAAGGGCTGAGAGTTATAGTTCAAATTCATATTGATTATCTAATAAATAAACTTTCACTAGGCACTAAGAAATAACTGTAAAAAGAATTTTCGCTATGTATATTAAAAGTAATTAAATATTCAGCATTTTGAGAAACATTTTCTGTAGGAGAAGACATAATATTGCAAAATTTCATTGATACCTGCATTGATGAAATAAAACAGAAATGCTCATAATTTGAAGACTAGACAAATTAACATAACATGTAATAAGTATATCTTTCGCGACACTCAAACAAATGTCAGCCTCCTGGAGAATGCTACTGTAATAACTGTAAAAATTAACCTATCAAGTCGCAGTCTCTTTACATATATAGCGTTTTAACTTTTCCCGCGATAAAAAAGACACACACAAAGAATTGTTGCAATGTAGAAAGCGTGCGCATTTTGCTAAGTTTTAACTATTTCTCCCTGACTCTAAAAACTAGGTTACAGTTTCACAGTATAGGAAGCATCTAAACAGAGAAAAAAAGTTTGCCAATGCCAGGAATAAGCACATAGCTTATCAAAAAATTCTGTGAATTTTCGGATTAAATTTTACGCTGCATATTGATAGTGTAAACAGTAAATGCTTTATTGCAGCGCTTATGAACTACAAAAAATATTCGAAGATGATATGAAAGAGGGAAAAATCACAATTGAATCACAATATGTGCTGCGGTATTCCACTGAGTCAAAAATTTAAATTCCAGAAAAAATTCTCTGCTATTTTGAAATGCTTCAACAAGGTGAAAACAATAATTATGATGCAGTGGCTCACATTTGTTTTCGGGCACTTGGATTTTTGAAATTTATTTGCATAGACTCTGTACTAATTATTGAAACATAGATTTGAAGTTTTTTCCTTAATGTATTATTTTTTTCCCTCTATTTTAAGTCTCGTTTGTTGCAAAAAGTATCATCAAAATATTTCTCGTAGTAAAATAATTTATTCAAAATGTGTTAATCCCTGACTAATTAAGTTCTTTAATAACTAAGTTAATAATAATCCGAACACTCGAAAGTTTTGCTGAGATAGTTTGGCAGCCGATATTTCCTGCTCATAATTTTTTTGTTTTAAATGAAATAAATTATCATCTGCATTTGTATATTATTATTTGCTGAACAAACTGTAGTAACAATGAACAGAATTAAACAACTGAATCCAAAAAAAACCTTGTAAGTATTTATTTATTTTTATCTAACCAGTTATTTTATGTTCAATAACTGTACTGTCTTTCTCGTTTTCTGTTTTCTTGGCAAAATACAAATTTTAGTTCTCCCGTGTTCAAATCAGGTAGAAAGAGATAGTATTTAAAGGAAGGTTTTAGATTGTTGAATCAGAGCGTTTTCCGCCTGCTGAAAGCCAAGTAACCAGCTGAATCTCTTCGACAGCTGTCTACGGTGTTGCATTATTCTCGTCATTAGGCTTAGTTGTTGGCTAAAGCCGGTGTTAGTAATTGTTATTAATTCTGTGTAGCCTTTGACTTATTTACGATTTAATTTCGTTTAAATTTGAGTTCATTATTTTTAAGTTGCGCCATAAATGCTGGCTGGTTTTGTAAGCACGAGAAGTGCCTTCTGTTAAATTCTGAGTTTTAGTAAAAGAGTCTTTTAGACCTTTCTTACTTCGTCTCCGTCTTCGTACTGAACATAGCGATAACTTGCTTAGCTGTCAGTTGAGTATTAATTTAGAAGTCAAATAACAGAAATCAGCATTATGTTTGCAAATTTTCACAGGAACTGGTTTCGATGATATTCTCCAGACTTTAAGTCCTATCGAGCATGTGCGACTTGGAGAAAAGGATAAGGAAATGTTATATTTCTTCGGAAGCTCTATTAAAAGTACTTTTTACGGAGGAATGGATCGAAAGAGAAGAAAGTGTAATTTTAGCTAAATGATATCTATCGAAATATTGAATGTCGTGTTATAATCTGTTTGTTCAAAGTATCCGAATACCTATGCGAGTTTGTTTGGAGTACTTGTTGAATAAATTATATTTTTACCAAAACTACATTGAAACTTTCTTGTCATTCATCACTTTTTTCATTCAAATTTAAATACCGGAATAATGATTATATTCATGTAAGATATATCTCGCCTGTAACGGTTATTGTCCGCCATTGAAAAGACAAATGCAACACATATTTTTATCGTAGAAAAATGAAAAAAAATGAACGTAACGTAAAAAGAATTATTAAAAAAATACGACTTGTACTTTTTATCGTTTCCGCTCGTGAGAATTCGGTAACAGAAAAAAGACATTTTCATTGTAAAATGTTTAATAAATACAGACGCATTCTTTGTGTTTTTATAACATATCCTACAACTTTATACAGCAGAGCTTGGCGTACCATTCAAAACACACCTGAGCCAAGCACTGAGCGCACATTCGAATTTACGCGCTGCCGTTTTGCTTCAGCGGGCAAGAACAGAAACATCTGCGTTGAGTTGCACACTTCCTGGCTCGTTGGAAATCACTTAATGGAAGTTTCCATTACACGAAGATGAGATTAAGTTGTTATCTTGCTTAGTTAGAATATTGAATAATTGATCATAAACAAGATTAGAGTAGGACGCTTTCTGCCTAGAATTATGCCAGGAAGATTTATGTGACAATCCTGCTTAAATAACGATGCTTTTCCCTCTACTCAGCTCGGGATTATGATCACTTTTATAACCCATGGTCACGAGAACTACATCGTGGGGGTCTACTCTACCTTTTTACTTTCCGCCGCTTCCGCTATGCTACAGGAACTGACGTATGCGCACTGTTGTTAACATGAATGATAGTACGCTTCATTACCATTTTATCCATTATTGAATGCATGTTATGTAATTCTCCAAAGCAACATGTAAGAGAATGTTATAGCATTAAGATCAAACTGTTAAAATTCTTTTACTTGTGAATTATGTTCAAAAGTATTGTTGATTCACGTTAATCGTTCAACATTTTCCTTTTACTGACATGTTAATGAGCATGAATTATTCCAGAAGAGAAATACGGTTAACATAATTTGATCAAGAGAATGATTAATACTCACAATTAATATTTGATTAATATAATAATTAATATTTGAATAAACAATTAATATTTGATTGTAGAATTATTAAATTATTTTGAAGCAGGAGAGATGTGAATAATGAGCAATGCCCTCGCCGAGACTCGAACCTAGACTTCTAGAATACGCGCCGAATGTACTACTGTTACACCACGAAGGCATGCTGGAAGCAGCGAAAAAATACATTAAATACCCCCCTTTTAAAGGGTGAATAGGGATTAGGGGACACAAACGCCAAATCCTGGCAGTCCACCACAACTATTGTCCACCACATTTTAGTTCGGGCGCCACTGTAATGTCATTAGGTTATTTTGAAGCAGAGATGTGAAAAAAGAGCAGTGCCGTCGCCAGTACTCGAACCTGGACCCTCGAATACGCGCCGAGTATGCTACCGTTAAGTCACGAAGGCATGATGGGAGAAAATACCTTAGCTGATGATTTCTGAATTATGGCTTAAATGCATCTAAGTTATTAATTCAAATTAACAACCAGTCAAAACCTTTTTACTGTTTCGTACACTTTTAGAAAGAAAATTGTTTCTTTGATTGATTGCGGAAAGCATATTATAAATGAAAATCATGGGTACAAATTAAAAAGGAACTGAAAGATGAAAGAAGCAATATTGATCTAAAAGCCAATTTCCTATTTTGCAGTAACTTTAAAGTTTCAGGTATATTTAAGCATTTTATAACAAAAACGATAATTTTTATAATTAAACAATATAATTTATTTCTATTCGATGTCTTTAAACCCCAAATTAAACTGTCATTTCAAATAATTCAACAAGCTTCTCGACGAAAAGAGGTTATGTTTTCCAAAATTCTATGTTTCTACTAGCAAAGAATATGTAATATAATAACTTTCTTAGAAAAATTACTTTTTTTTATTTATTTGTATAAATAATATTACTTTAAAAAGTGTTTCTCCTGCCTTCTAAGAGTGCTTTCGTGGTGTAATGGTGAGTACACTCGGCGCGTATTCGAGAGGTCCGAGCCCGGCGAGGGCATTGCTCATTTTTCACGTCTCTCAGCATCAAAAAATTCCAATGTCTCTACAGTTGAGATCGTATTAAAAAAGGTGGCGAATGATGATTTTCCACCACCAGGATTTGGCGATTAGGCGATTGATCCACAGTCGCCCTTTAAACGGTTGAGTATATAATATATTTCTCCCGTTTCTTAGCATACCTTCGTAGTTTAATGGTCAGCACACTCGGCGAGTGTTCGAGAGGTCCGAGGTACGACTTCCGGCGGAGGCATTGCACATTTTTCGTGTACTCTTGCTTCGAAATAAACTAACGTCCCTCCAACTTCATTGCTTGAATATGGTTTAATTATATCAATTGGCTAGGTTACATATACTTAGTTTTTAGGCATACTGATGATCATATACATCAATCAATATTTTTTAATCCCCTCCCGTTTCCAAACATAATTAATGATATCTGTGGAACTGCGGTAACTTTCCACATCAAGAACACATAAATAGATCCTTGATGACTGATGACACTTGATGACACTTGATGACTTTATCTGCCGTACTTAATTTCAAAGAACTATTATCAGAAAACTGCTGCCCTAATCAGTATAGCCGTTAGATCAGCCAATAACCGTATCACTAGGCCGTAATTTGAGTTAAAGAAGACTTATATATTTGTGGGGTTTTAGTACTTAAATTATAAAGTTCTAACTTAAAACTCCACGAACACTAACAAGCGGGGGGGAATAATCGCTTAAGTGTGTGAACTGAACACGTAAGACTTAAGGAGGGTTTACAACCCTTTATTTTTCAGCATATTTACAGTCAGTTCTTACTTGGAACTTTACAAAAAACCGCCACTCGGGCTTGAACTTAAAATAATAATAATTTAAACTAAATCTAGCTTAACTAAGCTATTTCAAAGGTATAGCCGAAGCTATCAGAGATCTAACTAGTTGGCCTCTAAGCATTAATTAAATCGGCGAAGCCAAGCAAGGGCCTAAGGTACGGCCGAGCGTAGCAATAGCTCAGAGACACGTAGCCAAAAGGCAAACTCACGCTAGTCAGGGAATCAGACTCTCTCTCTCTCTCGAGGTCGGTGAAGTTACGACTTAAATAGTACTCTTTCTCATTTGCATTAACTGGGTTTCTGAATTTATATTCTGGCAGGAAATTGTAAGCTGAAATTAGAATAAGATAGGAAAGATACAAAACTTAAAATAACCGTTAATAAACTTAGGATAAACCTTTCATATTTTTAAATGTACAATGTCTCTATGGCATGGAAACATTTAAAATATTGGTAAGCCGTAAATTCTGTCTGGAGGTTAGTGGTAGAGAAAGAGGGGCGGAAGACCCGACCCTCTAATTAATCCCTTCCTCCGTGGTATTCTCCAAACTCGGAATGAACGTTCTCCATTCGTTCATGTCGCCCCTTTGCTGCATCATGGGTAACGTTCTCGGTGATGGGGAAGCCAAGTGATCGACGGGTAATAACTATTTCCGTAGAATTCATTAAGTTGCAATCATTCGGAATCTGAAGCAATAATAAAAACACACTTACGATTTATATCGTGAAATTTCTACGACTATCAAAATCAGTTTGAAAATTTTGTTGTTGAGAGAAATTCTATAGTATTAGTGACATAAATTACTTTTTAATAAATATATCCGCTCGTTTGTAAAGCTTTACAGTAATCAGTCCAGTTATCTTATTATTTGGACCGTACTTTCACTTATGTTTTTCTGAACTCCTATCAGAATACTAATTAGTTGCAGTATGATCAAGCGTATTATTCTTGAAACTATTCTGTGAGAAAACAGGAGAAATCGAGCAGTGCCCCAACTGGAGCTTATACTCCGGATCTTCCGATTTCTAGCCAGATATACTCTCCTGTTATACCACGAGGGGTAAGAAGGGAAAAAAAATTACACCCTTAGTGAAAGAACTTTTACAAATAGAATAATGACCCGTAAATCTAATAGAAATAGAATAACGGCTTGTAGAGGCAGCTACAGTGGATAAAGCTAAGGTATAAACCTCGAATTATTTTCAATACTTTTATTATATTTTTCCAAATATTTTAGATTCTTTTCCACAATTACTTAGGCCCAATAGATGTTATTCACTTCTTCGATGCGTCACGTTCGAAGTAATAATTAACGTACAGGAAAAGATGAAACTCACAAAAACTCAGAATGGTACATAGTGGACAGAATAAGTTGCTATCTGTTATCCTGTTTACGAAAGCTCTGTCTCTGGAAAGAATGTTTTAAGCTTTTTCTTTCTTTTCGACCTACTGAAACGTGAAAAATAAGTTTCTAAGTATGATAAATGCTCCGCGTGCTCATATGAGCACAATGATTTGAATAACCAATTTACTTCAGCGTTGTCAACGTCTTTCGTTATCTTCGCTCCCATCTCTCTCTCTGTCTCTTCACCCATTCTCAAGTCATCGTCGATTCCAGCTGAACAGAAACCCACAACTCATTTGGTCACGAACTTTGGTCTCGAAGCTCTTAAAAAGCAATTAAGCACTTGAAGCACGAAAAATATTCGCTCTTTTTGGAATTTAGTTATATACCACAGCAAGCCAACAAGACTATCAACAATAAAAGAACACAAACCTGAAACCACTTTATCAAAATTCTTTCTTATTTCCTTTAAATGTAGATATTTTTTGTGCCTGGGAAGCAAAAAGTAGTTTTGCCTGTAGTTAAAAACCAGACAGAGGAACCTCTTTTTTTTGGTGTGTTTGGCGATGTTTACAAAAGGATGTTGTTTTGTAGTACTAAAGCATTCATTGCAGACGGATGTGTCCCGTGAGACAGGAGACTAGACACTTTATTTCCAGACTTTGGGCGCGTTTTTGGCGGGTCTTTGTCTGAGGGGATCATGCATTTGGCTCTTCGTTGAACACTGAATATGAAATTTCTCGGTTATGAACGATGTACTTGATGAAAATAATGATGAATTATTTCTCTTTCTGAAAAGACAACAGTCACTGCAATTAAAATGAATCACGATATACATATGCATGAATAATAACTAACCCAGTAGAAAGTGATGGAATGTTCCCAAACTGAATTTCGTTCTCTTCGTTCCCAATCAGATTTCATCCATCTTAGAGCTTCGTCACCAATGAGTGATTCATCAGTATGCATATATAGAAACATAAGAATGTGTGTCCATTAAAAATGTTCAGATATCTAGCTAGCTGAAAAACAAATATTCGTTTTGGACATCCCATGCACAATAGAAACATCTCTTAATGACTTTATTTTAAACATAGATTTTAAACTGGGAAACCTTAATTTATGAATTCGGAGCACTAATTTCTTATTTTGATCTAATGTTGAGTACATTAAGCTTGTATTCGTAAAAACAAGATGTAAAATATGTTCGTAAAATCTCTACTTAAAGCAAAATTCTGAAGCCCAATTCGCATATCAACAGGTAGATTACCTAATGTACTAGATGATTCAAGATGACCGACCCGATATCGGATGAAGTTTTTTCGGAAATTTGCGAATTCAAGAAGACAAGCAACGCATGAAATAAAAGGAGAGTGTAAAATTACAGGTGTTTCTCTCCGCAAAGAACATTTTTGTCATAGCCGCTCTAGTGTATTCTTCGTTATTGTTTAGGAAGCAGCACTAATAGAGGCATGGATCTTGCTAGAAGCTTAGAAGCTTGGAAGCTTGGAGATCTTGGTATGTTTCTGGACAATTTTAGTAAAGACCACCAGAGTATCTTAAATGTGTGCGGAAATAAACGAATTGTGGGTATGATTCTGCAGCGCGGGAGGCTACCTATGAAAATTTAGATTCTATTACGATAAAACAGTAAGATTATTCTGTTTAAAAATCATGATAAACGTTTTGATGACATACCAAATTTCTGAGATTAGATTTTTCATTCGATGTACACTGCGAGAAAAAAACAGGACAGTTCTATATCTCCCCTTCTGCTGGGCCGATTGACAAAATTCAAATTGCGTTTTTCATGTCTCGAAAGCGCGACTTAGGATAGGTATTAGATTTATATATAGCATTGTTCAAATATGGGTATTTTGACACAAAGTCATATCTGTACTTTTCTAAATATCGTCTGCTTATTAATTGCATTTTTCTCTCTTTAACCCCCATGAATACCGTGAAAATAAACCCCATGAACACCGTGAGGCAAAAAAGGATTACCC
Source organism: Stegodyphus mimosarum (assembly GCA_000611955.2). Lineage (NCBI taxonomy): Eukaryota > Metazoa > Arthropoda > Arachnida > Araneae > Eresidae > Stegodyphus > Stegodyphus mimosarum. The sequence goes on from KK122426.1 coordinate 59,165, forward strand.
AAAGGTTAATGCGTGGTGTGGACTAATGCACGACCGAGTCATTGGGCCTTTCTTTTTTACAAAAAAGACGGTCTCATCAGTCGTATACTTAGGACATGTTGGAAAACTTCGTATTTCCACAACTAGAAGAGCTTCAGCCACATGTCTTTTTGCAACAAGATGGTGCACCCCCTCATTGGGGTACCATCGTTCGTAGTTCTTTGAATGACCATTTTACAGGAAGATGGATTGGGCGAGGAGGTCCAATTCCTTGGCCACCCAGATCACTTGATATAACGCCGCTGGACTTTTTCCTTTGGGGATTTGTAAAGGACAACGTTTACAGGAGGAGAGTATCGAACATGGATGACCTAAAAGCCAGAATGACAACCGCAATAGCCTCTGTAGATGCCGACATGCTTGCCGGTACCTGGCGGGAAATTGAATATCGACTCGATATTCTCCGTGCGACGAAGGGGACACACGTGGAAGTTCATTGACAAGGGTCATGAAACTTATTGAGTCTATATAATCATTTATGTTATTTATTTTAATCTATCTTTATTATTTTATGAGTTATTAAACATCAAAATGGGTCCGGAACTTTATAAAAACCCTGTATTGTAGGCAGTTTAAAACTAGATATCCTAAGGTTTTGCGTGCAGCTATAGAACTATCCCAGTAGAAGGTATTAAGCTCATTTTGTGAATCATTTGTTTAACTGCTTATATTCATTATCAGTATTTAACTTAGTACATATTTGCTCTTTAAATTTCCTCTCGAAACATATTACGAATGCTTTTCAGATGATATTCAGAAAGAAGCTAAGTTTCATTTCTAATATGTATGCTTAACAGAAATTTTCTCTTTCCTTATCGATTGCCTTCATGGTCTAAGTAGAAGCATATCCGGCTAGCAGTTGGGAGGTCTGAAGCTTGAATCTCGGCGAAGGCATCGTTGATTCACAGCGCCAGAATAACAGGTAATAATTCTTTATCTTCAAAATTTGAGGAATGGGTCTCCCTCCTCCTTAGAATAGAGTATTCCGTTTCTACTAATGTTATACATTTTTGCATATTATTTACGTATTATATTTATCTTCTCTAGTTAATATTTATTATCCAATATTTAAGATAGTCAATAAAAACTGACACAAATTTGTTCGAGAAAGGAGCAAAGGGTTGTATAGAGTTTAAGATTTTTCAGTCTTGACCCTCACATTTACGTTGTCTCACTTTTACGTTGAATCACTTTCAAGCCACCCGGCTTTCACCTGTCACCTGTTTGTCAGCATACTCGGGTGGCTTACAAGGACTATTCAGGTATCGTCCGGAATCCACACCTGCACAACGCAAGAACTCCCTGGTACCCCAGGGGCTCGGCGTAGGTAGTGAAGTTGCTCACCTCTGTGCCATAGAATAGCTAACACAATCAATACTGCTGTAAATTTCTGTAAATATTTTAAGTCTATAGATGGCGCATGTAATGTTTATAATAAATTTTTATAATGCTTATAATGTATGAATGTTTATACAAAAAAAATCCTGTTTCCAAATGTATGCTTTTCGGATGACAATAGACGTATTTAAAAGAAAGAGAGCCAATCAGGCGTTCGAAAACGCTCACTTTAAAATCTGAATCTCTTCAGATTTTGTTTTCAAGTTATGCTCTATTAGCTTGCAACCATTTGGAAATTAAAAATGAAATTCTCCTTTGGGCATCTAAAGGCTCCTTATAAAAAGAAATTCTTTGTTTTATCTATTATGATATGGTTGACAGAAACTCAGTATTAAGAAATCTCCTATGATAAAACCAATGATGAAATGTGGGTGAACTTCCCATTCATTTGAAAACACAGACTAACAAAGCGTGAAAGTCCCCACTTTTTTCCCTATCTAGAACGGAACATGACAGAAGCCGCCCTACTAGCTGCCAGAATGACCAGCTGCTGAAGTGATGGTGATATTTTTCTTGAATTGCTGTAGTTATGTTTTCTAATCCATAAACAGTCTTTATTACTACAACTTTCAGTTCTGAGTCAACTTACATTATTGTAATACATTTGCAAAAGAAATTGCTCCGTCGACATAGGACTATATAATTAAATCCCCATTTGCTGAATTCATCTTGGAATTCATTACCAAAGAAAACATTTCCTACTTTCGAAGCCCTGCGCCCAACTCTGACCTCACATTTAGTCATCACAGCATGAGAAGGGATACTAAAGGGTTTATTGAAACATGGCACTATTGGAAACTATTAGCAATTTTTCAAGAATGGAAAAGTTACTGGCATAGATTCACTCAACGATGTAGTAAACTTTATATAAGAGATCACACAAAACATAAATGAAATACTTGAAAATTCCAGATACAAATTTATCTGAATACTTATAGAATAGTCTTCATACATATAAACCGTCACAACGTCAGATATTTCAAAACGTCATATTTTAATAAAGCCAATATTATAAGCTAAGCTTTTTAAATGGCATACTAGCTGTCTTCTATTGTTTTAAATTGACATATTATTTATACACATACATTAACTTATTAGCTAGAAATTTTACGATTTTTTCTTCCTCAAAGGCAAATGCTTCTACTATTATCGGAAACAAACTCCTTAAACTGCAAGATTACTTCCCTGGTATTTATAATTTTGCTTATATCTTTTTCTTTTAATTTGAAACCAAGTTAATAACTATAGCCTAAGGCATGATTTGAAATATCCCAAATAATTTCGAAGCCTTGTCATAAAATTAGGTAAACATTTTCCCTGCTTTCATGCAGTGGTTGCAGGAAAAACTGTTTCACAATTATTAGAGAGTGAAGATATTTTTAGAGATATTTTTTTTTTACAATCTTTTTGCTGCAAATATTTTAAAAATAGTCATCTATGTATATTAACACTTTCAAAATAAAATAATCAATAATTAATTTTTACAAGACCTTTAAAGAAATCTAACAGCTAGAACAGTTTATTACATTTTTAGGCCATCATGAATTACTTGAATCGACATATGCTAAAACTTATAATACAAATTTCCTATAAAACTAATGGATGCACTTTGCTTTCATGTTATGATAGAATTGGTTAAAAGCATACGCAAACAATGCTTTTTCTCGATAGAATACTTAGCAAAAAATAAAATTATCATCAAAGAAATATTATCATTAACAGTGGCACTTTCAGATGTTTACTATTATATTTATGTTATGTTTATGTTTTAAGCTCAAAATATGGATTCCATTAAAATCATGGAATTCTCCATTGAAAGGCTAATGGAAATTGAAGAAAGGATCCCTTCATCCTCAAGAAAACTGAAGGCCAGAATATAAATTTAGGTTATATAAAGTTAATTAATTGCGACAACATAATTGATGCTTTTCTTATCTAGAAATGGTAAAAAGAGTATTTATAAGATTTTAAGGCTCACTAGGCTCGTAGCTACATCAAAAGCGTAGAATGTCTAAACATTAGGTGTGCAACCTACCTGTTCCTTTAAAATCGTAGGTGAAACGTCCTGTAAACACTGGTATAATTCGACCGTCTCAAACGCAACCCTGGCTGGCATTCTGCCAAAGCATATGGACTCTTTCAAAAGGAGTGTTATTGCTTGCTGTGACGTGAAAGGTCACGTGAAAGTCTTCTCTTCTCTGGAAAGACAGAATGGAGGGAAAGTCTCCATCCTTCCACCCTATTTTGAGAATAATTCGGTCCGAATGGCGCATGCGTGTTTGCGCTCATGGTCGCGGATGAGGCGGTCGAACTATAAGTGAATTTATACTTTAAAATCTTTGTGTACTTAAGGAGAGGGTTTAATTAGGACTAGAAATAAAAATTATGCCTGTTTTTCTCCTTCTATATTTTCTTTTTATCATAAAAAAATCTTACAACTCTCTTTAAGTAACTTTGTTTTTAGTAACTTTCTTTGAGTAACTTTGTTTTATGGCAAAGCATTATACGCAATAATAAGATTATATCAGGTAACACAAAATAAACCGCACTCAAAGTAAGTTAAGTCCCCCCCCCATGTCCGCTTAGTTTATCTTTGAAACAGTGCTTCATTATTCTGCAATGATAAAAAGAGATAGATAAAAAAAAGCTGTAATATACCCTATAATACAGTATACTGTGCACTATAATCTACCCTATATTATTCAGAGTTTGAGTAACTGAGTTCTGTAATGAACATGGAGTAAACAGAACAAATAGGAAGGCAATGATTCATAAGTGTTCATCAGATGATAATACGTGACACACATAAAAGAACACTGTGTTAATAATGTTAATACTACGTCAGGGTAATGATATAGCCCTTACGCGCGTTCTTCGAATTTCATCTCGCCATTTTACTGCTAATCGAAAATCAAAGTGTAGAAAATGAGCGATTTTTTTTTCGAAAGGTGAGCCACTCAGTTCAGGTCAAAAGAATATGCAGTAAGGTTTAATTTCAATCAAGTGATCACACGCCGCTTTGAAAATATTAAATATGGTTCTTTTAAAATTTTTACAATATACAGGGTGATTCGCTACCAGACCGACAAGCTTACAGAGGCTATAGAGACGACTCAGAATCACATAGGAATGCAGAGTCGCAAATGCCGTAGTTGCGCGCTATGGTGCAAAGAAGCATAGAAAAAGAACAAAACATATTAATGGGACAGAAAACATTTTATTGAAAGGTTGTACTACAACAGGTGTTCGAAATTACAACGTCTGGCAGGCCTGACAGCGGCGCTGCATGGAATTCCATACGCTCTGAAAGATTCCTCTCGTGCCACGTATCCTCCTGGCAGCTACACATATTCGAGCGACAAGGTTTTCAACTGAAGCATCTTGTACACTAAACTCTTCATGTGATCCCAGAAGAAGAAGTCCATGTATGATAGGCCCGGTGATCTGGCAGGCCAATGAATCGGAACACCACGACCTATTCACCGCTGTCCAAAGGTTACGTCAAGGTGTCAGTCGTGTAATGCGGAGAAGCTAGTACCACATGGACCTACACCGGCCCTATCATGTGTGGACTTCTTCTGGAGTACCATGAAGTGTTTGGTATAAGAGACGCCCGTGCCTCCAGTTGAAGACCTCGTCGCTCGACTATCTATAGCTGCCAGGAGGATATGCGACATGTCAGGTGACCACTTCATGTCGTAATTTCGAACACTTGTTGTAGTACAAACTTTCAATAAAATGTTTTCTGTCCCATTAATGTGTTGCTGTTTCTGCTCTTTTTGTCTGCTTCTTTGCACCATAGCTGGCAACTACGGCATTTGCGACTCCGCTTTCTTATGTGATTCCGAGTCGTCTCTGCACCCCCTACACACCCTGCAAGTTTGTTAGTCTGGTAGCGAATCACCTTGTATACGCGTAAGACAGAAATAGGTCAGATAAAATTCTAATTTTCATTTGTAATAGCCCTTTTTAAATTCCATTATTTTTCTTTTTATCCTGAAAATTAATAACCTGCGTATAATAAATCTCTCTGTGTTACGCCATTTCAGAATTAATCCATGTTTTATCATTCTTATATAACACTAATGACGATGTACTAACATAGCCTAATGTACTTATGTAAAGGCAAAAACAAAACTAATGTTTTGGGGCCAGTAGTTAGTTATAGATTTGGGTTTCAAACCAAAAACTATAACTAACCAATAGAAATGCAGTAGTTATAACTTTGCTATTATTAGACTAATTTCAATGTCGTAATCTTTTCTCTCGCTTGTCTGTGTGTTGCTAGCCGTTTCTGTTCTATCATCTGTCATCGCTTTTGTGTATATTTATAGCGATATGTGAAATCTCTGAATGTGTTATTGTATTGCGTTATTATTGAAATACGCTTCAGCAAAGACGGTCTGTGAAAGAAATATGATGTATCCACACCTTCATACAACATCTACGTCACAGTCTAAACTTTTTTTAAATTAAAAACGTACACGTGTATGACGTGATTTTAATTTTCAAATAATACATATATACGTTTACAGTAATACATGCAATCCTATAATTTACATAGTATATGTACACACTACAATCCCATGTCTTTACCTTTTGTGTGCTATGTGTTTGTGTTTTTCTTCATTCTTCTCGTCTTCGTTTTTTTTTTCAACTTTTATTATGCTGACTGAATATGTTCATTAAAATGTATAAAAACTGGTTTTATTAAAAGTATATTCAAGCAAACATAATTTTTTTTTCGATTTTAATATCGATAGTTTTTCAATGGAGAATCATCCATTTTAAAAATTTATTTATGCGTGTAATTATTATATTATGAATATAAAATAACAGCACAGTTGCAAGAAGCGCATAATACAATATCCACATCAATATTACACTCACCTTATCTATTATTTAACATAAATATGATGCTGATTTGTGGAAAAATTAAAAAAAAATACCTGAACTTTTCTTTGAGCTTCACGTGCCATCATAAAAATTGTTGATGACAGAACGCTATCTATATAACATCAGCATTGTTAGAAGCGCATTACATTGTTGTTAAAAGAAGGAAACATTGTTAGAACCCCATTACATTGCGTTGATGTATAAATAAGGAAAAGTTTCGTGATATACGTATGACATAAAACGTAATAAAACTTACATTTATTCTACAATATACGGCTTATTGTTAGGTTTGATTTTTTCGTATGTTGTAAGAACGCATAAATCCTATTCCTGATTTTGGTTACGTGTCATTCAGGTAAAGCGAAATCATGCTTCAGTTTTAGTTTTAAAAATATTTTTATTATTATAAAACGGGAAAAATAGTAAAAACGTATCTTTTGACTTCCTTGAAGTAAAGTATTGTAATCGCGAAAGATTTCGAGTATCATATTTCAAAGAAAATATCCATTTTGACTACTCTCGAATCCATTTGAATGTTTTTTTTTGCGTGACATCTGTAGGTAGGGACAGAATAAAGGACGTTTTTTCAAAACGGACTGCAAAAGGATTTTTTTCGTAACGTCTGTACGTACGTACGTATATATCTATTTCGCATAACTCAAAAACTATTAGCCGTAGAACGTTAAAATTTTGTATGGGACTACTATAATATGTACTTGTGCACTTCCCTTTTTCGTTGCAATCGGACGCACCAATATATCCCCATTTTCCTACCCGGCTGGGTGAGCTCAGTATATTTCCTCTTATAAGTTGGTAAATTATGTATTTTTTGCTTTAAAAGTGTTCTTATGCTCTGGTTAAGGTTTTCATATCTTTAGTGAATCTGCATGCGATAGTAGTAGAATTATCAACAATTTAAACGTGTAATTTGCTAGGCCTAACGGGACGGCTATTTTTTTTCATTAGAAACTCTTAATAGCATAGTGAATTAAGTCAGATGGTGCACCAACTTCAGTGCTGTTTTGCTCAGCAGGAGCAAAAGTTAATTTGAAATTTTTGTGCCCCGAAAATTATGTCTTTCTGTCCGTTGGCCGAACTACTTGTTTTTGCTTAGAAACTCGAATTTTGTTTGCAATTTTTTTTTAACAGTTTGTAACTGTATTTTGTGTTTTAGGTTTTTCTGTATTTCACATTTTTTAATGAGGATGTTTTGAGTTTTTATGTATTTTTGTTTTGCTGCGAAGTTAGAACTGAATTTATTGAATTAGAAATAAATCTCTAATGAAATTCGAGGAAATGAGTATAAATGCAGCAAAGAATATGTATAATTTGATAGGCCGTAGAAGTGCACCAAAAATTGCATATAATTTAATGGGCCGTACAAGGAAGTCATGTGGTGTGCAGATCAGATTTTTTATTATAAATAAACGGGAAATGGATAAGATAAAAAACTGAGCTAAATGAATGATGGATTTGATTTCTCATTTTATTCTTCAGTTAGGTTGAACCGAAAATCAAACTTGAGAAAGACCAGTCAGTAACTGAAAAAAAGTTATTAATCATTTCCACTGAAACATTTTGCAAATCCCCGCAAGGATTTCTTCGTCAATTTTTTCCTGTAATTATCACATTTTCGTGATGATGTTTTATCATTAATTTGATAAGCTATTACACAATAATGAAGCATAATCTCAGTATGAATGGCCTTTTCAATATCACACTGCATGTTGTAATTTGTATTATCATATAAAATGCCCTTTATATTGCATGTGACGATTAGAAAAATAATTTTTACTTTTTATCGAATTTAAAAAATAAATAAAAAACTAAATAAATACATAAATAAAAAAATTGGAAATGTTGGAAGGGAAACTGAGGGATGAAAAAAGTTACACTTTTTAAAATATGGCTTACAACAACAACAAAATGCTTTTGCGGAAGCAAATAAATTCAGCGAAGTAAGTTCGCTTTCGAGCACATAATTGCAAAAAGATCCAAACCATTTAATAATGGTGAATTTGTTAAAGGGGTGCTGGAAGCCAAAAATCTTCAAAAAATGGTGATTTTGGATTTTTGCATTTTTAAATTCTCTACACGTTTAGCTTTCTAAAAATACCATACTTTAATCTCTATAAAAATTAGAACTGTAAAAAATCTAGTTTTATTTTATCATCGAATGCTTTGATAAATGCGGATTTGTTACATAAAAACGCGCTTTTCTCCGAATGTGATTTTTCTATACTCGATGTACCTTTTCTCAGGAACTACTGCTCCCAGGTACCTAAAATTTTTATGGCTTATTTATTATACTTCCTAATATTTACTGAAATGAGCTTTTTTGTAATAAAATAAGAAAAAAAATATAAAGTTTTTTGTGTGAGAAAAGTGCTAAATTTTACTATGCCTAATAAAATATTCTATAAATTAGTCTAAAATTCAAAATGTTTCAAAAACTCATTCCACTATAATTAGATAGGTGTACTTTAATTACGCAAAAAATTTCAAGAGTATATCTACAGAGTTTGAGAAAAGGTACATCGAAAATGGCCAGTTTAACTTTGTCGGTATAGGGGGTTCCAACACCCTTTAAAGACTTCTTTGTCTTCACAAACAGCAATTATTTAAAAATATTGGTTCGCCAGCCAACACAGTAGCGGAACTTTTAAACGAAATCGCTTGTGATTTACGCTATCAATTAAATTCACAAATTATAGATTTTGCAGCATTCTCCATGGCAGTTGATGGGAGTACTGATATCACAAACCTAGCAAAGCTTGCGGTGATGAATTTGAAGTAGTTGAGGAATTACTGGAAATAATTCCTACGAAACGAAAAACTGTTACACAAAATATATTTCCTTGAATAAAAACTGCAATAGATAAATATAAAATAAATTGGGTTAAAAATGGATGGACTTGCAAGTGATGGTGCCGCTGCTATGGTTCGTAAAGAAATGGAATAGGGGTGAAATCAAGAAATAAAGTGGAAGCCGAAAGTTTTGCGAAAGTATGATATTATGGAAATGGTAATTATAACAGTAAAATTTATCCGTAGAGCTTTCAATCATCGAGAATTTGTGCTTGAAGAAATCGAATGTTGCTTGAAGAAATAGAATGTTATCACGGAGAAATTGAATTTTTAGGACGAGGTGAAGTGTCTAAATCGAAAAGCTACATGAAAACTATTCTTTGACTTGATAAATGAAACAAAAATGTTCATGATGCAGAGAAATAAAACCTTCGATAAACCACATAGTAATCCGTGAATACCAGATTTAGCATTCCTTATTTAAATATTCTAAGCAAAGAATTCCAAGGAAAGGAAAAGAAACTAATCACTGATAATGTAGAGTCATTAGACTATTTTGGAAGCAGGGAACACGAAAAATGAGCAATGCCCTCCCCGTTAAATATAACTGTTTTTATTTAACCTGTGAGTTTATCTATTTATTTTTAACTAATAGTTTATTTCGGAAGTTAGTTTTAGAGTGTGTCTGCTTATTCCAGGCCCCGTTTTGCTGTGATTCTCTGCCTGCGCGTTAAAGCATTCGGCGAGCCGTTAGGTTAACACCTTGAACTTATTATTTGTTACGTATTTTTGTTAAGCCATCAGCGTTGGCTTCCTGTAACCCAAGCTGGGTCAAATAACCCATTTGTTAATTTGATGCTTGAATAAAAGGGTCATATACACCCTTCTTCTGATCTCTGTTTAGTTTCACAAGGCTAAAAGATAATTCTTCAGCAGTCCTTTTAAACGTTTATGTTGTTAAAGCGTCATAGAATTTACAAACTTTTTAAAGTTAAACTACACATATAGAAACCGCAGCCGAAATCACAACATTTCCCACATTTTCTTCGTCTAAATCCCGCCCAATTATTTCAAATGAAAAATCTCAATACGCAAGAAAAATAGCATTATTGCGACAAGAATCGAGAGGGAGATTTAAGATATTTAATGATTTGGAGTCCGATTTTAAACTACTTTCATTACCGTTAAAAGGGCATATGAATAGCTTACTAGAAAATCTACAGAAGGAACTAATTAGTTTTCAGTGTGAAATAAATCTTATTCAATGATATGAAGATTCACATCAGATTCGTATTTGTCAAAAGCTAAATACGATGAGTTGCGAATTTTTAAAATAAGAATAACTGCTTTAATAATAATAATAAATTGTTTTGGAGTATATTTATGTATGCAGAGTTTTTTCCGCAGTTGAATATTATCAAATCTAACAGAAGGGCCCGATTAATCGATGAACATCTACAATTTCTGATGGAAATAGTTTGCGATAATTTTCCTCCAAGGCTATAAACATTATAATACCATCAAATGTCTAAGCACTAGTACAAAACAGAGAAATGTATAGTTATTTACATATGATCATATGTATTTTTTCTGCATGTATCGATAAAAAATTCAATATATAAAGGAAAACGAATAGGTTGTCGTCATTTATTCTCAAGTTCTGTTCCACTGGGGAAGTTTTCTCTGAAAATTTGCTAAGTTTTCATAATTTGTCTATTTTATGTTAAAAGTAAATTATTTATCGGTTAACTCAGCATCAGTCCCAAAATTTAATAGTAGTTAGCTGTTAGTACATTTGAATTACGAAATGTTGCCAACAAAAACGTATTACAGGTAGAAAATAAGAACGACAAACTGAATTTTTTTCTTTTGCGTTGCTTTTATTATTTTTTATGTATAGTTTGATTAGTAAATAAAATTTGAAATTAAGCTAAAATTTAGTTAGTTATTTAACATTTTGTTTAAAAAAACTGTCCCTTTGGCTTGCTTTCAGGTCGTGCATTAGGTCTCCCCAGCTGCCTTCAGATTCTGCATGTGGCCCACATACAATTTACGAAAATGTATGTGGCCACATACATTTTCGACAAGTGAAGGTTTAAAACCTAAATTACGTTATGAATTTGAATTTACTGATTTGTAATTTGAAAATTTTATGAACCAATCTGCATAAAACAAATCCTTGAATATTAAAATTTATAAATTTTTACCTGAAATATTGCTACAGATTTACAGTTAAAAAATTAAAAAAAAACTAGACAAAACGATAATCATCAGCAAAAGCAATAAACAAAATCTCGTTGTGCGAAAACAAGGGAATTGCAAAAAACGCTATATATCAACAATTTGAAATTGTAAAATAATGGACTCCATCGTTTAATGCTTAAATATATTTCAAAACTCAAATGGTTCCATGACGAATGTTATTATAATTTTTTTGAATAAAAAATAATAGAAATTTAATTCACTTTGTATATCAATACACCTAAAAAATCTATAAAAAATGAATACAGGAAAATCAAATAGTGTTGAAAAATTACAGTAATAAAATAAATCTTATAGATGTTACACATTTCTTTTACGTTACTCCACATTATTATAAATGTAAATAAAAATAGAAATAATAATAAGTAATAATAAACATTAATGATACTATTAAATTCAGTCCTGTAAGTTTATTTGATCACTTAAAGAACTGAATGAAGACCCAGAATTTATTATATTGCTAATTTTAAACCTCTATAATTCTTTGAAAATGGTTAAATAATTCCTATTTTGTTAAAAGGATTACTAGAGACGATAAAAAATGTCTAAATTTAATATTCAGCATAACATTTAGTAAAAGAATGCAATTTAAAACGAAGGAGACGCATAAAATATCCATGATGTGGGAAGAAATTCCAGTTTGCATTTTGTCTTATTTCATTTTCATTCTTTCCATTCATCGTACAGGGCGAAAAACTCACATCAGAATACATAGATGTTTGTAAAAGGAAAGCTCAAATACTCTGTTTCAATTTGGAAACAAAGAGAAGTTACAATAACTTAAATTGAGCATCTATAAAAGTCGACGGAGAAAAAATATTCTTCGCTTCAACTTATTTTCTATGACAATAGCGCCTTAAACAACGGAACCCCACGTTATCCATTGTTCTCGAGCAGCACCTGCCCGGTTACTGGTTCATGGAATAAATAACTGTTAATACGCACAATTAAGATGTTGTTCCTATAACGCTCTGCGTAAGCATTTTACACGCGAGTAGCGGTAACACTTTTGTAACAGCAGCGGGGGACTGTATTTCGACACACAAAAAAAAGGCATACTTTTTGTTGGGCGACATAAAAATGATTATTCTGTAATCGTGGGACATAATGTATAATTTGCCAGTCTGGGCGATAATAAATTAAAAATCTTATATTTCATAGAATCACAGCACTTTTATAAAAGGCGAATATACCTACAGTTGTGGGGTTTTCCTATTTAAATCTACAGTTCTAACTTAGAACGCCACGAACACTGACAAGCGAATAATCGCTTAAGTGTGTGAGCAGAACACGTAAGACTTAAGAAGGGTTTAAAACCTTTTATTTGTCAGTATATTTGCAATCAGTTCCGACTTGGAACTTTACACAAAGCCGCTACTCGGGCTTGAACTTAAAATAATAATAATTTAAATTAAAATTAGCTTAACTAAGCTATTTCAAAGGTATAGCTGAAGCTATCAGAGATCTAACTAGTTGGCCCCTAAGTATTAATTAAATCGGCGAAGCCAAGCAGCCTAAGGTATGGCCGAGCGTAATAACAGCTAAGAGGGACATAGCCAGAAGGCAACCGCGCGCTAGTCAGGGAATCAGACTCTCTCTCTTGAAGTCAGTGAAATCACGACTTAAATAGTACTCTTTCTCATTTGCATTACCTGCGCTTCTGAATTTACATTCTGGTAGGAAATTTTAAGCTGAAATTAGAATAAGATAGGAAAGATACAAAACTTAAAATAACTGTTAATTAACTTAGGATAAACCTTACACAGTATAGAGATAAATGGATGGATAGTTTAACGTAACTTAACAGAACGCGAAAATTGCAAAGACAATTTTTATAACTTTTTTGTTATTTTATGAGGCTGACATTTATACCACATAACAAAGCAAATATTAATCACAGAAATACATATTAGACGTTTATGTTTAGCATTACTATCATTCTTAGTAACTACTAAGCATAAAACTAAGCATATACTAATATTTGCTTTATGCTTAGCAGACACCATGCAGTTCTTTATACTTAATATTCATATACTACCAATTCAGAATATTGTTTAGATTACGTCTGAATTATTGAATCAGAAATTTATTTTCATAATTTAATTTTAGACTACTGGCTGATTTTGTGTTAATTTATATAGACAGGTGTATTATATATAGAGCTGAGCTTTTACATTTTAATCCTTTTAAAAGCAATTCCAGGTAAAATTACAGTATTCTTGCTATGCTGAACTGAGGTAGATTTATTCAAAACCATAGTCTAAAGCGAAACATAACAAAGGAACAACATAGCAAATATAGAACTGTTTTAATTTTATCTTAATCTACTAAAATTTTATCTTAATCTACTAATGTAGAAAATTAGCTTTGTTTTTTTCTCATATCACTGCTTCAAAGTTAATGGCTAATGAAGTTAAATATGTAAAACAGCAAATTACGGAGTGACCACAAAATACCTTGACCAACTAAAGAGATGACTTCCGGAGAGAAGGGTCCCTTGGAAGGGTTTCAGGATTAAGTACAGAGGATAAGTATTCGCGATACATGAGAATACGTATAGAATACGTATCACGGTTACAGTTAAAGTAATCGTATTGCAAAAACAAGTTTTAGTAAAGGATCCTAAATTTTGCAGTGGCATGAAATTTAAGAAGGTGTGCTGATGATTTCAGATGATTTTTTTTTATATGGAAGCTGTCTTCATGTAGAGACGATATTTTTTTCCCTTTCTTTAGAAACACTGACCACTTTCGACGATAATTTTCTTAGATAGATGATCGCTGCGAGAGGACTTTGATTTTTTTGAACTGAACTTATTGCTGCAGATTGGCGACGAAAATCGCATTTACATTTATCGCTGCATATTGATTACAAAAATCGCATTTACTGTCTAATCACTTGAATCACTAATCATTAATGAAGCAGTAGCAGTCGGGTAATGACGGCCTTTGCTGTGCATGCATACAGAATGATTCAAAAACGTAAAGACAGGTAGGGAGAGCAAATTAAATAGATTTTATAGTGGAATAAGTGCGTGGAGGCGGTACAGAACTCTGTTAAGTGATATGTGTGGCTACATAAACGCTGACATGCATTTTATGCATGGTGCTGGCTATTAAAATGGAGCAGCTACTCGAAAAAGCTGCAGAGAACAATATTTCTGAGTATCTCCTTTGACCAGCGTTTCCGTTCATAGCCCCATAGTCGAACGAACTCCGCTTTCTTGTATCAATGCATACCATCTAAAATATGCATGAGCAATGACGACTTACCCAGCAGAATGTTCTTATCTTTCGCTCAACATCACCTTGTACCCCTAAACACACCATTCCCATACACATATTCTAGTACAAATTCTACTTATTTTGGTCTTTTCTTCCTGCATTTACATTTTTGCCAGATGCTGTTAATTGTCCTGTATAAAGTAAATCGTTTGTGAACATCAGAAACACAAATCCGTTGACTAATTTTCCAAACTGTTTGACTCGCCGCTTGTCAGCTCTTTGACACGATTTCACAAAGACTTTCCAGCGCGCTGTCTTTAGCAGAACTATTAAGTTAATAATTCATTTCAATATCATACCCATGTGTCTTCCACACAGAAGTAACTACAGATGACTGATGTAGACTGATGCGATTACATGCATCATTGACTTACCAAGGTTTAAACACGATTGCATACATAGGTTGCTTGTCAAGGTTTAAATGCGATTGCATCAATCATCGTAGCTGATTGACTGACATACTCAGAATTTCAGCTATGATATTAAAAAAGGCCTCTGTTTTTCACATCAGTAATTTTCTATTTTGCTTTAAAGCAAAAATTTTGATAGTAATAACTGTAATTTTATGGCCTTTTTTAACTAAACCACATATTCATTACCTATCTATGTTTTGTTCTTTCAAACTACCCGAAGGCTTTAATTTCCTATAACTCACGTCCATATAACTCATACAACTTTCTTATATATTTAAAGCATCAAGCATCATATTTACTTATCATTAATCCAGATTTCTGCCAGATGTTTCTTTTAGTGTAGCGTTGTCAAATAACTTCATTCTTTTTAAAGCCATAATTTTCTTCGATTGCTTAAATATTTCGTATTACTTGCAGGCTATTTACTAGATTAAGTTCAAACATAAATTCTAAAGTAATTCTTTGCGCTGTAGAAAACAGAACATTTCTACCTGCAGCCAAGTTGATAAAATGTTATTTTTGCATTTCGAAATATAGCAGAAATGCAGAACATTCTGGAACATACATATATGTCTAAAAGTCATTTCAGTGGCTGTATTCAAATTGAAAATCCTTGATTGCAATGAGATTTGTTTTTTCAGTAAGCTGGAAAAATGAATATTAAATTTTACTAAACTAAAATGAAGATGTGACTTTTATTTAATATAAAGGCTTAGCTCAAGGTATTGCACTTTTGATTCGGGTCCACCACAGAAAGCATTTCAATAAAATCAGTCATGCCAATTTTTGTTTGGGCATAAAATGTATTTCTGACTACAAGAATTTCTCATCTGCCATTGGAAATAAAAAAAATTGTTTGTATTCCCAGGACATCAAATGCTACATTAACATTATACAAACTGCAGTCCATGAAGCAATGGCTTTTTTATTTTCTTACAATTTAGAAGCATTTTTAATTTTCATTCATGACATTTTCCTTTGCATTGAAAAATCGATTCATTATTTAATATATTAGGTTTACTTTTGACGCTATTTTGTGTAATTTGATTTCTTTCCCCTTTTTCTTTTCTCTCCTTTTTGGTTTTTTTGAAGGCGACTTTACTAGTTGAAACTCTTCGATAGCAGTCTGTCAGCGGCGTTGCGTTATTCTTGCCATTAGTGCTCGTCACGCCGGCATAGGTTTGAGCCAACTTGAGTGTTATTCATACTGTGTTGGCTAACTTACGATTTAACTCCAAAGCCACCTTTTCGCAACAGAAAAGGTGGCTTAAATTTAATTCATTATTTTTTTAGATACTTCGTAATTGCTGGCTGTTTTTTGTAGGCACAAGAAGTGTCTTCTGTTAAATTATTGAGTTTCAATAAAAATGATTTTTACGCCTCCCAAGAAGGTAAGACTACAACCTAAATATCCAAATTTCAAACCTTTTCTAAGAAATTAACGTTTTAGCTTTTAATTTGCAATGCGAAACATGTAATTATTTCTTTCCCTCGAAGAAATCATACGATAACTAGTAACCTTAATTTTGATAAAATATTTGTTGTGACAAAATTTAAAATATGCCCAGTGTGTGTGCGTGTGTGTGCATATATACCTATAAAATTTCTAAAATGATAAATTTTAATGATAAATAAAATTAAATAACGCTGTTTTAAAATTTCGAATACTCACTATGGTTTTATAATAGAACAGTTAGCCATATGTCGCTCAGAAGCCATTTTTTGACTACATTTTGGCCTTTTTGCTATATGGAGTATATCCACACACAGTCGAAATCTTGCTTTAGAAAAGCGGTGAAAGAAACTAAAACTGAACTAGAAAACTCCAAATCCTGTCACTTGCCTTTTTTTTATAAACTTCATTTCTCAATATTCAAATGTAAAGACGTATTTTATTTATAAATATATGATAGCAGAGTATTTTTATGCAACAATACGACGTTTCGAAAAGGTGTCTTTGGAGATAATTTTCGAGTGCAAATGTTAATTGATGGCTTTTTTAGTTAAGACTTGAGCTGCGATAAAACAATACTTTCAAAGTGAATAAATTACAAGTAGGAAAGAATCAAGTGTTTAAGCAAATTTGGTTCCCATGGTTTTGCCAGTAACATTTCCTTACAATATCAATCTTCATGCATTCTAGCTAGATGACCAACACATTTAAGTCTCCGTAGTATGGAGAAAATTTACTACATCAGCTTGTCTATAGATCTTGTATAGCTCTAAATTAGATCTTCTTCTTCACGATCCATTTGCACGGACCCCACCAAATACGGGAAAAAAAAAAAAAAAGAAGACATCCTTCTTTCAAAAATGCGTTTCCTATCGTGTAAATTCAATGCCCAACCTTCCATTCAATGACCAAGCTTTAAAAAGCTTATAAAGAAAGACATGACAGTCGGAAAAAAAGTGTTATTTAAAATTCTCTGCCTAAAATTTGTTAGAGTGGATGGGATTTTACTACATGAAAAAATCTGAAATATTGCAAGAGTTAACAGAATGCGATAGAGAATCACAATAAATATTTGATTAAAATGGATAAATAAATAAATAAAAATAACAAAATCTGAAAGCTTTCAAATTTTATATTACGTCCAAATGGACGGTTACTTTTTCATTTACAGACACATTTCTAGAGCATTCTACAAGTTTGTAGAACATTTGGGATAACGCCACATCGTGCTAAAAATATTTAGAAATAGCATATCTTTAAAATTTCCGATAGGCAGTCTCGCTAGCTGGAGATAAAAATGTTTTATAATCTACAGTGTTACCATTGCTCGCTTTGAAATTGTTAAGTTTTTTTACTCAAAAATTCGTTAAAGTTCTACAAAATATGAAATAGATAATAAACCAAATTCCATATTCCAAATTCGAGCTTCCAGGTGCCCACGTTCGACTGGAGGAGTATGTTATTCAAAATTTGATGCACCTAGGTACCGTCATTTTTCGGAATGCCAGAAACCTATATATGTTTATATAGATTCTTCATTATTTAGCTTCCTTTAATGAAATTACAAGGCGATAGTATTTGGTGGCAACAATTTGAAAAGTGATGCGGACAATTAAAGTGATTCGATGCAAAATATCGTTTCGAGACTAATAGCCCTTCTGGGCCAACAGAAACGAAAATAAAAGTAATAAAAAAGTCTGAACATATTAAGATTTTACATTACGCCCAAAGAGGCGTTTTTTAACGTTTTCTGTGTTACGTTTATTTATTAAATATCATGGTCTTCGCACTGAAACCGTAAAATTCAATTCAACAGCAATATCGCAAAATAATTATAAAATGAGCATATCTTTAGAATTTCCGATACACAGTCTCGAGCGCTGGCGATAAAAACGTTTTTTTTTTGTACAGTGTTGCCATTACTCGCTTTGAAATCGTTGAGTTTGTTAATCAAAAATTCGTCAAAGTTTTACAAAATATGAAATAGATAGTAAATCAAATTCCAAATTTAGGCTTCCAGATGTCCATATTCGAAGGAGGATTGCGTTATTCAAAATTTGATGGCTTTAGGTACCGTTGTTTTACGACAATGCGAGAAAAATACAAACATTTATGCAGATTCTTCATTATTTAATTTCTTTAAATATAGTACAGGGAGATAATATTTGGTGGCAACAGTTTGAAAAGTGATACGGGCATTTACAGTGAATCGACGCAAAATGCCAAAACGAAATTAATAGCTCTTCTGAGCTAACGCTTCTTTGGTCTAATAAATTAAAAAAAGGGGTCTGAAGGCTTTCAGATTTTATATTATCGTTTTTTTAACACTCCATGTGTTACTTTATTTATTAAATATCATGTTCTTCGCGCTTAAATCAAAAAATTCAATCCAATAGCACTATCGCAAAATATTTAAAAGAGCACATCTTTAGAATTTCCGATACACAGTCTTGCGCTAGAGATATTTTTTTTCCACCCCGTACATTGCTGATATTGCTCACTTTAAAATCGTTGAGTTTCTTAATCGAAAACTCATAAGCGCTTTACAAAATATGAAATAGATAATAAAACAAATTCCAAATTCCAAATTTGGGCTTCCAGAGGCCCATATTGGGGTGGACACGTACGTTATTAAAAATCTGATGGTTCTAGGTACAGTTATTTTATCACAATGCGAAAAACATGTATATATATTTATGTAGATTCTTCATTTTTAAATTTCTTTAAATATAATACAGGGCGATAATATTTGGTAGCAACAATTTCAAAAGTGAATCGCCATTTATAGTGAATCGACGCAAAATGCCAAAACGAAATTAATAGCTCTTCTGAACTAACGCTCCTTTGGGCTAAAAATACAGTATCTAAGTATCTCTTCCGAAAAAAGCGAAGAGCAGTAAAATAAGGAATGTCTCTAGAAAGTGCAATATCTTGGAGTATATATCTTGGAGTATACAATATCTTGTCACAGTGCAAATATCTTGGAAATAAAAAGCCTGCAATATTCGGTTGGCAGCAAATATCCGACTCCTTGCGCCCTTCAGTTATCCATATGTTCATTGAAAACGCAACCAATTGTCATATTCTTATCGTTTGCACGAAAGGAGGGAAGCGTATCCGAACACCGTGATTCATTCCTCACAGGAAAACAATGCAGTTCTAAAATTTATGAGCTACTTCGTCCGACAAGCATTTTGTACAGCATCCGGCCTTCTCAACATTTTAATAACTACATAAGGGTCAAACACGCACGCTCTCCAGTTATTATCTCTTAATCAGGGCCTCCTATCCACAACATGGCGAACAAGTATAAAGGCGGTTGTAAAGTTTTTAATTTTGGGTTATTAACTTGAGCTCGCACAGAGTTTTATTCCCTTCTAATGGTATTCTAACAGTTCTCGATTTGCTACATTTGTAGTGCCGCCATGAAAGAAGTTTTCTTCTGCGAATGCATTATCTTTTCCTGTTACTTTTTATTACCGGTGTGTAGAACATATATATCTTTCTTTGTGTTAGGATGATATGATTCTTTAAAAGGAACTGGAAAATTTCTTAGAAAGGGCAGGATAATAATTCTAATTAAAAAGCAATAAAATAATAGATTCTAAGTGTCCTGCCTAAGTCACAAATCTTCAGCAGCAAATAACATTTATAATTTTCGTAATTTCTTAATAGTATTTGTTCATGCTTGAGGAAATGAAGCCAAGAATTTAATTAAATTATTTTTTTATTGGAAACTAGCGGAAGTACCTGATGCCAGTTAAGACAGATTGAGAGTAATGTATCTAACAACAAAGAGAACGATACCGCTGTAATCCTTCTCTAATAACGATGCAAAAACATACGATTCATAGTCATACATTTTTCAGTCTGATGCGATATGGAACCCACATACAATTTCGATAGAAAAATAAACTAATTCTCTCCCATTATATCAGCAACAGCAGCACGCAGTTTTTAATGATTTTCGTCTTTCTAATCAAACGGAGTAAAAACTAAAATTCCATCCAACATTTCACCTATATTCAATTTTTTTCGATTAAGTGAGACAAAAAATTGATCATAATTGATCAAAAATCAATAAAGCGAACAAATAAACAAACAGATATTCTTCTTTTACATATACAGGTTTTGTAAAACTTACAAATTCTTTATTAACGAACTCTACGATTTGAAAAGCGAGCAGTTGCAACACTTTTTGAAATAAAGAATTTTTATCTCCAACGCGCAAGAGTGCCACTCGGAAAAATGAGTGCGGAAATTACTGTTTTCAGAATTTTTAATTAATATTTCGGCTGATTAAAGGCGTACGAAAATGAGAACTGTCGAAACGGCTTCCCACGAATTTTTGGAATCAGGAATAATGAATGTATTTAATGTTTGGCAATGCTATTTTTATTTCATTGTAAAACTTAGAAATTTTTTATTAGTAAATTCTACGATTTGAAAGCTAGCAGTGGCAACACTTCTCGAAATAAATCAGATATTAATCTCCAGGTTACGAGACTGCCACTTGTATTTGGATGAGTGACTACTCACGTGACAGGCTCTGTCTGACGAATCTACTTTCACCTGAAGTTATTTATATCACAGATCGAATGGCTCTTCGACTAATTTTCAATATTACGTACTTGTTATTGTTTCGCCTTTACGGCGTGGCGATTTTCGCCTTAGAGCTCAAATAACCATCGTCTTAGGGGGTTACAGCTGAAAACATCGCGGTAAAACCATCGCGGAGGAAAACCTCGCGGAGAAAACGTCGTGGTACAAAACATCGTGGGAGAAAATGAAGCAAAGAGAAAACATCGCAGTCCTAAAACATTGGGGTACAAAATATCGTCGTCGAAAACAAAGCGGTTCAAAAACTTCCTAGTTTAAAAACGTCGCTGTCGAAAATATCGTGGTAAAAATAAAGTACCTACAAATCATCGCATGACGATAACATCGCAGACATGCGTTTTTCAGGCTTTAATAATTGTTAATGGATATTCGCATAATGATTTATGAGAGCAAGGTAGAAAGAAGGATAATTTTTACTTTCATATTTTTTATTAACTAATAAATTTTTAAAAAACAAGAAATTTAAACAAAACAAGAAATAATTTTCATTACAAGACTATCAGATTAACAAAAGTGAAGAAAATAATATCATAGTTAACTTAGCAATTTTTTATAGATAAGTTCATACAGTTACTTATCTTTCTTTTTCTATTCTTTTTTAGATTATACTTTTCATTAAAAATTACCAGTAAAAGTTTATAAAAAATATTTTATTAATGACCTTTGTAAGTTAACTATGCCAGTTTTAACTATTTCAACGTTAAGTGCTATAAGTTGTGTTAATTTTCTATGCTTAAGTTTCCATTTTATATTTTCAGCAAATATTTATTAAGTAATAAAAAATATGTATATTCATGCAGATTCTTCATTACTTAATTTCTTTAAATATAATACAGGGCGATAATATTTGGTGACAACAATTGATGTGATACGCCGTTTATAGAGACCAACGCAAAGTGCCGAATCGAGTCTAATGGGACTCTAAAACGAGCGTTATCCCGCTTATGGGATATCGCTCGTTTGGACTTAAAAAATGTTATGAAACATGAAGATATGTATTCGAAGAATTTTTATCCAAATTTATTAATTCTAAATTTATATATATTGTGAGAGAAAGATGGTAGTGCAGATGTTTCAGTTTATAGAAGTAATGACAGGTATTTCATAGAGTGTAACAGGTGGTCCGTAGAACTTTCTAATTTATAACAGTGGTGCCCTTTTGAAAAAAAATTTGAGAAACATTGCTTTAGATCAACACAGTTCGCAGATTTATTCCTCGTGCTTAATAAACATAAATAAATGCAGAATTAATTTTATTCAAAAGCCCTACAGCATTGCTGAATTCTTAAATAATCTTAACCGAAAAAATTTCAATATGCATAGTTTAAGTACTTTCTTCCGAGTAACTTGCATACTGAGCTGAATTCCCAAAGCCAATTAAAATGTTCTTTATTCGCCAAACTTCGGACACAACTCAATTGCTGCTTTGTTTTTCTCTTTATTATGGACGGACACTATCACAGGCAATCAAAATCTGAAACGTAATGACATAATGGCTGTTTTTGAAGTGAGGATGGCGTAATACGGAGAGGGGGGTGGAATTCATGAGTAGGGTCATCCTCTAGTCTCGAGGGCTGAAGAATATTTCAAGGAATAGAAATAAATCACCCTTGCTAAAAATGCATAAATCAATGCAGTAATTTATTTTATACTCTCTAGAACTCAAAACAAAGCGAATTTAGAGTCGAACTTATTATGCAGGAATTGTACAACATTCGGCACGTTTTTCTAGAGACAAATTTGCATACTTAAGTCTTCTCCCTCAAGAATTACCAACCGTACCAAATAACAGAGATAGTCGTAAATAAGAATGTGAAAAACAGAGGCTAATTCCAGTCTGAGCACTTTTTAATCGGTGGCCATATGTCGTTTTTGTTTTTGCGAATGAGCAGAAATCAGCCATTTCACTTGTGGCAAGTAAATCGTTTGAAGTGCGTGTACGAAACAAAAAAAAATGAAATTCGAAATTTTTAATTCTTTTCCTAAGAAATCTTAAAAACAAATGTATGATAAATCACCAGAATACTAATCGCATGCAAAGTAACTTATTTACTTCATTAATTCTTGGGAAAAGAAAAGCTTTCGTATAGGTATAGAGACTCGAATTTTTATATCTTGGTAGTATGTCACTCCATCTGCAAAATTATTCGAATCAGAGAAGAAAATTGGAATTTTATTTTCCAAATCGTGAGTAGTAGAGCTACATCATCATTAAAAAACATATAAAACGTGGAAGTTTTTTTTAATTGCCTTTCTAACTTCTAAAAATTAAAAAAACTCGTCTTAGAACCTCATTTTTAAGACTTATACTCGGAAGAATCGTGTAACATCAATTCTTATTTAAAAGTGAACTTGTCTAAATTATGCAAATCAGAGTTTATTGATAATTTGGAACTTGAAAAACACGATTTTGTACTAATTGAGTTTAAAATAAATTTTACATCAACTTAGACAAAGTCAAATATTATTTCCACCTATTTGGTTACGTCGTTAATCGCCATCAGCACTCAGTTTAAAATATTTTCATGAAGCTATTCGTTAAGCAAAAATATTTTATTTAGTTACTTAAAATTTTGATTTTAAAATGGCTTCATTAGTGTCCAAAGATGATTAAAGTGATCTATTCTTTTGCTTATAAGTTCCAAACTTTGCTGGTCAGCTTCAGGACAGGAAATTTTTTCTTCAGCACTACAAACCAAACTTTACTAATATCTAAGTAATGTAGCTGAGATTCACTAATACCATATTTCACAACGAAACGTAAAGGCCAAAACTTTAAAAATATTTTAATATAAGATATTTCTTCTATAGATTTTAATAATCTTACCAATGAGGGATTTCACGAGTGATCGAGTGACTACCAAACACTAGTTCTTCTACCTGGTTTCAAATCTTGGCTGAGTAGTCTGGCTGCTTGACATTTTTTGCAGTTTTTTCCATTCGTAACATGAAAACAAGCCAAAATTTCTTTGAAAACTCTTCCAGGTAGGTATACCTCTCTCACGCAGACTTTAAGGGATTTATCATATTCAACGAATACAGTTAGCAGTCCAGATTGTTTTCTCCTTTACGAGTAGTTAAGTTATTTGTCTCGACGAAGTTTTAGACCCAGAGAGTATTTCTCTAAAAAATTATTCTTCTCATCTGTTTAACGAGTTGGTAAGATGGTTCATTTCATAGATCTAATGAGCAACTGAAATTCGTCTCAGCTACCCTCAGTTGCTCGATGGCTGAAACAGAAGAAAAATCTCAGTTATTCACGTAAATTTTTGTCTTCTATCTGTTAAATTACAGGAATTCTTCATTTCATCCACCAAGTAAGGAACTGAGATGGTCATTCTTCCCGCCTTATTTCTCACGTTCTTTGAAAGACAGTGCCTGTGTGGCATGAGGGCGCTTAAAATGTTGGCGAATCGAAAGTTCTCTCGAGAGGCTCGGTGGTAGGAGAAGAGAGATGTGAGATCCTTCGTTTCGTCCCCCAGGGTATTTTCAGTGAAATTTGGACGGATTTCAGTAACATTCGGGTGTTTTTCATCAAAATTGGGACAGAAATTCTCTTTTCCTGCGGATGTAAAATCGGTTGCTCCCTGTGATGCATTCTGGGTAACTTTTCCCAGGGTATTTTCCCACTAAAATTTTGATGAATCTTACGTTTTCTCATAGGTGTAAAATTGATATAAAACTGTAGTTGACCTTGAGCAACACTCTAGTACTGGATTACTAGTACTAAATTACTGATGAATTACCAAATTACTGATGACTATTATTCTAGTACCAAATTACTGATGAATTTGACTTTTCGTGATGAATACTTAACTAGTAAAATGCCTGGCCGTTGGAAAAACGAAAAAAAATTTTTTTTTTAATTTAGTAGTACTTATAAGATAAACGTTCCACTTTTAATTATACAGCACAATAGTAACTGTAAAACGTTTCGTATATGAAACTTCATACGAAATGAAAAGCACCCTTGACAACCAGGCCATTTATTTGAAAATCTTATATAATAAACTTTATAATGAGTAGCTTTAGGTAAACAATTTAATAAACTAATAAAAATACAATAACTATTTTTCCTAACATTGCACATAAATACTTGAAACAGAAATAGAGTTTGATTTATCTCTTGAAAGCAAAGGGATTTACGAGTCTTAAACTGTTTAGATGCAATGTTCGACTGTTAAAACCAATCAGTTGCAGTTGAATACATTTGAAGAATACGTACCTCGCCGAAGCTCCTTTTTTCTGTATCCCTATTTAATGAAGTGAAAATTCTTGTGTTTACAAAACATGTCAGTTCTCGTCTACCGTTCACTACTTTGGTCTTGTGTGTTTCCACTTCTGTAACTGAGTTGATGTCCCAATGCTAATGATGTAGAAAGTAATAAATCGATTCTGGAGTTCGGAAACTATCACATTAAACTAGTCGCATGATGTAAACCGCAAATATAGTTACAATCCTAGTAAATTGTTACAGATAACGCACTGAAAAAAAAAGTTGTTTAATATATCAGTAGATTTATAAAAACGAGCTTCGCCATTCCGTAGGGTACTGGAAAATTTAAATATCTACCGCAAACGAGTAGAGTGTTGCCATTAAAATTAAACCTAATTATCTAATTTCTTTCCTTTATTATTATGGAAATAACGTCATTTGCACGAGTGATTAAGGCTGCAGATAAAATGCTGGATTTTAATTTTTAATGTAACTTTAGAATGCGAGGAAGAAGTTTAAGCATCATATCATGGGCCTCAAATTGGCAATCCACGGGACGCATGCGGCCCCCGAAGGAATTTTATGCGCTTCGGGAAGACTTTTGTATCATGTATTTGTCGCAAAATATAGTTCACTATTTTTATTATTTGAAGTCCGAATTTATATTATTTTCATTTTCATTAAAATCGAACATGAATAACGCACCAGAAAATATATAAATGGAGATAATTAATTTACAAAATGATATAAATCTTATTCGAGAATTTGAAGGTACAGATTTTATTAACTTCTATCTGCACTTGTCAAAAATAAATAAACTTACAAGGTATTTCTCCAGCCTTCTTAGCATGCCTTCGTGGTGTAATGGCCAGCACGCAGGTCCGAGGTTCGAGTCAATGCGAGGGCACTGCTTATTTGTCATGACTACTGCTTCAAAAATATCCTAATGTCTCTACATTGGCCCCCGAATTAACACAAAAAGGTGGTGGGGGATGGTTCTCCACCACCCGAATTTGGCGACTGGGTTTCCTAATCCCCAGTCGCCCTTTAAAAGGGGGAGTATATAAGGTATTTCTCCCGCCTTCTAGCTTGTCTTCGTGGTGTAACTGGAAGCATACTCGACCCGTATTCGAGAAGTCCAGGGTCCGAGTCCTGGCAAGAGCACTGCTCTTTTTTCACATCTCGTGCTTCGAAATAACCTAACGTCTCTACAAACTCAGTTACGAATTTTTTCATTAAGAAAATTGTTTTGCTTTGTAATACATTTATATATGGATAGCTTTTTTTCCACTATTGAAAACTGATAAGAAAAGAACTAAATTCAACAACGAGCATTTGCAGTTGATGATGAAGATAATTTCAAGTAATTTCTATCCAAGACTTCAAATTCAGAATGGAAATGCCATCAGATGTCGAGTTTTAGTCAGAAATGAAGAGGTTTCTAATTAGTTACATAAAAACATGTATTTTTGTTGATGCATCGAAGGAAAATTGAGTAACTAACAGAAAGAAAACTAGGTTGCAAAGTGTAACCAACAAAAGTGCAAATTTTAAATACAGAAAGGAAACTGTAGCTTTCAGATAAAAAATAAGTATAAATTTGATTTTTATTTCTTTATGATATTACTATTATTGGTTATGTATATTTAGAAAAATATTTAATAAAAGAAGTTTAAAGTTTATGCGAAATATTTTATTTTCATTTTGTAAATTAAATTTTCCATTTTGTTAAAAAAGTTTGCTCCATCAATTGTTTTCAGATCGTGCATTCGGCCCTCAAGCAATTTGAGACCATTGCTATAGAGAAAATAATTATAGAGTTTAATATTAAAGGACCCATACAACTATTTACCGTATATGCAAATTGCATAATTATCTGTGTAATTGTGATATGTACATCTAACTGAGGGATTCCTTTCATAAGTGAAAAGCCCTCCGCATGTAAAGAATTATGCTTATGAAAGTTATTGTGGTTTGATACCTTGCAATGGAGATAAGGCATCAAGCCAACATGCTCCAAAAAAGCAAACGCTTGTGGTGGAAGTAAAATTGGTCCGTATACCTATTGCTTACGAGACTTGAAACCCTGTGTATCGAAATATTTTAGTTCTACGACGGACATTCCAGCTGAATCGCAGAGAATTTCAAATACATTCTTTTAGGGTATAAAGATTGAGATCGGTGTATGAACCAGAAGGAAAGTAACTATCTTTGAAGAGGAAAGAAATTGGATTTTATTGAGGTAAGTTCTCAAATATGAATAACTATTTTTGTTTTTTAGGGCAGTAATTATTAAGCATTATAGAAATATTCTGTCAAATTTGCATTTTGGTGCAACATCATTTAAAAGTAGATATTTTATAAGATAACTTCTAGATAGGTTTTTTTTCTATTCTTCTGACCACACATGCTGCTTGTGGAATTCTGCTCAACTTATGCTTCGAATATTTTCTATTATGACATGAGGACATAATTCAGATTCTTAAAATGTTATAAATTTGTATGGAATTTTCGCTTTCTTCACTACGTGTCTATATGATGTAAACCATAGCACCTCTGGCTAGCAGTTGGAAGATCTCGTTGGAATCCTGAAGATTGCATAGCAGCGTTTTCTTATTCCCTGCTTTTTTAAGACTAGTAGACTGCGAGTTCAAGCTTAGTCTAAAGTAGATCTTTTCAGTTAATAACTTAACTCTTTAGGGGACAGGAAAAGGCAATTAACGTTTACAGTAAAACTCTTATTTTATTTACTCTGAGGTGTTACAATGAACTATTTAGGTGTTACAATGAAATTATTTTCGACAATTACACATATTTTGTCCAAGACGCGTACAAAAAAATGACCACTTCTGGTGGTTAGTGTCAGCGACTACCGCCCACAGAACACATCCCTACAAATCAGTTTCTATTGTACTCACGGAAACAGTTTTTCTTTTTCAAGCAGAGTGCAACTTTGCATGTGCTGCATTCATTCCCACACTGTTCTTATAGGCTTTTTCTTGGTGTTGCAGAGTGCACATCGTCGTGATGTTGTCCTCGATGGCTGATGCTTATTTTCTTGAAGACGTATTGCTGCATTAAAGGCTGGCTTATGTTTCTTGATTGCCATTTAGTGAGCTATAAGGAACTTCAGAAAAGGTCAGTCTTGAAAACCACTCACACAAGTGAGTAGTGAGTAAGACGTTCAATAGAAAAGGTGGTTACTGTAGGTAACCACCGCTGTTCAAAGAGTTAAAGTTGAGATGCTTATACAAGGAATCTGCTATTATATTTACTATTACTTACTACAAATGCCATTAGGTGCTCATTCGAAATAACACTCCAGCAGAATCACCCCCAATTTATGGAAATGCACGAAATAATTTTTTACCGTTAAATTTAGGCACGATGATAGAGTAAACCTCAGGAAATGTATTCATATTAAACTCTATGATGAAAACAGGAACTGCATTTTATTTTAAATCAAGATAATTAAGCAAGTAAAGACTGGAATGCCGGAATTTCTATTGCATATCTATGAAATTGATTTTAAACTTTAGCGGAAAAGTAAAACCATATCTAAGCAGAAATAAAAATGTAATAAGGGGAGGAGGAGAGAATAGAAGTACGAAATGCTGTTTCAAAATGAATTATGAGTGAATTAAGCTTCAGACAAAAACCCGAACGGCTGACACTGAAAACCTGAATATTTCTTGTTTTAAGGCTATCAGTGGCTGGCTGCAAAATAGAAACACCAAACCATTTTTTTTTAATTTTATCGGCTGCAATGCTCGAGTCAGTGAAATATTGGCTGTTTTGCTAAAAGATTACTCATATACTGATAATTTCGAAAAAATTGTACTTTATGGTACGATGATGCCGAAAGAAACTATACTTTTCCGTAGAGAAAAGAAAAAACTCCAAAAAGACAGACTTTCGATTTTATGCTGCACTAATTCAGAAGCGATTTAATCATTTCTGTTACTTTGAAATGGTAAATCAGGAACCCCAAGGTGTTGCAGCACCGGTGTACTACAAAGCCAAGACTCAGGCTTCAACGAAACCAAGACTCAGGCTACAAAGCCAAGACTCAGGCTTTTATGCTGCACTAATTCAGAAGCGATTTAAACATTTCTGTTACTTTGAAATGGTAAATCAGGAACCCCAAGGTGTTGCAGCACCGGTGTATTACAAAGCCAAGACTCAGGCTTTTATGCTGCATTAATTCAGAAGCGATTTAAACATTTCTGTTACTTTGAAACGGTAAATCAGGAACCCCAATGTGTTGCAGCACCAGTGTACTAAAAATCCAAGACTCAGACTTGGACGAAGCCAAATATTCTTTAAAATTACTGATATCAATTGAACCCACAATGAAGAAAATGAAAAGGGAAGAATGTGTTGCTAGAGAAATTACTCGGCTCATAAAATAAATCGGAAACTGTAAAACGATTCATTTCTTCTCTGCAAACATCTTATCAAATTAAGCGGATAATTTCCCATTTCAAGAGGAATTACAGAAACGAAGTAGTGACAAATGTAGGTCCGTTTCTAGGTTTTAATGATAACTACAGTTGGTAGTACCACAGCTAGCGGTATTATCAAGCAAATGATATTACTCGCTACAGTCTGCATAATGAATAAATCATGTTATGCAATTTCAACAGGGAAGTGTAAAAAATTGTTTTCTTAAGTGTAGTTTCTCGGCAAATGGTATTTAAATCGTAAAAATATTCCGAATCACGCATCTGAAGGAATAATGGAAGATAAGGTTTCTAATTGCTTAAACTTTTATAATGAGATAGAGATGTCTGAAAAGAATTTTGGAAGCGAAATTCTAAAAACTAACGTCAAAAAAGAACGGTGATTGATCACCTGGTTATTGAAACTTCCTTCCCTTATGAAAGTGACTAATGCATTCAGTCTTTTAAAACTCTGGAAGACAAAAGTGTGTGAACGTCGCTACGTATTGTGTACTGGAAAGTCACGTAAATTTATTTAATACTCGAACAAATAATCCATGATTTTGTGAAAACGTAAATTATAAACTACACAATTTTTCCAATAGTATATTATTATGCATTATTAATAATTAATTAACTAATAAATTTTGTTATAAAGCTTCATTTGTCTATCCTTCAATGACTTTCCCCCTTCATAGATTATTTCGATTTATATGTAAATTCCTATGTTACTTTATTTGGAAGATCTCGGGCAACAGAATATCCGATTCATAGGAATATTTTCCTCTGATGTAATGACTATTCTACTAAATTGGTTCCACTCTGCCAACTAGTTTTCTTATTACGTTGTCCTAGCGAGAATAGAGTTCCTTGGAAGCTAGAATTCTGAAGAACTACGTAGTGACTATTACCTGAGTTCTTGTTAACGTAAGTAACAACTCCAATGAAGGGTTAAAATACTTTTTTATTCTAACTTAAAATAGACGTACAGACGGCTAATCTTGGGCGTACAAAAAGTCTCCACTTGAGCTTTAACTCAAGATAGAAAATATGAAACTAAACTAATGTTAGATAAATTTAATCAGTGGAAGCTGCGCGGAATCAACTCACGTAGTTGGCCCTTAATTAAGGATTACCGGCGTATATTAGCATGCACATATGGAGTACCATCGCAGAATAGCGAGTTTTCATTAAAAGCAACAAAATGGCCAAAATGCAGCACACGCTCTCCTATTGAAGTAACTCACACCTCATCTTAAATTCTAGTTTCTGCCTTACTTGCATAAAGCATAAACTGAAAACTCATTCTGGTAGGAAAACGTAGGTGAGAAATTAAGAAGGTAAAGGAAAGGCTTGTTCAAAAATAAAAATAACTATTAGCAAAATAAAATAAAACCCCTAGAACGTCTTTTCCAAAGAGGTCTCTCTCCTTAGTCAAATAATCCTTTTATGCTTCGGGACATTTAAGTAATTCAGTTATTGAGTACCATTCTAGAAAAACAACACCCCAGAAGCAGGCAATTAGACAAGACTTATTGGCAAATAACTTAATTGCCAAATATTTGCCAATAAGTTCGAAATCATTCCATTGCTCTTTTCTTTACAAACTTTAAGAAGTTTATTAAATCCAATCAGAAGCTATAAATTAATTCCTGGTACGTTTATAAATCCGAACCCGCCTTTTTCGAGTGAATGTAGGACATTTGTTTGTTTTGAGAATGAAGGAAAGATTTATTCAAAATGCTTTGCATCAGAAACTAAAATACGCACTCATCTGACAGGCAACAAAAGAATCCGTGGTGAAGGGTAGGTTGTTTCAAAACAGTTCAATCATCAAGCCAATTTTTGATATGCTTATAAAACCTGAAGCGCTCTCTAAAAAGGCCGCTTTGAATAAAACGAAATAAATGAAAATCTGAAGGCAAAACATTATGGTGAATGCTTCGGATGTGTTGCTTCTAGAGTTCCATTTACTGTTCTTGCAAAATATAAGTGAGTATTGTTATGTTGAAAATTGCCTTTCCATAGTTTTTGTCGTTTGTACCCAAATTATTACTGTTAAACCATCGAAACTACTGTCTGCTATTTATATTTCTGGCCTTGGCTATTATTACGGTAGATCTTGGCTATTATACCAATAGTAAACGGTAGAATTTTGCTGCATGTTTTCTTTGTAATAGAATTATGAAGTAGAACATTCCACTAATGTCATTTTGGGGCACAAAACTAGATATTCTTAACGATGTAAAAATAATTAATATTTATACTTTAAATAGATGCAATTTATTAATTATTAAAGTTTGTTATGTAAGTTTTCAAATGTAAGTGCTAGCAGAATTACTTCAATCAGTTCACATTAGTTTCGACTGATGGAAGCTGAAATATGAATTAAGACGAAGGTAGGAAAATAATTTCCTTTTTCAGGAAAGGTTAAAAATACATCCATTTCAGAAATATCAAAACTTTCAAAAGTCGAAGATAAATATAAACAAGTTTTTAGCCATGGGATGATGGAAATGACCTTTTAAAAGAAGAAAATTAAAGAGTACCTATCTTATTTGCAATACGTGAATCACCGCTTTATTTTGGTCAGAAAAATGTGTGGTATGCTCTGCAAAGACGGAAAAGATAATTTTAGAAGCGTGAACTAATTTATTCGATTTACTACGTATTAAGAAAGATCTGAGAACTAAGAATTCCAATAAACATTTGTACGTTTGACAAATATATCACCACACACCAAACTAAATCATGAAACAGTTGCTTAAAATTCATAACGTAAACAAACCTTATCATAATCGTTAACAAAATCTATTTCTGCTCTTGCAGAAAGCTAAGACGTTCTCTTTTAGACAGAGATTCTCCCTAGTATGAAAGACTATTTTTGCAAGATAGTCATAACCAGTTGCTTTTGCAGCTGGGTACAACAACAAAAGATGGGCTCATGATTCATATTAATGTGGCATTTCCTTTGACTTTCTCATAATAAACAAAACTTGTGGGTATTTGCGTTAGGCAGTTATTTCAGGTGAAAACTAATGGGTCTCCAGTGGAAAAACCGGAAATGTATTTTCTAGTTTTTCTCTGTATATGAAAAAAAAAAGCAAGCGCAAATGGCAAATAAAATTATAATTTTAAACAATGCAGTAATGGTTACTAGTTTTTCTGAACTTATTAATGAAATTCTTCAGCAAGACCTTTCCTTTTTGCCATTTTAATTTGCGTTCAGATGTATTCGATAATATGAGAATTGAATATAGCATTTACAAAACTAATGCAATCACATTTAAAATAAGCAAAAATGATGCTTATTCATTTAATGTGTGTCTGATATAATTTTCCCGTTTTATAACAAATGTATTATACAGATGTATGTATAAAACTCTGCAACTTAAATAAAGTAATCTGTTAACATGCAAAGATGATTACCATCAAATGCGGTGTTACCATACCATAATCATCATAAGTTGCGATAAATATTATAATAGGTTAACAAACAGTAATTCTAAGGGAATAGGAACATTTCCCCAAACTCAGGATGATGTAGATACAATGAAAGGGAATATTTTCCTTTCGTCATGCCGTGCCTTGAATTGGAAGCAGATCGGGAGGTCATGTTTCCTGCTCCGATAAAAGCCTACAATATTAAACAGTTTTTTTAAATAACCGGAAGTGAATAATGACTTTATTGAACGTTTTAATGGAAAATTTATGAGTCTAAAACTTTGTCGCAAATATAAATGAATATGGGATTTGCAAAGGAATTTTAATAAAGCACATTTTCAATTTCAATTAGATTTTAAGACTTTTATTTATGCACAATTTAATTGCTTTAATTAGTTTTTATGTTTTAAATATGTACAATTTAATTGTGTTGAGTGCTAACTATAGAATGTTTTAAAATTAAGGACAAATGATTTGCAGTTAATGTTAACTGCATTGTATTTTATGTTTTTATAAAACTATTAGATTTTAGAATAAAATGTGTTGTTTTTTTACCCAAAAAATTTGCGTGTAGATATGGAATCCTGTTTCTCTTTTTAACATTTTCATTTTTAAAAGCTAATGGATTATTAATTGATTAAGGTAAATTTATCCTATTTTTCATAGTGTTATTAGAGGAAAATGGTTCGGCTGTTTGTAGCACAGTATAAGTACACCTGATTGTAATCATCATTTAGCTATTTGTTAGTCCATGTTTTTAACTTTTGATCCAGTTTCAGTTTTACTTCAGCTCTACTAACACTCACAGGATGTTTCGTTGGGCAAAACGGCAAATTAGTTATCCATATGCGAAACATTTTCCCCTCTTTTTGAAGATTTGATTACAGAAAACCAACCTACCAACCTTTTATGCTCATCTTCAGTTTCTCTGTTGGGCTGAGATCTAGGGATTTAGAAAAAAAACTCTGATTTATGTTCCTCAAACCATTCTCTTACAACCATTCTCTTACGGATCCTACACTGTCGTACATAATCTCAATCTTCATTAGGATAAATCACTAATACCATTGGCTGTATAAGTGGTAAATAATGTGATTAATCAGGCATTGCTCTACGTGAAACAAGGATACGGGCTGTTCTGTAAAACTTGTCTCGTAGCCTATCGTTGCTTCAATAAGATTCTGATGAAACTTGACAATGTGAAAATAATCCATCCTACTATGGTGTTATCTCTATATCTTCACACTGCTATCTTAATGCTGCAAGTGGAAGAAGGTTTTTTCTGATTACATTATGTCTCCAATCAAAAGCATTTAGTTTCGGCATTCAACCTTTCACTTTGTATCCGCAATAACAATATCTATGTAACAACAATGACTTACGGCTAGGCTTTTGCTTTTAAAGCTTTTGCTATGCAACATGGGGCGTGCTATTCGTCGACAAGCCATCTGCATTGGTTTTTAATACGCATTAAGCACAATACGATTCACTACTGTCTTTCTGTTTGGCATTTTACATCTGAAGACTTGAAATTTTGCTCGACGATCCAAACACTACTTGCATTTATAAACCTATATCCTTCTTACTAAATTAATTTACGTTTATTTTAACA
The DNA here is from genome assembly GCA_000611955.2 of Stegodyphus mimosarum. Taxonomy (NCBI): domain Eukaryota; kingdom Metazoa; phylum Arthropoda; class Arachnida; order Araneae; family Eresidae; genus Stegodyphus; species Stegodyphus mimosarum. The sequence continues at coordinate 94,052 of KK122426.1, forward strand.
CATGTCGTCCTCCATGAGGGTAGAGTACGGATATAACCGATGAAATTTGTTCCAGAATCAGTTTTACTTACGTAAAATAACCTGGTAGTCATGAAAGTTTGTTTGTTCAAACAGATATAATTCTTTATTTCGACACTATGAGCTTTTCTATATATTCCAATCACACTGGCATTTATTTATGTTATTAATGCTATCAGAAAATACAAAAAAATCTCATCATGTTTTTATAATATCATAATAACTCCTTATTATAAATCGCACGAGTTTATTCTGCAAACTATCCCATAAATTTAACGTTATTGAACATTTTACCGAATCAGTTCAAAATTATCCTCTTATCTGCAGCATGTAAATACGATGCAGCAATTTCAATAATACAGGTTTGATGAAAATAGAATTTACCCGACAGTGACGGATTCTTTTTTTCAAGTAATTTTCTGGGACTAAAGCAAAGCTTTAAGTTACCACGCAGTTAAGTGTTAGGTCTGGGCATCTTGGAAATCAGAAACTGGTGCTATATGAATTAGAGTAACTTCTATTGCTACAGAAATCATAAATTTCAGTAAAATACAGGGTGTTTATAAAGTCCCGGACCCCTTTTGATGTTTAATAACTCATAAAATAGTAAAGATAGATTAAAATTAATAACATACATGGTTAGATAGACTCAAAAAGTTTCATGACCGTTGTCGATGAACTTCCACGTGTGCATCCTTCGTCGCACGGAGAATATCGAGTCGATATTCAATTTCACGCCAGGTACCGGCAAGCATGTCGGCATCCACAGAGGCTATTGCGGTTGTCATTCTGGCTTTTAGGTCATCCATGTTCGACACTCTCCTCCTGTAAACGTTGTCCTTTACAAATCCCCAGAGTCCAGCGGCGTTATATCAGGTGATCTGGGTGGCCAAGGAATTAAACCTCCTCGCCCAATCAACCTTTCTGTAAAATGGTCATTCAAAGAACTACGAACGACGGTACCCCAATGAGGTGGTGCACCATCTTGTTGCAAAAAGACATGTGGCTGAAGCTCTTGTAGTTGTGGAAATACGAAGTTTTCGAACATGTCTAAGTATACGACTGATGAGAACGTCTTTTCTGTAAAACAGAAAGGCCGAATGACTCGGTCGTGCATTAGTCCACACCACACATTAACCTTTGGATAATCCCTTTGTGCTCACGGTATTCGTGGGGGTTTCCAGATCCCCATATGCGCACATAACATTGCAATAGTTGGCAAAAACAAAAGAGAGAAAAATGCAATTAATAAGCAGACGATATTTAGAAAAGTACAGATATTTAGACTGGAAAATGAAATTATCTGAAATTAACCACACGCGCAGACGATATTTGCAAAAGTAAAGATATTCAAACCCGAATAGGGAAATATATAAGTTATTCCATCAATAAATGCCATAAGTTTGTTTATATTGTCATTGTGTTATGAGTTATTAAACATCAAAATGGGTCCGGGACTTTATAAACACCCTGTAAATTTCTGAGATTTAATAACTTTTTCTGGTAAACCTTTGCAGAAAATTGCTGATAAAGCATGTTTTTATAACGCACGTGAAATTTATATGTCTTAAAGGCATCTGTTAATGCGTAATTGATACGATTTATTAAAGATACCTTGCAATTTACGTTTGCAAATTCGAATGAAAATATAATTCATTTGTTAAAGTAGTTTTAGTACTTATTTTTACCTATTTGTCTATAATTGTTTTTAATAAGAAAATGCCCATTTTCACATAGGATAAAATATATGTTTATTAATAAGTAATCTTGGCAAGGAACGCAAATTAAACCTCCCGTTTTTTGTGGCCATGACAATAGTAATTATCAATGATGTCACATAATCGATAAAAACTATAATGAACTGTAAAGAAACGAAATTCAATTACAGGATAATGCTGGTATCTTCTTGTTTAGTTCATTTACTTTACATTAGGGAAATGGACTTTATTTTCGGCGCATTGTTTTAATATATCATTACTTCTAACTAAAGATATATAATAGTCGTGCCTCTTAGTTGATGTCATACCACATACCTGAAATGATAACGCAGAGAAATCACTTTGATCTCAAGCGCTACTTATAATTAAAATTATTAGTTTAGAATGAGCATCAGTAAACAAAAATTTAAATAGGAGATAATAAAAGCATAAGAAAAAGCTATATGTGAAATCCACATCTTTTCATTAGGAAAAATTAGACGCAGAAGGAAAATAAATAACGTATAGGCGCTGAATATAAGAAATTCATTCAACTTAATATGCCCTTCTAAAAGCTATGCTAGTCTAATAAGCGCAATCAAACACTTAGAATATACATGAAATAATCACTTTTCCCATAATTTTAAGAAAGCATACATAGTTTTTGTTATACAAAAACGACATTTAAATCAAATAAAACCTTCTTTTCGGCAAAGCACCTGCAATGCGTCAAATTCATAGATATGATATTATCTAATGCGTAAGCGCTGTCTCGTAAAATTAGCTTTATAATATAAGGTTATCTTATACGTGAGGCTATCTTGAATTCCAGTTAAAATAATCTAATTTCAAAAACTGTTTTCTAAGAGTATCATAATGCAGGGCATTTTAAACTTGTCATTTAAATTTTAAAGATGGCAGTAGTATATCAAACCCTTTCAGAACTTCTAACCGCAATTTTGCGTTAAACTCAGCCTTGAACAGCCTTGAACTTACAATTTTATTTAAATAAGCGTCGTTTTGACCGATTGATAGATATCATGTAATCTTTTGGAAAGAATTTGAATATTAAAATTAAATTATTTATGGAAAACTACACAAGGATAGATTTGCCCTTAGGCTGATATCTTTTGTAGAAACCTTAGGTTTAAGCCAGTTATAATATCCAAATTTGTGAAATGAAACTTAAATTAATATAAAGGAATAAACTGAACAAAAACAATGATTCTTAGATCATTCTTAGATATCTTAGAATCATTCTTAGAACCAAAACTGAATCAACCTTCTGAAGGGTAATTGCGCACCTCTTTTAACTTCCCTTTCTTGCTGATGAGATGAAGTCTTCTACGCTCTCGTTCTTCAAATGTATTAGAACAGTATTAAATATTCAACTGTATTAGAACAGTGTTAAATATGCTTACGAAACTACATAAGAACATGCGTGCTTACTGTGTCAGTTTATCTGCGTCTATATTCCCCCTACAAAAAAAAGGTTTTTCTGCAATAAAAAATTATTTTCAACCAGCTATGACAGCTCTGATAATCTTTATACATTAAACTACATAACCTAACCACAATTCATATCTACCACGTTACAAACATCGAAATTAATACCTACGTATTTGAACTTCTAAAGACGACTTCACAGATGTAGACGATTTTGTGATATCTGCACGGGTAGTCACAGGTAAAGATTATCGATGATCTCAATATCGATGTTTATTTATGTTATACAAAACTAAATCGCTAAAATATATGTGAAGGCAACTTATTACACCACGCCTACACTAATGCCAGATAAAAGTCTGTTTGGTACAGTTTACAGTAACTCTTGTCGAACTCAAGGGCTACTTTAATACTTTGCGTGTACGATAATATCACATTCTCCAAAAATTAACTTTACATGGAACAAAATAATTATGTTAACTGCAATTCAGACGAAGAAGCGTGTATAATTGAAACAAACCTAAATATTATTGTAATTGTGAGGAAAAAGTGAAAAAATTGTTAATTGAAAGGACTTTTGTTAGTGTTTAGTGAGTATGTGATAAAATTACTTTTTTAAGAGCTGGTTATTTCTTGCGACAATGACTGATGCGAAAGTTTCGTGGTAAGGAGCGCAAATTTTTTCAATACATCTCATAAGCGTTTCCTTCCTTCTTCATTTATCTCAAACTCTATTACAAAATTAGCTAGTTTTGGGCCACTTTTTTAACCATTGATTTAACTTCTTCCGCATCACTGCTTTCACTGTCTGCTGTAGTTATAACATCAGCTAGTTCTTCATTCGTTGTTTCGCAATTAGTACTTCTTTAACTTCTGCCATATCTGAAAATCCTTCGTGCCCAATTGCTTTTACAATACGTAGAATTTATTTGGTTTCATTTTTATTCGATAGCAATCCCTTAAAATATTTTGATAACTTCTGTCCTTAGATATAGCCACAGCTGCATTGAAATAGCTTTTGAAATCTCCGATGGGCTAATTAACTAGACGGCATATTGCTGCAGCAAAAAACAGCAGCAATCCAGAATTGTGAACTTCAGTGGACCAATCGGAGAAAAGAAAAGAAAGTCGGAGAAAAGAAAGAAAAGCCATAAACTGGAAAAATACGCAATGTGTATGTTTTTCAAAACAGTGGTGTATTAGCACATTGGACGTCTTTCCAAGTTCAGTTTGAACTTGTACCTCCAATTTAAATCCTGCAAAACCGTACTGATATATGCACAACAGATTTGTAAAGTGCATTAGTATTGAAATATAATAGTGTAACATAGCATTGTATTAATGTTTTAATTATATCATATCTTTATATATATGTATTTGTACTGGGCACCACTATTTTGGTACTGCAGAAGTGCGCAATATTTTTAAGTACTTAGCACGGAATTGTATCGTATGTTGTATAGTATTTTTTTGTTTATATCTGCAATATATATTTTACTGTCATGTATCTATTTTCAAATGAGTACATCGGTATGCTTGTAACAGTAATGTATTTCGAGAACTCCCCAAAACACCGCTCTGCTTTTAAACCAAAAGAACAGGCTCTTCTCTTCTCAGTTTGACTCTTGCTCTTCCCTCCTCAGTTTGACGGTTAAATAATTAAAACGGAACGCTTTTAGTCGCATAGCTGACTTTACCCGTTACATTGCATTTTCGTTGCTCTTTTCTCTAAAGATAGCTCTCAGAAGACATGCGTCCGCATTTGTGAACAAAATTTAAATCCATGGCAGAGCTTAAACCGGCTGCTAAGCACTATCTCCAAGTGGACCAGCTGCTCTGGCGGAAGGATAAAGTAAAGATCTGATGGCAGCAAGCATTCATTTTTAATGAATGAACGCTGAACGGCGTATGAATGAAATTCTACGTTGGACAAATTTAAGCGAAAGAGTTAAGATAACGCGTATATGCGAAATCGCGTTTTGCAGACTCGAAGTTCGGCAAGGATTTATTGCATTTAGAGGGCTCTCTAAAACCATTTTATTAGTTTTATTTCTTCCTCAATAATTTTCGAAATATGCGTCAGGTTAGTTAAGTCGTGTCTTACTCACCTAAATATCTGGTATTTAAATGACATGGTAAACATAAACTTCTGATCAAAGAACACAATTGCAAGGATCTTTAAAACGTTTTTAAACTATCGGATTAAATTTTTTAATTAATCTGTTATAGTTACAAGCATATATGTCTAAATCCATTACGAACGGAATTTAAGCACAGAGAACTAACTACTCAGATTTTTGAAACGAGACTATATCTTCTGTCAGTCTGGTAAAGGCCAACAAAAGCCATTAAATAAATAGGCCGTCGGAAGATGATAGATAGCGTTATCTGTCACTATACAAAAATTATCCTTGCTTTCTCTCTGACAGATCATTACACGAAGATGCCAATAAAAAATAAATAAAAAAACAGAAAAAGAAGCTATATAAAAATGCCGGAAATAAAACAAACTGAGGAAAAGGGAACACCTAGTAGTTGATACAAAGTATCAAAACGTGTCTTTTGGCTTTCTTTCACAACAGGTAGTATGTAAAAAGAGATAGACTGAAAGAAATAACAAGGAGGGGGAACGAAAGAAAAAAAAACCTAAAATGAATGAGGACTAGACACCATTAAATTTCTCTTGACAACTCCCTCCATTTTGTGGAGCATGCCGTAGATAATTCTTTTTATTCTCGATAACAAGGTCTGAGATTATTATTTCTGAGAAACGATTAAGGACGTTATGTAGAATGTTTTCATAATAGCATTATAAAGACTGGTAATAATTTTTGGAATAATGGACTTCGTAATGTCTATTATAAATAGTTAAGATGATATCTAGATGGGTACTTTTTAGAGATAAATTGATATATAACGTCGGCTCGAAGCCAAAACCTTGATTCCGAGAATTTTTTTGCCTCTTTCTTCATTTTTTTAATGCATACTCTAAATTGCTTTCGATGATTTCATACTAGATTAAAATAAAAATGTGCCCACTCTCTAAAATCAGCATAATTATTCTGTAATTTTTGTTTACCGAATTCCCCGTATTAATAGTTATACTGGTAAATCTCATGGGCGGATGAATCTGAGCGATGGTTGGTCGTTGGCCGCTAGTTAGTCAGTGTCAACATTCCATGGTTGGTCGTAGGCCGCTAGTTAGTCAGTGTCAACATTGGTTATGACAGTCTGATTTTGCCCATTTCCATCCTAATTTTTATTGAGGACATTTCGAAGCATGAAATACAGACGTCTGATAACTCTTTTTATTTATTGTCAAGAATCTGCTATTGGTCGAGGATTAAAACCACTGAACATTGGGTGTTCGGACCGGATCCAAATTCAAATGAACGGCTAGACAGCACAGAATTTTTGTGATTTTCATTTGAATACAACCCTTGAGAAGGCTTTATCAAGGGCATATAGCAATCAAAGGCTATCAAGGGCAGATAGCCTTAGTGCTTGCTTATCTCCTTAGACAGATAGCCTTCCAGTGCTTTATCATAATCCAAATAGGCCAATAGTCCTTACGGCCATCCTCTTGGGAGGACTACGACATTGACAGAGGGGAGGTTGAAAGCATCATGTTGGTTTCTGCGTTGGAGGGCAAAATGGTATTAGATTCAGAAACATCCACGCCATTCCTAGGTTTCGAATTTGAATCTTTCGGTATAGCAGCAACCTTTCATGATCATCCTACCCAATTAGCGATCGGAATTATTCGAATTTGAATCTTTCGGTACAGCAGCAACCTTTCATGATCATCTTACCCAATTAGCGACCGGAATTATTCTGTAAATGTTTTAATGCGTGATTTTAGAAAAGTGTCCAAATTAAAATTTTTTCTCGAAATAACGGTGCTGCAGAATCAATTCTAGCATAGTGCTCACTTTTGCTACTTGAACACGTGTTCAGTAGTCGATGTCAGCAAGTTTTCCATCCATGGTAATTAAAGACAAAGCGTTGTTCCCCTTCAAAAGAGAGACAGAAAGGGTTTGTTTCTTAATTGCAGTGTTATGTGAAATTATTCAAGGTAAATTATCAGAAACTAAAATAAAAAATTATCTAAAATGTTTAAAGCTTTTGTAATATTTATTCTAAAACTTTCTGAACAGTTTACCAAGCTCTGCTATTATAAACAAAATAAGTAAGTATTAATTTTCATGAGAATGAGGGAGGAGGAAATATTTTTCCTAACAAATTTTTAAAAAATTTATTAGATTTTTTATGATATAACTATTGCTGTTTCCTAATAGCAAATTTATTCACAATCACGCATAAGTAAATAAATATCGTAAACATTACTTTTCAAGTTTGATCGGAAAACACGCATTCAAAGTTCGTCAATCACTCCTTTTTCGCCAAAAAATTTGTATAATTTTAAAGATATTAAATAATGAAGAATGTGCATAAATGTATGTATGTTTCTCGCATTGTGATAAAATAAAGGTACCTAGAACCATCAAATTTTGAATAACGTAATCCTCCACCGAATATGGGCATCTGGGAACCCTAATTTGTAATTTGTTTTATTATCGATTTAATATTTTGTCAGATATTAAAGAATTTTTGATTAACAAACTCAACGATTTCAAAGCGAGGAATGGCCACAAATGCACGAAAAAAAACATTTTTATCTCCAGCGTGCGAGACTGTATATCGCAAATTCTAAAGGGGGGGATATGTTCATTTAAAAGTAATTTTGCGATATTGCTTATGGTTTTAGTGCGAAGAACATGATGTTTAAAAAGTAAAGGTAACAAACAAAAGGTTAAAAAATGTCCCTTTGAACGTAATGTAAAATCTGAAAGCCTTCAGATTTTTTCAGTGTATTTCTCTTTGTTTAATTAACTATATAAATGGAGAGGTAAAAAAGTAAATAAATAGTAAAATAAAAACAACAATGCTATCCTTCCAAATAATTAATTAAACTCACTTAGCGTACATGGCCAAGATTTTCCACAGGAATCTTAACACCTTTCTTTACAGTATGGTCTTTTCAATTCAATTCGTCAAAACAAGTCTTGATATTCAGACATTACGCTTATAGAGGAAAGCGTTGGTTATGATTTGAATAAAAAGGCGGAAAACAATCGTAATACATAAAACAACTGAGTGACTATTGTGAGAACATTGTTTCGCAAGGCAATAGATGTCGTACTGTTTAGCAGAAGGTTCACTGACATGCAATGTTTATATCATTATTTTCTACGAAATGGGAGAAGAGAGCAGAGTTACGTCACAGAAGTTATAGTTAGACGCAAACAGAGTCTTGGCACTCGTCGAAAGAGAAACAAAGAGCATTTACGAGAAGATGGGGGTGGGATAAAAAAGAGATTAGAGAAAAGATGCCGATAATATTTTTGCTTACGAGCTGCTACAGAATCAGCTGATATTTGTATTTTGCAAATAGGAATGATATAAATCCACCTGTGCCAATGTAATAAATTCCAGCAATTGAAAAAGATACCGTACAAATAACAAGAATAAGATTAATTTCATTTTTAATTAAAAATGTTGCCAGTATAATAACTACCACTTTATTTCCAGAAATGTTATCAGCAAGAGACTCGGCAATAAGCAGCTATTAAATATAGATAACAATAAATTTGATACACGCATTTTTTCTTAATTGAATTATCTTTAATTTTAAGTGAAAGTGCACAGGAAAAATAAACTGTTAGGTTTTTAAAACAACTTTGCAAGATAAGCTGATATTTTTAGCCCAGAGGAGCGTTAGCCAAGAAGGGCTATTAGTCTCAAAACGGGAGTTTGCGTTGAATCACTTTTCAAATTGTTGCCACCAAATATTATCGTCCTGTATTATATTTAAGAAAATTAAATAACGAAGAAGTTGCATGAATGTATGCATGTTTTTCGCCCTTTGAAAAAACAACGGTACCTAGAGCCATCAAATTTTCAATAACGTTGTCCTCCACCCGAATATGGACAACCTGGAAGCCCGAACTTTGAATTTTTTACTTGTTTTACTGTGTATTTCCTATTTTACAAAACTTTAACAAATTTTTATTAACAAGCTCAACGATTTAAAAGGAAGCAATGGCAACACTGTACAGGAAAAACATTTTTATGACCAGCGCGCGAGACTGTCTATCGGAAATTCTAAAGATAATCTGTTTTTAAATATTTTTAGCCCAAATGTCCTAGAAACGTGTATGTGTATGTGCATGTAAATGAAAACCACACCCCTTTGGGTGTAATATAAAATCTGAAAGCTTTCAGATTTTGGGGGGGGGGTACTTTTTTTTTAAAAAAGACTAAATAAATCTTGTTAGTTGCATGTATGCCTCAAAACCCAAATATAAAACCTTTATCTTTGCAACTTTCCGTTTAAAATGCAGCGGACAAGTCTTCTGAGAAAGAAGGGTGTAAAAAATCAGTTGCGCTTTTACATAGAATCCGGTTATGGTTTTTCCATTTGCCAGCTGAATGTGTTAATCATCACACTGACTGGGTGCACGGCACGAGTGGTGACTCGGAGTAGATCATGAGGAATCAGGGGGCAGAATTACAAGAGCATGAACTTTTATAATTTCTTAACCCAATACTTGAAGGGAAAAGAAATTTACATATCTGCCACTTTACATATCTGCCATTATACTTAAAGATCACTGGGTAGAAGCACGCGATCCAGTCGGCCAAAGTTAGATGATAATGAGCTAAAAATTCATCGCAATTTAGTTCAAGTGCCGCTATATAGATTATTGGCTTTTAAAATCTGAAAACAGAGTTACGTCCTCTCAAAGAATCGAACCATGTATCACTCAGTTTGCTAGCTCAGTGTGTTAATCGTTATACTATAAGGACAGACTAGAAAATACTGATCTAACATCATTATAAATTTGGTGCATTTGAAAACTTTAAAAAACTAGAAAATTATGTGTAGGAATATTTTTATCGAATTTATGAGAAACATAAGGGGAGAAAGACGGAAAATTGAAGGTTTGAAAAGGAGACACTAAAGATAATTTTTTAGTCAATTACTGTTTTAAGTAAACTGAGTCCGGGAACTTACTGAAATTATCGTGAATGTAGATGAATGTTAAACGTCAATAAATAACTGGATTTGGGTCCTTATATAGAGAGATAGACAGGTTATACGTCTCACAAACCGTGTTTGAACTAAATATGGTGATCCTAGAAGGAAATGATATGGTTAACATTTTCCAAAATGTAAGTGACAGTAAAATACTGTTGGAATTCGTCAAAAATAATTTTAGATTTATTAAACAATGGCAAAGCACGTTTAAAGGATGCCTTCATGGAGGACTCTCCAATAGAAACTAGTTAGTATTCACCTCACACATGGGAAAAACTACGAAAACGTCCATGAAGCCAGTCCGTTCTCGGGGATCTGAACTCAGATCGAGCTGCCAGTGTTCAACACTGTAATCCTCTCGGCTTCCTGTGAGATTATCGATAATGGACAAATAATTCACTACTTCTTTTTCTCAACGAAAGATTTTATTTTAAATTTAAAAGATGTGCTGAGAAATTTTCTGCCGAGATCATTATTTTTATTTACAATAAACGTGAACTCATTTGGACTGAAATTTTTTAATTCTTATAGTGCATTAGAGCTAGAATTAAGATATAAGATAACGATAATAATTTAAAATATACAAGAATATTATACCGAAAATCGCCTGGAATCACATAGATGCAAATTTGTAAGGGTTAGCGGAACAAGCTTCTTAAATTAACGAGGTCGAATTCTGAGTACTATGGAAATTTAGTGACTATTTTAACCCTAGCTGCTGCAATTTTGGTCATCGACTGAGATATAACCTGAGCATCGTTGTTCGTGTTGACACAATGAAGCGCCCAATAAATAATCCATATAAATAATTCGCCTTCATAATGGTGTTCTAGCATAATGAGGCCGCACGTTTATGAAAAATGCCGGATTGGCATAATGTTGCCTAAGTTCACTCAGTCAGAACAATTTTTTAAGATGAGTTCTTGAACAGGACTTGGGTATTTCAATACGTAGAACAGTATTTAATTATTTTACCTAACCGGTGATTTAAATATCTTTACTGTAATTTCTGCCTTTCCTTTTTCCTAGCAGAATGTAAATTTTAGCTCGCGCATATTCAAATGAGGTAGAAACAGACAATATTTAAAAAAAGATTTTAGATTGTTTAAATAGAGAGTGTTCCATTTGCTGAAGACCACGTTATTAGTTTAAGTTCTACGATAGCAGGCTGTCTTCGGCGCTGCTTTATTTTGCAATAGTGCTTGTCACGCCGGAATGAGTTTGAGGCAACTTGCGGGTTCATCATTTTTGAATAACCTTTGACTTATTTATGACTTAATTTAAATTTGAAAACTTATATTTTTGAGTTACGCCATAAATGATGGCTGGTTTCTATAAACACAAGATGTGTCTTCTGTTCAGTTATTTGAGTTCTTAATAAAAAGGTCTTTATACCCTTCTTACATTCTCAGATTTCTTACTGGACACAGCGATAATTCCTTTAGATCCAGCCATCCACCAGAGTCTTGATTTTGAGTATGTTACCAAAGAAAGCGAGGCTATCAACAACAACGTGAAACTTTATGTTCACTGAAATGGCAAATTGCTATACCTATAAGAGGCGAAGGGAACGCATGTAATTTTTTAAAAATTTAATTTTTTTTCTTACACAAATTTTCACGGCGCTCTTATGCCAGCTCGGCGTTTTTCATAAAGGTGTAGGCACATCTCTGTCAGTCTACCGATTTTCATAACAATACGGGCAGTTTTTAACAATTAAGCGATTTTCCTAAAGGATCCTTTTATTTGTTATCCTGCTTAATTATTAAGTCAAAATCTGAAACGAAAATAGGGGTTTACACACGAGTGTGCACACCTTCATGAAAAACACCAGGTTGGCATATAGGTGCCGGACGATCAATTCCGAATGAGAAACTGATCTTCAATTCGTGCACACTGCGACACCGTTCTGAAGATTTCTATCTTTTCGAACAACGGCCGACTTGCATAAGGGTGCGGTATCGTTGTGAAACCATCCCGCAGTTTGTAATAAATGTCTAAATGTCTAGCCCGCAAATTCTCTGACGTTAGATTAAAGGAAAAAAAAACGCCCAGAAATATTCGCATTTTTCAATGTTGGAAATATTCTTAGCAATAGATTTTCGATTTGCAATAACCTAGGATATATCGAACAAAATCGTATGAACATATCAAATTATTCATACACCTGCAAATATCAGCGTGTTTTTACCTCACGTGGGTAAGATTTCGAATTATATTAGAACACCGCTTTTAACAGCAATGTATTTTTGAATAATGTAGTGACACTTTTGTAGGAGCTGATGAATTACCAGGTTAATATCTGTCGCTTGAACCTTGAATCTGTCTCTTGAAGCATAATCATATTCAGTGCACAGATTATGTCCCATATTTATAAAATATGTTCTACAAAAAATTTTAAGGTGTTTCATTCTACATCTAAGACTCTTTGTTTGAAATATTTGGGGCATTTACATCTGCGAATGCAATAGCAGAACATAGCAAATGGCAATTTAAGTGTTTACAGCTCTACTTCATAATAAATGGAACAACGTTAAGGACTGAAAGCCAAGAAAGCTGATTTAAAAGAACAAGAGCATTTTTTGGAATGATTATCAATTCACAGAAAAAAACAAACGAAATAAACAAAAAAAAGGGGGAAGACCAATTTTTCATCTGCTTTTTATCAACACAAACACACAGAACTGTAGCATAGGCAAGCTGCCAAAATAAATTGGGCAAACTCCAAAGAGGGAAAACAACCGTATAAAAATCTACGAAATCCTTTTCAAAATTAAGAGGGGAAAAGAGAAAGGAGAAAGAACTTATCATAGAAGACAATTCATTCTTTGAATTTAAGATTTTAATTTCATTCAGTTAATGAAAATAATGTAGAATGCAAGCAATAGAAGGAAAAAGTACTAGATGGGATGATTATTGGAATTAAAACAGAATTTAATACAATTCCTTGGAATTCCTGTGTTCTCGGATGATTAGGAATTAACGTACGTTATTTTAGAATGCATTTGTACCGAAAAATATGGCTGAATAATTGCTTTTACCATAAATAATTCACTAGCAAATATTAATTACTTATTATCAATTTAATAGTAATATTTTATTTATTAAACTGCTTTATAATGAAAAAATTTTGCATAGTTTAGTTAATGACTTCACCATTTAAATATTATGTTAGAAATTTAGGTTATGCATATAATATTTGTTATTAGCATAAAAATGATTAAAAATTACGCATTTTTAATATATGTGACGTTTATATAAATACAGTGATAAGTATGTAATTATTTAATAAGCTTTAAATTTCGAATCCCCCACCAGTGCCCGAGCAGTTAATACCGTTTCATGTTTGCGCCACTTCCGATCGTAAGCAAAGGGGCTGCTTTTGGTTTTCATCTTTTTCGCTATACAGGGTGTTTCTAAATGAATATAGAGGTTTTAACGCTTTTTAGTAATTATTACGTAAAACTTTAAATTATAATTAATACATGAAATGGAAGAGCAACTGAAAGAGTTATACCTACAAGCTTACAAGTGTTCTATGTGAGCACCTTTCGTCAGACGGCACACATCAAGTCGATAGCCCAGTTCTTCCTGAACGTTGATTAGTTGCGTGAGGATTTTCTGAGCCTCAGATGCGCACATTATGAGTGTTCACATGTTCACTGAGGTAAAATGACGATTCATTACTGAAAACAACATGATCCAGAAAATCGTCGTGCAACAACATTTCATGTGCAAAGTTGGCTCGTAAATTATGGTCTGTAGGCTTTAGAGTCTGTACTAACTGAAAACGATAAGGACGTAGTTGTAAAACTTTCCAAACCGTCGTCACCGGAGCTGCGAATTCACGACTAGCCTTCCGAACTGATTCCTTCGAGCTACGCGTGAAAGACTCTCTCAACACTCTCTTCACTAACTCTTGGTCGTCCCGTAATCCTCCCTTTGCAAAGACAGCCGCTATTTTCAAAATGATAATACCATCTACGGATGTTATTATCCCTTGGGGGATCCCATCTGAACTTAATCCGGAACGCACGTTGCGCAGTAACTACAGATTCGGTCTTTGGAAACTGCAGAATACAAAAAGCTTTCTGTCCACTAGTCGCCATTTTCGCTACTGGCGCATGCGCGTACCAACAAGCAGAACTGTTTTGAGTTCCTCTTTCATTTCACGTATTAATTATGATTTAAGTTTTACGTAATAAATATTACAAAGCGTTAAAACCCCTATATTAATTTAGAAACGCCCTGTATATAACGTGAATACGAGCTATTTTCCCTTGGAAGTCCTACACGAAGGCATTCCTCCCCTTAGACAGATAGCTCAAGTGGGCTTTGCCAAAGTGAAATAAGAAAACTTACTACATTTAAGACTACTACATAACTAACTGCATAACTAACTGTATAACTAACCACATTTAAGAACAAATTAAAATAGCTTGAAAACGCTTATAATCATGAAAAGTTATCAAACAACAAGACTGGGAATCAAAATGCGAATTCTCACACGAAATTAAAACTACGGAATTAATTCACTTTGAATTTCTGTTACATTTTACCTTAAACAAAATTTAAATTCCGTAGCCAAAGAATTTTAGTATTATTTATAAATTCAAATCCTACACAGTCCAGTCACATTAATGTGACCATCTGTCAAAAGCTAGAATAACCACCTTTCGCAGAGCGGACTGCTGCGAGACGTGCAGGAAGAGAGTCACATAGGTCCCTGAAGGTGTTCTCTGGGATGTTGAGCCATGCCGACTCTAATGCCGTGGCCAGCTGCGCTCGATTACGCGGTTGAGGATCCATGGCGCGAACAACTCGATCGAGATGGTCGCACAGATGCTCGATTGGGTTTAAGTCAGGTGAGTTTGCTGGCCAGGGGAGGACGGTAAACTCATCCTGGTGCTCTTCGAACCACGCACGTACACTGGCAGCTGTATGGCACCTCGCATTGTCCTGCTGGAAGATGCCATCATCCTGAGGAAAAACAATGCGCATGTAGGGGTGAACATGGTCCGCAAGGACAGATGCGTACTTGTATTGATCCATTGTGCCTTCCACAATGATCAGTGAACCTAGAGAATGCCAGGAAAACATTCCCCAGACCATAATGCTCCCGCCTCCAGCTTGGACCGTTCCGGCAATGGTTGCAGGGTGGTTCCTTTCAGAGGTTTCACGCCTTATACGCCAACGTCCATCTGTCCGATGGAGCATAAAACGCGATTCATCGGAAAACGCAACCTGTCGCCACTCAGTGGACGTCCAGCTGCTGTACTGGCGTACTGCTGTACAGCTGCTGTTCTAGCCTTCGCCGTCGATGAACAGCAGTCAGCATAGGTGCACGAACCAGGCGTCTGCTTCCAGCAATGTTCGCTGAATAGTACTTTGGGAGACACTTTTGGTAGCCCCTTGGTTCATTTTGGTGGTCAGTTGCTCAACGGTAGCCCGTCTATCTGCCCGAACGCATCTCCGCAACCGTCGTTCGCCTCTGTCATCTATGGCCCGTGGTGCACCACATTTGCCACGTCGCTGATTTTGGACAGTCCCATTTTGCCATGCACGGTACACTTTTACCACGGCGGCACGCGAACAGTTCACAAACTCAGCCGTTTCGGAAATGCTTCCACCCTTGGCCCGAAAGCCAATGATCATGCCCTTTTGGAAGTCGGATAAATCGCTTCGTTTCTGCATTACGCCAACGATTGAAATGTTTTCCGAAGCCCTCACACACCCTTTATATACGCTCAACTGCACTGTGCTGCCACCGGCCTTCTGTGATTGGTTATTTAACTCTGACATGGAAAGTACGTGGTGGTCACATTAATGTGACTGGACTGTGTATTTCTACTTGACTGTTTCGAACTGTGTAACTTTCGAATCTCAGGCGCAGAGTACGAAAGCAATCGATAGCGCAGCATTCGAGAAAAGTAGGTCTTCTGTACGGTGATAAAAATGAAGAACTGAAATCGCTGCTGCACTAAATGGTTTTGTTGTTAAAGTTGGTACTCAACACGAAAGAGAAGTTCTCCGAATCTGGAACGCACTCTGGAGCGGAATTGGACAAAAAGTTGTATTCGAGAAAGAAGCAGATAATAATACTAATACAAAAAATATCTCAAGCTATAACGTTGTTCAAAAAAGCATAAAATACGACCATGACAGTCAGACCGCGAATAACAGTTGGGGAGGGAGTAAAAATCCAATGCCGTTGGACAGGATTTTTGGGAAAGCATTTGGCTACACCTAGATACAAGCTCTGCCTTCTCTTCTGTGTGCGAATTCATGCGAACCACAGCGCATTATTCGTGCATCACGTCATGTCATGTTATTACTCATGCACTTATTTTCCATGGCGAAGTAATTTACGAGTTTACCATTGCAGCATAAAACATTGTGATTCGCCGGCGAGCATGCGAAACAAGGTTTTCCCTTTAGATTTTTAACGTTCCTCTATCCCTTCCCCCTTCTCCACTCTTTATTATTTATATTATATCTATTTATCTATAAAGGTATACATGTGCGTGAGTTAACGGGACGGTGGTCAAGTGTAAAGCTCAGCCACAAATTTCACTGTGTCGCATAGTTTTTCCGTTCCTGAAGAGAGCGTGGTTTCTAGTCCACGCACATGCCGGGTGCTGTGAGTTATGGGCTTGAGGCTCACAGATGACTGCAGCCTAACAATGGCTCTGTGAGGCCTCTGATGGTTATTTACGACTGATGCCGGATTCTGCCTGACAGTTTCAAGGGAAATTAAACTTTGTTAAAACAGCTTTTTCGATGGATTCGCCCGGTTGGTTTGGGGGTCACCCGAGCTACATTATTGCGAGTGCGGAGGGAGGGGCCACTTCGAATTGTTACCAATATAATAATTTGCCGTTACGCATTCTTATCTCCGTGACGTCACACCAGTCGATGATTGGATACTGTTTTGGTTGCGCTGAAGGTTAGTGGGAGGTGGTTTATAGCCTAGAGATTTTTTGATGAGAAAGATTTCAACATAGATCAATCACCGAAAAAAAGTACCTTCTTGGGCAATATAATAATGTTTATACTGTATAACTTAACTCCTAGCGTAAAACGTTAGACTAATTTTTCTTAAACTCTTTACCAGTAACCTTGTACTTTACAGAATGATTTCCTTGGACCAGAATTTATTGTCAAAACTTCACTGCTGTTATTCACTGTTAAGAAAAATCAAGGTTAATTTAACATTGCCTGTAATGAAGACGTGTTCTACTTTCTGTCTAATGGAAAACTTGTTCTGCTTTTTGTTTCAAAACAAGAGTCAATCAGTGATCTATTAATTTTTACTGAGATTTAATTTTATAGCATTATGAACGTCTCTCGCGACTTTTTTTCTCATGGCATCGACTTTGTCACAGGTTATTTGTAGCTATTTATACTAAGTTTTACGAACTGCTACCTTACAATCAAATTCAATGCATGAAGCTTTCACACATATTTGCTCACTTTTATAAAAATTTCACGTGAACGTTTCATGCAATTTTTGAATATTTTCCATGATTTTCTGAGAGCAAATTGATTATTTTTGCAACAGATCACAGTTGAAGCTCACATACAAAAGATAATATTCACTAATTGTCATAACTGCTTACATGCCTTGGCAACTTAGGTTAGACTAGGTTATTTGCACATGGAAAAGCACATAAGAGCTCTCTGCCTAAGAGAACGGGTGTCTTACAATGCCTTCTTTTAAGGGAAACTGGCTTGAGCTCAGATAACTCATGGGAAAAGCCGCAAAAACGAGTCTCTTCGCTGGGGATCGAACCCGGCTCGAAGTCCAGGATTAAACGTTTTTAATCACTCGGCCATTTTGGTAAGGCAAGTGCAATTAAAACAAATTTTCGGGATTAACAGATAAACTTCTTATATTATTTAAAAGGAATATATGACCATGAAATTTTTCTTGCCTGCAAAATTAAGAACCAGAAAGTGAAAGACGGAATACAGCTATTTAGCTCAATTAAGTTAATTACAATTAATTTTTAAGACAAGAACTAATCTAAAAAATGATTTCAGAATACATTAAGGTACGCATTTATTCAGTGAATTGCTAAAAATTCATTGTATTTAAAATCTGGCAACAATGCGACTGGTATCGCTAGTCCATCTGAAAATATTCCAGTGTTCCTAACAAGGGCTGAATGTAAGCGTGAATTTTTCCATAATTGTTTCCATGTGAATAATATTCTTATAAACGTTCTTTTAGAAAAGTCTTCAGGAAGGCTAATTTTTTTATAAACCTCTCTACGGAAGATATTCTTTCTAACCGTAATCACTTAAATTTACTCTGGATTTATCACCTCAATGTCCAAGGCATTTATATTTCATATTCTTATATATTAGAGTTACAATGAAATAAAAATGGCAGGCCGATAACAATGTATTTACACGCTCATAATTCGAAACGATAGAGTATATATTAATTAGGCTTTACTGTTTCTCTGTTTAATCCTTACTTAATAAGCTTTTTTCTTGATCTGAATCTAATTTAAGTAACATATTTTAAACTTCCATCTCAAATGAGTATGCATTGAATTTGATTGTAAGGTAGGAGTTCGTAAAACTTAGTATAAATAGCTACAAATACCTGTGAAAATAGCAAAATTAGTGTGAAAAGTATTTGGAATACGGTTAATTAAGTAGTGAATGATAGTTTTGTAAAATTATAAAATTCTTTTCGCTTAAGTTATATAACGTTTTAAATTCTTTGGATTATTTGCTATATATTTAAAGGTAAAAATTTTGATTTAAATTTTTCACTGAAGTATTTCATTTTTTCACTTTCGTTTTCAATTCTTTAAATAAAACAGAATTTTCTTTATTTAAGGTTCAAGGTTCTAATTAGAATTTGCTTTGTTTTTCCCTTGTTTTGGGAAGGCCAGAATTTTCGGATGAACTATTGTAATTAAAATACGTACATCAAAATGGTTCTTAGGATAATTCTGGATACAGAAAAGCAAGGATTTTTGTAGAAGAGAAATTTCGATGTTCTTTTTTCTTACGAAGTGGCGCTGAAGTTGATTGAATTCCTCTTCTGGTTTTGTTCTTTTTCCTTTAAATTTAATTAATTTATTGAATTGGGGTATTGCTTGTATGAAAAGTTTTGGTTTTAACATTTTTTACATTCCTTGTAACATTTAATAGATTTTTTTAAATTTATTAATTATGAATTTCAATTTTGTCTTTGTGAAAAGTTAGTTATTTAATTTCTCCTCTAATGTCTTTAACGATAATTTTCAGCAGCTTAATGCGCGAAAATACTCGGCATGTTTATATTTTGTTTAAAAAAATTGTTTTGTAATTATATATATATATATATATATATATGTATAAAGAGAAAGTGAGTTTGAAACCCAGTAAAAGTCTAAAAAAAATTTGTAGCAGATGTTTATATGTTGTAGCAGATAGTTATTTGTAGCAGATAGGTTTATATAAGCAAATTGAAATAATTTGGTTATATAAACCTATCCATACTACAGATAAAGTGAAAAATGTGTACAAAAAATACAATTGTTAATCTCCTCCGCTTAAAACTTCAGACAGAACTTATCAAGGGAAAGGTGTTTGAAGCCCTAAGCCAAGTTGATCAACCAAGATCATGCAAACACGCTTCGTCTAACAAAACCATTGAGACTCCAAATGGTATTAATTGAAATCAAATTTCCTTACAAAATAAAACTAACAAAAGTATCACTAGTTTTGCTCCTTTTCCCTTTTTTTTCTTTATGTATATATACATCTATACTCTCTCTTCTCTCTCTCTCTCTATATATATATACAGAATCGTACCAACATATTTCTTCACCTGAGGCCAAAAGATAAATGCGCGCTCCTATATGTATATCAAAATAGATAACTTACAATAAATTATAATAAGAAAACTTTCCATATACCATCTCCAAGGAACAGAAATTCAATTTAAAAAATCATCGAAAAGATATTTGCCAGAATTTAAAAAATAATTTATAAATAGAATTCTCTAGTCCTCCTTTTTTCCTTTTCGATGATTTTTTAAATTGAATTTCTGTTCGTTGGAGATGGTATATGGAAAGTTTTCTTACTATAATTTATTGTAAATTATTGGTTTATTATTTTGTAGCTTTAGCGCAAGTCTTGGGCTTATTAATTTACTTTATTTACTTTTATCTCAAAATGGATATATTTGTATTAAATAAAAGTAACTATATTAAATTAAAATATCATAATTCTTATAGCGTAATTGTACCATAATTCTTAAAGGATTTTTCAATCGTAGCTTTATAAATTCAGAAAATAATGTAGCCAATTATTTATAGCTTTCAAATGAAAATATTAAAAAATCCTTTTTTGATAAATAAGAAATGACATTGAAATACACATTGCATTGATTTCCAGGTTTTCTTGTAATTTTTTGTATTGCTTTATTAATTTAAGTTTGTCGGATCTTATTTCCAATAATAGTAATCGGCAAATTTAAAACCATAATTAAAGTAATTTTCGAATTCGCGTAGCCGATTTGGCGCTCCTTCTAGTGATTCACCTGAGGCAAGTGCCTCACTTGCCTAACCTTTGTCCCGACTCTGTATATATATATATATCTAAGAAACTTTGTAGTTTTGTCGCCAATTTAGGCTAAAATTTCTTCAATAGAAAACTACTTTTACGACAACCCTTTTGCTTCCATCTCTTATTGCGTACTTGCATTCCAGTCATTTGGTTTTAAAATTTCGAAGGCAAGTTGGTTAATTTTTATTACTAGTTTGATTTTAAATTTTTATAATATATTTAGGACCTGTTAAAAGTTTATGTGATTCATCTAAAATTAAATGGACTCAATTTTACAGAATAAAAAATCATGTATTTCTATACATTCTCTATCAATTCTAAAGCAACATAATTATCAAGGAGTTTCTTCGTTTTATTTTAAGAGAATGAAATAACTGAGTGTGATGCAGTATAGATAACTAATCGATACTATTTTTAAACAGAACTGATATAAGATACATCTTGTAGGTAAGCTGTTTTATGTAAGACATATCTATCGAACTGATATATATATGAGCGTAGTTTGAAAATCCTTTTAACAAACAGAAAGAAAGAAGGAAAAATGAATTTTTTTTGCAAATCTAACAAATCTAATCTATTATAGTCCCATTTATTATCATCACAAATTTCAATTTATTTTAAATTAAAAAGTTTGAAAACAAATAATTAATTACTTTAATTAAAGATTTAAAATGCTCCTTGCGCTCTAATTTTCAATATTTTTTCCTAATTTTTTCTTTTAGTTACTTACAAAGACTTGATAAAAGTTTTTGTATATCCGTTATTGAATGTGGAGGATCAGAAATTTTAAAAACGATTTTTGTGAATTCATATCCGGTTTTTCGGAAAGACGTCACCTTTTGTTAAACATTATCGCAAGTTTAAACTTCTTAATAACCTCATATCCAAAAATGCATACACAGATCTACTTTATAACTATAACAAGATAGTTTCTTCCAAATATCATTCATTTCTAGCTAAAAATGAGACGTATGGAACATGTTCAAAACATATAAACTACGGAAAAATTTGTTTTGAGAAAACCGAATTCAGTTTTTCTTCAAACTTACCTTTAATACATGGTCATGAGAAACAGAATAATTAACTTTAAATATGAATTTGCAAGCACTAGATAACATTTTAGTATCACTTAACTATTTTTAACCTCATAATATTAAACAGACAAAAATAAATATCGGAAATTGGTAAATGATTCGAAGTTATAGGTAGAAACAATTTATGCATTATATCTAATAAAACTGTAACATATGGTGCCTGTAAAATTACAGGCACCATATGTTTTACCTTCATTTGTTACATTTACATTACCTTTTAATGCTTTACAGTATTTTTTGCTATTTCAGCTTTTTCCAAGCAGCTAAACTTCTCTTTTTGCTTTGGTTCAAGCGACGTTGATCACACGTTTTTGCAACGAGCAGAGAAACGAGAGTTTGTTTCCTCCTGCTCTACGCGTATAACATTCACATAATCAAAGTTAAATTCATAGTTGTCAATACTGACATTTCTAGTCCTTGTTTTAGAAATA
Source organism: Stegodyphus mimosarum (assembly GCA_000611955.2). Taxonomy (NCBI): domain Eukaryota; kingdom Metazoa; phylum Arthropoda; class Arachnida; order Araneae; family Eresidae; genus Stegodyphus; species Stegodyphus mimosarum. The sequence continues at coordinate 116,412 of KK122426.1, forward strand.
GACACTTCTTTTGGGCAAATATATAAATTATAGCGTCAATAAAGAACTGTTGAAATACATTTTTTTACATTTTCTCCAAAATTTAAAAGCCAAATTTTACGTTGTTTACATATTTTAAATGCTTGTAACTTTTTTAAAAGTTAGAATACTTGAACTCGGTTTTTTGCATACGATGTAGTTATGTATATGGAATATTACCACAGTAGAAAAACAAATTCAATATATTTATTGATTTTTAGCTATTTTAAAGTCCACCGTCCCCTTAATAATAGTTTTACTTCTTGCACTTAGTTCATGCAATGAAATGAAATTCAATAAAGAAACTTAAAATAGTAACGCGAAAGCAAATTATTTCCCAATCGCGTCATCAAAGATATTCTTTAGCGCGCAATTATAGCTATGAGAGCAGCTGTTGGAAAATGAATGTAATTAATTTCTGGCCTTCGAAGGGAATCGCAGCTAATCTTCTATGGTAATCAGAAACGACGTATGAGTTTCGAAATTCGTCATTTATTTAATAGCATCTTGTGGCTCTCCGGTTTGCAGTTAACGAAAAGAAAATATCGTCTTACTGTTGTTATAAAACAAAAAAATACGAAGTTAAGTTTCAAATTTGACTGGACACCATTAGTTAAATGTAGTGAAATACTTGCAGAGTATGCTATTATTTGCTAATTATCAATTTCTTTTCCTTTAAAAAAATCTTAGGTTGCAATTTTAATACCGTTTTTGAAATTTACGCATTCTGAAGACTTCGTTATAAAATAACTGCCACCTGTGGCATTACAAAACACACTCCGGTTAATGGAAAGAAAATGGACCCAATGTGTGAATGGATTTTTCTCAGTTGCATCCCTTTCAACGATATTTTTATGAAAGCTCTCTTTGAAATGTCTCAACAAAGAGCAAGTTCACTTATAATATTATTCACAAAGAATATTCTTTTCTGCGCAGTATTTTGCTAAACACACTGCTTTCTTTAAATTCACAATCATAAGGATTAATCACCAATTTCCAATTCACTAAGCAAACCACCTAGCTAGTAATGAAATGTCCTCAAGAAGCCAAAACTGATGTCAGTTTTCTCACTGGAATGTTACCGAAACGGCAGCGTAGACATATGTGTATTTTGAATAATGTGAATCAATTTGAATAGATTCTGTGAAATACCTGGGAAAACACCCAAATTAGTGTGAAAGGTATTTGGAATGCGGTTAATTAAGTAGTGAATGATAGTTTTGTAAAATTATGAATTAAGTCTTTTCACCTACGTTATATAACGTTTTAAATTCTTTGGATTATTTGCTATATATTTAAAGGTAAAAATTTTGATTTAAATTTTTCACTGAAGTATTTCATTTTTTCACTTTCGTTTTCAGTTCTTTAAATAAAACAGAATTCTCTTTATTTAAGGTTCAAGATTCTAATTAGGATTTACTTTGTTTTTCCCTTCCTTTGAGGAGGGGTTAGAATTTTCGGGTAAACTGTTATAATTAAAATACATCAAAATGGTTCATCGGCTAGTTCTGAGTACAGAAAAGCAAGGATTTTTGTAAAAGAGAGATTTCAACTGATTTTGATGTTCCTTCCCTTTACAAAGTGGCACTGAAGTTGATTGCATGCCTCTTCTGTTTTTGTTCACTTTTCTTTAAATTTCATTAATTTATTGTCATTTTTTTAAAATTTCATTATTTTATTGTCATTAAAAATTTCATTATTTATTGAACTGGGGTATTGCTTGTGTGAAACGTTTCGGTTTTAACATGCTTTACATTCTTTGTAACATTTAATGGATTTTTTGAAATTCATTAATTATGAATTTCAATTTTATCTTTGTGAAAGATTAGTTTCTTACTTTATGTCTTTAATGATAATTAAAGTAAATTCTCTATACTCTTGAGTTGTGAGATACTTTTAATCAATTATATTATAAAAAAACATCCTTACAGAATGTTCTGCGGTAATTTACTATCACTGATAGTCTGATGGTCATTGCTAGTGTCTTTACTAATTCAATTAGCTGTGTTTAAAACAAATCTGTGCTGTCACTAATGAAAGCTCATTCATCTCTTTATCTCTCCCATCTGTTACCATTAAGTCCCATTAATCACCCTCATTACCTTTCTGTAAATCTACAGACCTTAATCGTTGTGCCCTCACATCTATATCATTACATCATTGCAACTTTTCATTCTCTTTTTATTTTATTCTTTCATGTCATCTTTTCTTTTACCCTCTTCCTTAAAATTCTATTTCTGTGGCTGATTTTGCTTATATTTTTATATTGATTATAAGATTTTTACCTTTACTTTTGTGATGTTTTATATTAAGTGGAAATTATTGAAATTATATTTTAATGCAAAAGTTATAATAACAAAGAGAACTTTTGCATAATAACTTTTAAATCAAATTAAAAATAAACTTTTAAATTAATATTAATTAAAATCTTTTTAATTAATATTAATCAAAACTTTTAAATTAATATTAAATTTTTACTTTTAAATTAACTTTTAAATTATTATTACTTTAATTTATGTTAATCTTATGCAAATAATATTAGCATAAATACTGGCATTTCTTTACAATTGACTATGAAATCTTTTGTGTACTGTATCACATACTCGGCTGCAAACAGCTACATCAGTAATTAATGCAAAATGTTTGTCTACTGTTCATTGTAAGCATTGCTGAGTCTTTTCATTTAGAGAGACGAAAAAAATAATGAGCTTGCAATGCACTCACTATATTAACAATGAATTACGACAAAGCTATTTCTTTAATTTTTTATATAGAATATATCTCCTGCTATCACAGTAACATCATTCGAAATTAAATTTCATATTTAAAAGAATCGAAATTGTGTCATTCAGATGTAAGAAATAAATATTCCTTTCGTTACTGTTTATATTTATAGGTTGAGATTCTTGCGCTCATTACATATTCTTTAGTTTCGAGATGTTGCCATCAGTCAAACTGATTAAATGCTTGAAAGCAATTTCTAGCAGTCCAAATACAGGCCATTCTGTTTCTTTTCTATTACGCAGAAAACTATTGAACAAAGGCTGTTATTTCTTCTTTTCTCTGGGCTTTAAGGATCTTTCAGAAACCAGTTGCTACAGGATTCTGAAGTAAAGTGTTTTTATTTCAGTCAGTTACGCATACTTGGTCGATTCCCATCGGAAACAAGTGTTGTTGGATATCCGGCGAATTGATTTTCAGACCCGGTTGTTTGGTTGATTTGTTCTTCACTCTCTACTGATCAAAGAAAGATCTATCCATGAATTTATTTCTTCTTAAGTCTTGATAATCAACAAAAGAGTTTCCCTTCTGTAAGAGCTCTCATGTATTATTATATTTGTTCGTTTTATATTTAACATTATAGAGCTTCAACTACGCGGTATCCAGATACACGGAACTTCAATTATCCGGAATTCTAGTTGTTATTCTGAATAACGTTTCTTCTTTCCATAGGCAAAATAAAATTTCATTCTTTGTCATTTCATTTTAGTTCTCCCAAACCTATATAAGTAAGAAGGCAACGTCCAATAATTCCATAGTGAAATTTTAATGAGAAAGCACGAATTAGGGTTCCCACAATATGTTTTGACTATTTTTTCAATGACATCTGTCTGTGTGTGTGTATTTATGCGATAATTTTTTTGTCCATGGTAATTCTTACGTCAAACATCCTAAAATTTCTCTTTTTCGTATTTAAGCTTTCTGCATCCAAATGTAGAGCTGATTAGATTTCAGGTAGAAATGGATAATTGGAAGTGGTGCATGAAGTCCGTAGCAGTTTTTAAGGGAAAAGCGGAAAGGATATTGTACTTGCTTGAGCCTCATAATGGCTCTGCAGCAATCAGCATAACGTATTGTTGCATAGATTAACTACAATATATCGTTGCAGTTTAATAAGCATTATTACCTGATGCCTAAATATCGCAGGGATATACGTACTGGTCAAAATCGATTGATATTTGTTGATGCTATAGAAATAGCATAGAAAAAAATTAAATTGTATACTCGTTTCAAAGTATTTATTTTAAATGTATTATAAGTGTTACGGTGAAACACCGAAATCTGGAGAAATGTCAACTTTCACCGGTGAATGTCAACATTCACATAGTGGCTTGGTGTATGCCCGAAATATTTTCCAAATACTCTTATTTCTGACTTACCATCGGTAAATGTCGACATTCACCATGTACTAATGGTGAATGTTCAACATATAATAATATTATATTTTCTTCCCCGTAATTCAGTCGCGAAAAAACGCATTTGAGATTTAAAATAAGATTTTAATAGCATAAGAACTTAAAACACACAGTACATTCAAAATGAGAAAGGAAAATAATAGAAGTTAAAAACTTACTTGATTATACAGTACTTTCTAAATGAGAAAATAAAATAATAGTAATAAAAAACTTACTAAATTATGTGATTCAAATCTGATTAATTGCAACAACTTAAACTATTAAGACACTTTGAATTGCAGAAGAGAACCTTACTTTTTACAACTGCATTTATGGGAAACAGCCAGTCGCCTCTTTGTCTACTCTTTTCTTTTCGACCTACACCAGAGCATATCTGTGATTGTCAACATACACCGGTGAGAGTCCGAATGTACAAGAATGCAATGTTATATTCGATCTTTCACCGACGTATTTGGTGAATGTTGACATTCTCCGGTGAAAGTCGATATTCTCCAATTTCGGTCTTTCACAGTAACATAAACATTTCATTTTCTTTAACTAAAAGCTAAATTAAATTATACGTTATTCAAGAGTCCAACAAAATACGATTTTTAATAAAAAGTAAATAAAAGACAAATATTTGATTACACTGGTATAAGTTTAAAAAAAGAACAGTTTTTACAAATAGCGAATTTTACCTAATAAAACGTCATTTCGTGTTACAGACCTTCATTCAAATATTAAATTATATTTTTATTATTATATTTTATTTACAGACGATCAACCGGAAATGATATTTTACTTAAAGCTACAACTGCTTTAGTGATTGTATAGGTAATAAATATTTCAATAATAATTTTAACTTACACATGCTTATATTTTATGAATTTTCAAAGTACACATAAATTTGATAGTCTTATGCTGTTTGACCTTCACTAAGATGCTAAACAAATTAAAGGACCAATGCGATTTAGTGTTGTATTTGATTTTGTTTTTGTTTTCTTTAAATTTTCAGGTTTTAGAATCTTGTATGACTGAAATCTTGATTATGAAATTTTGGGAAATCTTAAGAATATTATTCAGGCTTTAGATTTTAAAAGCCTGATGATGATGCGCGTACATGCACGGTATTTATAGTTTTTGACCTGTTTTCGAGATCATTCTCGGGAAGACCAGTAAGACTTCGTTCTAGAATGTTCTCGCTCCGTCAATGGCACAGCGCCAGTTTTATGGCCAAATGAGCGATTTCGCGCCAGATCTGGCAACCCTGCCTTTCCTTGCCATTTTCTGAAAAATCTTTGCGCGGAAGCTGTCTTACCGCAGCTGGGCATCTCGCAAATATATATATATATATATAAATCCAGGAAATTTGATATTTATTCCTTTCACAAATCACTCATTTTTACTACGCCATACTGAAAGTTACAAGAGAGTTTTTCTAGTTATTTTTATTAATATTAATCAGTTAAAAATATGTGGTTCATCTAAATTCAATGTTTAGCACATTTCAGGCTTAGCAACAATATTTTAAAACCGATCAAGTGAAATACTTTTTTTCATTTCAAAATTTTGTTTCTCCAGTGTTACAGATTTTAAAAACTAGCTCCTCTTTTTATTTTTTGTTAGCCCAGAATGGCTATTAGTCTCAGAAAGGCATTTTGCGTCGGTTCACTATAAATGTCCGTTTTATTTTTCAAATTGCTGCCACCAAATATTATCGACCTGTATTATATTTAAAGAAATTAAATAACGAAACATCTGCATGATTGTATATATGTTTCTCGCATTGTGAATAAACAGCGGTACTTAGAGCCATCAAATTTTGAATAACGTAGTCCTCAACTCGATTATGAGCAACTGGAAGCCCGAATTTGGAATTTGTTTTATTGCCTATTTGTTTATTTCATATTTTGTAAAACTGCAACAATTTTTTGATAAAAACGATTTGAAAGCGAGCAATGCATGGAAAAAAAATTATCTTCAGCGCACACGATTGTCAGCTGGAAGTTCTAAAGAGATGCTGTTTTTAAATATTTATAGCCCAAAGGGACATTAGCTCAAATGCTCTCGAAACGTGTATGCGTGTAAATGAAATAACAGTTTTTGGAATTTGAGTTTTGAAGCTAAACCCTCGGCCGGTTTTAAGGTTTTAAAGAAGAAAACGAAAGATTCTGTAGCAGGTTTTGGTGCGAACGTGCGAATTGTACATGTTTCGGAGAACAGGATCTAGTTTTGTGAAGGATTTTTTGACAGAATAAATTAATGCCACAGGCAATGTTATACGATAAATGATAGTGAAAAACAAATGTAACAAACAAATAAAAACGCTTATTTCAAATGCAGTGCTAAATTTTGAATAAGTACTGGATCCGCTATATAGTTCTCTTTTTCTTTCAACTCCGAGTTTACATCTCTCTTCATAAAGTTACTAAAGTGAATTTTAGACTACACACGTCAGAGATTGTTAATAATCGATCAAATTATGAGATTAACAACATGCATAAATTACAGATGTTTAGCTTTCGAGCTAAAAATATTTTCGTACATTCTTCCCAGATAGCTATAACAACATTTCTTTAACACTTTCACTGCCGCAAGACAAACTTATGCAGAGAGGTTCACCCTGTTTTTAGTCTCACGATGACTACTTTCTTGAAGAATCCAGTAAATGTTTCAAACGTTAGAACACCTGGTGTAATACTAAGTAATACATTGATCTAAATGAACACATACTTATCGAGAAATAGCGGTGTTCATTCATTGCACAGCTGCGGATAAGAAAGCATTGCGTTGCGACAAATGGTTGAATTTGTCGCTAAATTGTAACTGCCTCAGTAGGTTTTTCTGTTAAATTTTTATGCTAGCGTTTCCTTAAATGAAGGAACAAAAAGATAACCAGTAGCACGCACGCGATATTATTTCTGAAATAAATCTTTAGAAGGTATTTGCAAATAGACGTACAAAACAAATTTTTTTCATGCGCAGACCAAATTTTCTTAGTTGAATTTGCTATTACATCGTATAGATAATTTTCTTTAAAGTTAGTTGAATGTGTTTAGTTATATAATTAATTATTACATTTTTATTTTAAGTTTTGAAAGTGAAAACGCAAATAAGGATAAAGGAAATAAACTTTACTTCGTTGTGATATTATTGGATAAGACATTTGAAGTTAAATCAAACAGAGATAAATTTTAGTGGTGATTTCCACATTCTGGTAACATATCTCAAGATAAAAACGCTCTTACCAATCATCTGCGATATGAATGTACAGGTGTGAAATTGTACACTAACATGCCCAAGACAGTCATTCATAGAGCCTTGAGTTTAATATTTAAGATTTAACAATCGTTTTTTTTAAACCTTTAATTTTGTTTTTTATGAACTTATCCTTTTTGAATTATAACTGAGTTGCAAAAATAAATTTAGAATTGTTTGATTTTTAATCTTCCAAAATAGGTAGTTAATTCTGAAACACAGAATAAAATTTCTGAAACACCCTGTGCACAGACAAATAAAATTTTGTAAACATATGTACATTTTAAACGTGATAAGCATAATAGATTTGGCGTTTGTTAAAAAGTGTCTGATTTCTCAAAACTAGGTACTTACTTTTGGAACACCCTGTATCATATGATAGAATTTTTTTAGAATTATATTACACCACTAGAGGTTCGCATGCATGGCTAATTTGTATTCCTATTATAAATCTATTTTTATGGCACTTTATGCGGTAGACTTTAATTTTAGATAATAAAATTAATTGATGTTTATTGGACTTGAAAAACAAATCTTAGCATTCTTTTTTAATTCTGAAAAATGTTTAATGGTATGATTAAAATTTTTAATAGACTTACCTTCTCTTATTTTTCGGTAGGTCGTATCAAAATCGAAGCCACATTCTTTCAGCATGGCAAAATACAAAGTATAGGCCATCGAAGCCGATGCTCCGAACGTGGTCACTAGTCTGTTGAGACTCTCTTGAAGATGAGTGTTTATACCACCTGCTAAAAGAAATAGTACTCCATTAGTAATGGCACAGGTTTATCTCAACAAATAACTGCTCACTACAAAGAATTTTAGCAAATTAAAGATAAAGTGCACACATTTCAACAATCTCAATGAGAATTACAAAAGCATTAAATAAACAAGACCAAATACGTATATTGCTAAATCGAATCGATGATGTTCCAGAAACGATGGAGCAGAATTTACATACTTGAAAAATTATTACTTCTTAAACTACAAAGATAAGTTATTCCTCACTTGACAGGGGAAAGATGAAATTTTATTACATCAGACATTTTCCATTAATGGATATACATATCCATTAATAGTAGCTATAATCAGTCGCATATCACAAGCTATTTAGCTGCTCTGCAGCTGTAAGAGTCGCTGCAGCAACAATTGTCTGTCAAATCCTTGTAAATATAGTAAAGATCATCAAATAAAGTAAAGATGTCATGATATATATAGAATGAACACTACTTTACATCACTTAATTTGACTTGCTACTTGTCCACACTCCAATAGAAATAATGGTAAATTAACTAATTTAATTTAAAACTTACTTTTTACTTGTCTTTATTGTCTTTATTTTAGTATTATTTATTTTAGTATTATTTAATTTAATTTCTAGTTTATTTTTAGTATGTTAATAGTTTCTGTATCTTATATTTTTTGTATGTTAATAGTATCTGTATCTTTTTTGTTTATATGCATATTCGTGTCGGGGAAGTTTTTTGTGGGCAAGAGTTTCTAAATTAAATTGTTATTCTAAAAAATTGGTTTTGTAAAGGGTATTGTTTTGTATTGGTTTTGATTTGTTCTTTTCTAAAAGTTCCACTCGTTTGAATTGCGTTTGGTAGGTCGCATCATTTGGTTTACTTTTGGTTTTGAATTTTACACTTGCCTACATTTTGACGAAATACGAATTGAATAATTCAAGAGTTCGGTTTCAGGGCAACTTCCCCTTGATAAGTCTGTCTTCTGCCAGCTCAACAATTATTCACTTATGCAATAAGGTATATCTCCCACATGGTTAGCGTGCCTTCGTGGTGTAATGGTCAGTACACTGAGCCGGTATTTCAGAGGTCCGTGGTTCGATCCCCGGCGAAGGCGTTGCATATTTTTCATCTCTCTTGTTCCAAAAAAAATACCTAATGTCTCTACAGTGGCGCCCGAACTAAAAGGGTTGTGGATGATGACTCTCCACACCCAGGATTTGGCAACTAGGTCCCCTAAAACCCTAGTCGCCCTTTAAAAAGGGGAGTATATAAGGTATATCTCCCACATGCTTAGCGTGCCTTCGTGGTGTAATGGTCTGCACACTGAGCCGGTATTTCAGAGGTCCGTGGTTCGATCCCCGTGGCGTTGCATATTTTTCATCTCTCTTGTTCCAAAAAAATACCTAATGTCTCTACAAGGTTAGAAGGCAACTTCCCCTTGATAAGTCTGTCTTCTGCCAGCTCAACAATTATTCACTTATGCATATTTTTTATTTTTAGGATTTAAAAAAAAATTATTACAATTTTATATTTGTTAATAGATTTTGATGCTTGCACTTGATTTACTTATGTTCTCAGAATTTAAATGATATTGTAGATTAGTTCGCAGCAATATAAATTATTTATAATTTCTTTTAAACTTATTTTAAACATATATATAGTAAAAATATCATGTTTGGTTTTTTTGAGAAATTAACGTAGGGTCGGGTACGGTTAAGGCATATGTTCGGTTTCCTTGAAGATCTCCAAAGTAAAAAGGGTGCGGTTATCCGGAATTCAAAGGCAGAACAAAAGGTCATGTTGTAAATTTCGATGGCAGTGTTATAGCGATAAGGAATACGTATACTCAGCTAAAATAATGAAAGGAAATGAATACTGGAACACGATATTTTTTCTCTGTTAGTAGGCAAACTATCGCCTATATTTACAATTCTAAAAACTATAATTTTTAGAGAAAAAAATTTTGCTTCTTGTTTTTGTAGCACTTTAAAAAACCTTCCATACTAGGCAAGAACTGCTATCAACAGTAAGGTACATTTTAATATCTGTTGATGCCAATAAAGCGTGAATAACATAACGACATGCTTTTAAACTTTGAATAAATCGTGGTAAAATCGTGGACATTCTTAAACGAAACGTGCATCTTCTAGTTTCCGATTTTCTGAGGAGGGCTTTCAGAATTCATGATACGGGTTTTCAGGATACAGAGTTTTTAAAAATATTGAAGAACTAAATGTTACTTTTTCAATGATTGGTCACAAATTTATAATTGCAGTTTTAAATTTAAATCAAAGAGAACAAGCTTTCAGATTATGCCAGTTCTGGTTATACATTTTGAAATTAAATATCCCGGTCAATTTTTGTCGTACGGGAGACAAATTTCTCATATTTTTTATTTTTTCATTATGAGTATAAAACTTGGTCAAATATAAGTATAGAAAACGGGAAACGTATTAAAAGTTAGAATTTGCTATTTGTAAAAAATTGATTAGTAGCCCAAAGGAGCGTTAGCTCAGAAGGGCTATTAATTTCGTTTTGGCATTTTGCGTCGATTCACAGTAAATGTCCGTATCCCTTTTCAAACTGTTGCCACCAAATATTATCGCCCTGTCTTACATTTAAAGAAAGTAAATAATGAAGAATCTGCATAAATGTATATATGTTTCTCGCATTGTGATAAAACAACGGTACCTACAATCATCAAATTTTGAATAACGTAATCCTCCTTCGAGTATGGGCATCTGAAAGCCCAAATTTGGAATTTGTTTTATTATCGATTTCATATTTTGTAATAGTTTAACGAATTTTTGATTAACAACTCAAAATCCTTGTAGCCCTCCTTGTTGCCTTTGCTTTCAAAGCGAGCAATGGCAACACTGTACGAAAACAAAATAACATTTTTATCTCCAGTGCGCGAGACTGTGTATCGGAAATTCTAAAGATATGCTCATTTTAAAATTATTTTGCAATATTGCTGTTGAACTGAATTTTATGGTTTAAGTGCGAAGAACACAGAAGGTAACACAGAAAACGTTAAACAAAACGCCCCTTTGGGCTTAATGTAAAATCGGAAAGCTTTCAGATTTTTATTTTTTAATTTGACATTTCCAAAACATAAACACTTTCGTCACTTAAATAGCTTCTGTGACTGGATGTATATGACTATGATCAATGATTGCGAAAGTAAAGGCCGGGTAAAGACATTTAAGCCGGGTATGGGAGGAAGGTATATATATACATGTGCGTACATATATATATAT
>KK122426.1:131044-149887 GCA_000611955.2 Stegodyphus mimosarum
GACCTGTCCCGGGGCTGTCCTTCAAAATTGGGGAGTCGTAATGTCAACAAAGTCGTAATGTCGTAATGTCACCTGTATGGTGCTCAAGGCTCTTAGGCGTCCTTGCCACGATGAATTCCGTCAGCTTGTGCTGATAGACATAGAATGTGTAGTCAGTTACGACAAATTAAAATACAATTCTGGATTTGTGAACATTTATTCTGGATTTGTGAACATTTATTTTTACAGTTGTAATTACAAACTGGCCACACTTACAATGACATAGAAACTCTACTTTGCATACCGAGAATAAACCTAGAATTTTTTCCTAAACTTGAAAGTTTTCCAAAATCGAACATCGCAAATTTAAACACAGAAAACCTCATTTTCTAAACGCAGCAGCAAATTGAAATACTTCCCTAATATACAATGTGGATCATCTCGTATGTCACGTAACGAATCCAGAACTCAATTCTATGGCAATGCTAATCTTTAGAATTAACTTCACGCCGAAATAGTCTCAAACCCAGGAAAGCTTTTTTAATTCGCTCGCGTAGAATTCTGTAACCATGGTTACCACTGACGTTGTTGCCAGGTTTACTCTCGCACATACGTAAAAGGAAAAACAAGAATGTTTAAACTGTGCAGAAATGATAACTGTTCAACAAGCTATATTTATAACTGTATTCAATATTTATAATTGTTCGACAAGAAGATTCTCCGTATTATTCGAAATGTGAAATTTTAAAATATAAAATATGGACTCTAAAATCTTGGTTTCTTCAGTTTTAATCATTGATTAACAGAAGAAAAGTTAAAAATAAATACTGGAACATCAGTACAGAGTTTTACTGGTATCTGTTAGTATCTTCTCTATAAAAGTTAAGATTGCATAGTATCTATAGAAATAAATGCCTTTTCTCCTCTGAAAAAAATTCGATTTCCTTGTAAGACTAATCTTGCATTCTTTGTCTCGATGAATTTCGTAAGTTTGTGCTAACGTTACTGTCAAACAAGTGAGATAAGTCACAACAACGATATAACTCCTACATTCGAAATATTTATGTAGTTGTTCCATTTTGATATTCGATTAGTAAACGAATGGAGGGAAATGCGAAAAATACGCATGGAATTATAAGTAGTACTCAAAAAGGCTACCATCATAAAACCTTGACATTCAAGATTTCTTCCTCCCCCCTAATATTTTATGGAATAAATGTTATTTTAAAGTCAAAGTAAATTGCAAAAATGCGCAGTGTGCTCATTAAACGCACAGGATTCTAGGATAGAAACGGGAGGGAATTGAGTTCACTGGACTATGTCAGAAGAGGAGGAGCACTGCGTTTACCCTAAACCAATAAAAATCATTGGGGGCGGACGTAAGAACTCAGCTGGAACCATTTTACAAAAATCACAAACGGCAAATACAATTTTAATGCAAAATATTAGCTGGTCTGTAAATGGAAATCAAATGAAAGGCAAAGATTTACTAAAACGCGTCAATATTGCTCTCTCTCTTCAGTGGGATTGTTAATTTTCACTTCCTTATAAGTAATATGTGTAAATCCTTTTACAACCTTTCTTTTAGCCAGATGAAGCATTCTACGGCGATCAAGAGATTAAGTAGATCTGGATTCCTGACACTGTAAACACTGCTGTTCAGCGCAACTTTTTTCTAATCATCATAACTTGTAACATTCACAAATTCAGATGTGGCTATCTAAGATCTGATTTCTAGGTTTAATGCGGAAAAGTATCGAAAATTTTAGAATAGTTTTTATGCATAAGAGTATGTTTAGTAATGGTAATTAATCAAAAAGTTAGAGTTTATTATTAATTTTGTAAAATATATATGACCTTCCTAATAGTTTGGATGGTATAAAAATAATAAAGCTGGTATAAAAATAGTAAATCGCTGCTAAATTTTATGTCTAATGTATAAATTTAGCAATGATTCAATAACATGAAATGTCGTTTTCAGAGACGTTATGTTATTTTGTAGCAGGAAATGGTAACAATAAGCAATGCCCTCGCCAGGACTCGAACGTCTCGAATACGCGCCGAGCCGAGTGTGCTTATCGTTTCACCACGAAGGCATGCTCAGATGACAGAAGAAACTCCTTATACGTTGTGTAGGCAATCTTGTGACTGATTGTGTGACTAATTTATACTTAAATCCAGCTGTGCATTGATAAGAAGAATTTTGTTCTTCATTTGCATTTGTATGGTTAAAAAAGGATGAAATGGAAACTTTAATAACGGCTTTGCAATTAAGAAGAATTAAATGGAGGCCTTGATTACCACTTTACAATTAAGAAGAATTAAACGGAAGTCTTAATTACCATTTTACGATTAAGGGGAACTAAATGTAGACCTTGATTACCGCTACAATGAAAAAGAATTAAATAATAGGGTCGCGCTTGATCTAGCAATACTAATATACAACCCTAACAGAAGTGAAGCAAGTTATTCGTATGTCTGAGATAAAGTCTTAAGAAGATATAAAAACTTTTTTGTTTATTCAAAAGGAAAAATTATTTTGCAAGGACAATGACAACAAAGTTAAAAAACCAAATCGAATTGAGCTAAAGCTGCAGATTCGAAAATCTTTAAAGAGATATTTTAAACATAACTTGGATTATAACGGCACGCTCTTGTGCTACAATAACCACAACTCTTTCTGGTGATGCAATTAAAGATAACAGTCAGAATTAAATTAAATATTAAACAGTAGTCACAATTAAATGCTAAACTACATAACTGAACGCTAAACTAGAACATGGCTCAAATTTACCGGCGCGTCAGAATTAAACTTCGGTGGCGAGAGCGCTGAAAGCCGAAAAATTACACTACCAGAGCTGGCAGAAACTTAGCACTTCGGCGGCGAGAGCACTGCAAAGCCGAATAATTACAACTACCAGAGCTGGCAGAAACTTACCACTAACTACGTAGAGCGTGTATGCCAGAAACATTCTCTGCCAGAAACATAGTAAAAACTGAAATCATAACAACTGGTTAATAAACATGAATGAAGACATTGATTACCACCTAAGAAACTTGAGTCTAATGCTTTGCATTTTAGGGTCCTCCCAAAATCCACCAATAGACGTACAAACGAATACAGTCAAGTACCGAAAATCCGCCGACCTGAAATCCACCAACTCCTGAAATCCGCATTGGCCTCTCGAAATATAAACATTGAATTTTTAGGTTCTAGAAACCGCAGAATGGAGAATGAAATACCGAAGAAAAAATATTTATCCAATAATGACGTCATAATTACTGAATAATAATGATTCTGTATTAGTGGCAGAAAAAAAATCTTAGCCCAGAAGAGGTTTTTAGTATGGATGATGTGTTCAGATTAGCCAACACTGACATATCATATAACCGATGATGAAATCATTGGCTCTGTTTTGAACTCGCCACAGCAAGAAAACGATTCTGACACCGACACAGATAATGAATTTGACAGAAGTGAGAAAATATCTTTTAATGAGGGTTTGGAACATGATGAAAAATACTTAAAATATTTCTCTGGAGCACCTAAAGTTTTAAAAGAAACCTCTATCAGAAAAATGTTTTAAACAAGTAAACAAAAAAAATTTTTTTTCATGCTTTATTAGTATAAAAGTAGTATCCCTTATTTTTTAGTATCCCTCATTTTTACACGTCTCTATTCTACATGTCCTTAATGCTTTAAAATATTCCCGTAATCACTAATATAAATGAATATATAGATATATATATATATATAATGATTTAATGCATATAATAAAATAATGTAATAATGCATATATTGTACATAATAATTTAAGTAAATGTACCTAATATGCCTTATTTATTTTGCACTTTTAGTATAATATTATGATTTGGCTTTTCTGTCCTGAAATCCGAAAAATCCTAAAATCCGCACAACCTCTGGTCCCAAGCATTGCGGATTTCTGGATTCTACTGTATTATAATTCTTAGAACTTTTAGTGTTTAATAATGATAACATAATGTATATTAAAGCACAGTGAAATATTCAGTTATTAACTATTAAAGTTAAAAACTATTTCCCTTTATTATGAGTACACACGCTTATAAAAAGACAGATTATTCCCTCCCCCAACAAAAATGTTAAAGTTCAGCCTAAGGAACCCCCGAATACCTAGAGCTTCAAACTAGTATAATAAGACCTTAATTAAATACATATCTGAATCAGCATTTTAATGCACATAATGCGCTAACATCTACAACCACGTGTTTAACAATCAAATGCAACACATAGCTGTCAGTGTCTAACAATTTGTGTAATTACAGTCTAGGAGAGGGCATTAATCCGTCATGTATTTCACATCAAATAGCTCACTACATCCAGTGAAATTTATGCATCTCAAATATGTCAATGCACTCATAATTTCCTCTAAATACTTAGCGGTAAAACCACGCTTACGATTACTCAGAATTCAAAATGGCATTACTTTATGCTTAGATGTAATTCCCTTGCGACGCTAATAACAGAAACGCATAGAAAACCATACTTTAATTAAGTAGTTATGAGTCAGACATAAATTTTGATACCGTTATTACGATTCGCCATTCAGTCAATGAACTCTAAAAAGGAGGGATAGAAACGATTTTAATAATTCCCGCGCAACGGACTTCACGATTTTCCTTTGATGCTTACTCTGTTACATAGACAATGTAATGCTCATTGCTTTAACAAAAGATTTTATAGCTACTTAGCTGTTTCGGCCTTTTTGGCACGTTGCAGAATTTTTATGACGAAAGCGGTAACCTGAGCATTTATTTCTTCCCTCCCACCCATTTATGACAAGGTGTTCGTGAAATATGAGGCATTCTTTTGGATCATTTGATCACATGACGTATTGTTTCCTGCTGCCGATTCACTAGAAACATATTCTATACAATTGTTTCATGTGTCTTGTTATTTCCTTTCCGAAAAGGCATTCTAAAAGTGCATGAGGTAAAGAGACTTCTTTGCTTATTCCTTCAAATGTAATGCGTGATATTGGACAGTATAAAGCAAAATACGAGAATAGAAGTGAAGAAAGGACTCGATTTCTCAGAAGGAATATTTTTATAGTACACACTGCACGAGTATGACCCTTATAGGAAAGCATTCTAAGGAATGCGCACGTTTAAAAAATTTATTAATCTTACGAGAAATGGAAATCAAAAATAAATTCTGAAACATAATTAAATAAAAATATTAAAAGAAAAGTAAAGTTTGACACATTATTTTCTATACTAGTGGCTGCGAATTTTCTTGTTAGGAGCAGAAAATCCAAAGCACTCTATTATCTCTTTTTTTTTCGGGTTGTTTAATCACTTTATAATTCCTTTACATAATTAGCCCAAAGGAGCGTTATCTCAGAAGGGCTATTAATTTCGCTTTGCCATTTTGCGTCAATTCACTATAAACGGCGAATCACTTTTGAAATTGTTGCCACCAAATATTATCGCCCTCTGTTATATTTAAAGAAATTAAACAATTAAGAATCTGCGTAAATGTATATATGTTTCTCGCATTGTGATAACACAACGTTACCTAGAGCCATCCAATTTTGAATAATATGGGCACCCGAATATGGGCATCTGGAAGCCAAATTTGGAATTTGTTTTATCTATTTCATATTTTGTAAAGTATTTATGAGTTTTTGATTAACAAACTTAACGATTTCAAAGTGAGCAATGGCAACGTTGTACAGAAAAAAAAATTATCTCCAGCGCGCGAGATTGTATATCGGAAATTCTAAACAGATGCTCTCTTTTAAATATTTTGCGATATTGCTATTGAATTGAATTTTACGGTTTAAGTGCGAAGAACATGATATTTAATAAATAAAGGTAACCCCAATAATAATATCTAATAAAAAAAGTGACTCCAACCTCTACTTATCTTATAAGGAAAAAAAGTATTATGATAATGACTTTTCCTCCCTAAAATCTGGCCAATAAAGCCCCGAGTACGGACTTTCTGGGATTGTAATCATACGTTAAAAACGTTAAAAAACGCTTTTTTGAGCGTAATACAAAATCTGAAATTTTTCAATTTTTCATTTTATTTTTTTAATCACTCTTATAATATTTTCAGTTTTCATTACGGTTGATAAAGACACCTTAAATGAGCGATATTTGGGATTTAAAGAAAAAAAAAGTTGCTTTAGATGAGATAAAAATTGCTATTTAAATTAAAATCTTTTCCACGGTTCGATTAAAAAAAATTACTGAGTAAAATTTGAGTTGATATAAGGGACTGATCTAAGAGTAATAGCAAAAATAAAAATCTAAATCAGAAATAATTATATAACTTAATTCGTAATCAAAATAACCATCTGCTCGCCTTGTTGATATAAAACAAAAGCAATGAATCAATCAAAGACAACTAATCTAAAAATATTCATAAGGATAAACCATGATGTCCCATTTCAGCCTTTCCCATTTCAGTCTTTCTAGAGGGGGAATAAAAATCGGACCACTTCAAGCTTTTATTTGCAATGAAACACAAATCATGACATTTTAGCATTCCTTTCTATTTTTTCCCTTTTTACTATAAGTGATGGGGATACGTTTGACGAGGGCGGTGGAACAGGCGCTGAAAGAAGAAGGCTGGAGGCAACCGTAACATTTGCATCCGTCTCAGACCAAATATTGTTATAGTAGTCAATTTAATTAACCGTAAACCTACTGAACGATTAACTGCCATTCAGTCCTGCCAAGGCCTAAAAGGCATCGTTTTAATGCATAAATAATTCTAACACTCATGCTACAAATTTACATTAATATCATCATTAGCAATTTATTTTAAGGACGGCATCTCTTTGAATAAACTGGCAATATTATTGGATGGCTAGGTTTTGTGATTGCAAAGTAATAACTTTTGTGATCTTTAAGCAATTCTAGATTTAGAAACCCTTCTCAAAAATGTGCTGTAACAAATAACTGTCAAGCGTTTGCATATAATCTTAAAAAAACATCTTTTAACGCCAAAAGAAACTGTCACAAAAAATTTTAGTTTTAAAATCAGAGAAAGTTTATCTATCCTATCAAGCGAATCATCGGTAACGACTTTCTTTAGCAACATTTCACAAATTTCTTCGATGTTGCGTGGCTAGTAGTTTTAAAACTTCTATCTTCAAAACCTTTGAGTTCTTACATTATTTGTTTCTTTGTCTCGTACTGCCTCATTGGGCATCAGTGGGTTATTTTTTCATGAAATGTCCCGGTTGCACCGCTTTCTTTGGGGAAAGTGCATTCCCTGCAAAGTATAACTATTTTTAATATCCATTTTAAAATCTTGGCCATCGGATTTTTCGTCTGTTAAGATTTGTGTAAACAATCATCGTTTGCTCAAGGTTTTCCAGTTCATTCTTATGGGTTAGTCAGGTCAAATTTGAATGAAATAAATCGGTTTTACAAAACTTTTTAATATGTTGTAAAACAGTGGACTTGAATGATGAATTTTCTTACAAAGGAAGTACTTAAAAACTACTGAATTTATATGCTAGATCTGAAATCGTTTTAATGTCAGATGTAGAATAGGTATAACCCCATATTAAAATTAGAAAAGGTTAACGTTATAGCCTTCCATCTTCAAGGAAATAAGTAGGTTCAACCTTATACTCAGTTTAACGAGTTTACGGCCTTAAATACAACATTCTTTTAAGTACCCTTGTCAGGACTTAGCGTTCTGTGCATCTTTTTTGGAAACATTGTAAATTCTGTAAAGGGTTCTTATCCTTACGTTCTAAGTCCTGAACTGGAACAGGGAGCGGAAGGTACGCTATGTTCTGATGTATCTGCTGGGCTGGATAATAACTGCACGTGAAGGGATTTGAAATCCTCTTTTATTCAATCACTATTAAATACAAACCTCCCAATTCGGGAGAGATACAGAACGTAACAGACCACACTTTGGTCGAACTTAACAATCAAATAAATTTAAATAAATTAAAATAGAACTTAAATTAACTTTTGCTTCGCAGAGCAATTCGCGAAAGTTGGCCTCTACCGAAAAGGGTGCGTAGCAAGATATACTAAATACTACCGCACTTTAATTTATTTTACAATGCAATCACGTAGTAAGCACTATGGCTTATAAATTTAAACTGCTAGCTGGTCAGGCGAACGTTGAGTGGCGTGACCGTGATCTGAGGCAAAGCTCTCACACACCGAGAGGTTTCTACCTCTGGCTTAAATAGTGCTTGGCTGAACTTCAAAAAATTAGCATAAGCTAAAAACGCGCGCTTCTTCTGACAGGAAGTTGAAGCAGAGAGGAGATAGAAAAGATTTAAATTAAAATAAACTTGGTTAGTTTAACTAAAACCTTACACCCTTAACATCTACTTATCTTATAAGGCAAAAAAGTATTACGAGAATGACTTTTTCTCCCTAAAATCTGGCCAATAAGACCCCGAGTTCGGACTTTCTGGACTTCGATTGTAATCATACTGTGTTCATAACTAACTGTTAAAGTAATAGCATTCACACACTTTAAAAGAAGATTTAAGCCTCGGCTTACTTATTCAGATGGAAATTACCTACAAATAAAATTAAAGAAAAATTATTCGTAAGTATTTAAAATAATAGTGTTCACTAGTATTAATTTATGTGATAATAAGCGTTGAATAATAGACTGCAAACCAGTTAGATTTAAAGGCTAACTAATTTCTGAAAAGCATTGCTGGTCTGCGTATGCACAATTTATAAATTGCAAGGTTAAAACCATGAGCAAAAATGGTCGGTCAGCTGCTCCAGAGGTTCTTTACTTCAGATCAGCAAGGTTCTGATTCCTTTCACTTTGAAACTGGGTTTCCATAATATCCCAAAAGAAAAAAGTTCTGGTGAGTCTGGTGAGTAAAATTTGATCTTCATGAAGTCTACAGAATAGGTTAATTTTAGCCAATGAATACTTATTATACCACGTGGAATTGGTTCAAAACGTGATAGTAGTGTGATTCGATTTATGTAAAGAAACTTCCAAAAGTCCTCAGCATATCCAGATATATGCTCTTAGAAAGTGCTCCACGAAGCCCGCTCTGTACCACAAAAGCAGAATTAAGTCCTATGAATTAAGGTAAAAGAAAAACTAAGCAAAAGTAATTACGTCTTTCGATGAAAACTATAAAGCAGAATCTGTATGAATAAAATAAACTCAGTTGCAGTGCACTTAATGAAGAAATAGATTTGAACTTCTGAAATAGTGCTTAAAGACGTCATAAAAGAGTAATGCTTCGAAAGAATAACAATGCATCACGAATGTTGCATAAGCATCTCCATCAATAGCAAACAAGACACAGTTCATGCAGTTTCATATACCATTATCAGGTGCACTTGAAACTGACTGCTAAAAGGTCTCATACAATCTTGAGATAAAAATTAAATATATATATATTTGTAGGATAAAAAATATGTAAGGCAAAATTCTAACTTTAATTTGCAATAGTCCCTTAACTCTCTACTTTAATTTGGGTATTTCCCTTTTCTGTCTCGAAATAGCAACTGCTTACCAGAAATTCTTCTAAATTGCGTTATTCAGAAATTAATCCACGTCATATGATTCTTACGTAATGCAAATGATGTAGGCACTTACATAGATGCTGTAGCGAATAATATTTCACTACGGAACTGAAACCTTTTACTAACAGTTAATAAAATCAAAACTGAGAATAAAAACACAAATCATTCTGAAACCAACTTTCATCTTAGAGATCT
The DNA here is from genome assembly GCA_000611955.2 of Stegodyphus mimosarum. Lineage (NCBI taxonomy): Eukaryota > Metazoa > Arthropoda > Arachnida > Araneae > Eresidae > Stegodyphus > Stegodyphus mimosarum. The sequence continues at coordinate 140,747 of KK122426.1, forward strand.
CGCATTCTTGGTATTGCTTACTGTTATGTGAACATGTGGTCATTTTTAACATGTATTTATATGTATATAACATGTATTTATATTTTATTTAATATTAATCATCCTAATAAATAAATTAACCAATTTCCTGCTGCCTTCTCTAGACAAACGTCCAGTATCCAAGAGAAACATTAAATTTAAAAACAGCACAGAATTATCGCCCTCATTTTTCCGTGCTGATATCAGCAACAATGGCTGTGTGCCATTGTTGTTCATATAATGAGAGAAAATTATCAATTTGATACTATTTCATCTTGTCTAGATGCATCTTGTGTACCAGATATCATAGGCCTGGGTCTATTAGCTTACGCGCAGTACGAACGAAAGACACCTACACACACAGAAAGACTCGCCCTTTTAAATATAGATCTATAAATTAATTAAACAATTTACCTTTGCAAAAAGAAACAATCTTTCAATTTCTTAAACTGTTCAATAGAGTAAAATCTCGCTTTGCTATAGCCCATTATGTCTTAAAAGGACGCGATTTCGTCAGAAAACACAAAATTAAAAAAAAAAAAAAATTAATTCGAATTTCGAAAAACTCGCTTCGAGGTGCACTGGCTCATGCAAAAAAATCATGCAAAACGTTTCAATATCTTACAAACAGTGAAATAAGCAAAAAATAACATGAAAGAAACTCAAAAAACAAAACATTTCGCGCAGAATTTTACTCTGCAGAGCAACTTTATCAAAAAAGAAATCAATAAAAATGTATTATACATATAAAAAATGACAATGAAATATGCAGTATCCCTTAATACAAATATTACTTATCCTAATAAATAAATTAACCAACTTCCCTTTGCAAAATCTTAAGAACTCAAATGGTATAAACAGATTAAGAACTTAAACAGATTAAAAAATATCATGCAAAACTTTTTTATAATTAAAATTATATATAATTAAAACATAATATTACAATGAAATAAACAATATCCCTTGTAAAATGTTAATTATCCTAATAAAGTAATTAAACAATTTTCCGTTGCAAAAAGAAACAACTTTTTAATTTCTTAAACTTTTCAGTCTCTTAAAAACAGTAACATAAGAAATACGATGAAAAATTGTTGCCAAACCGAAATTTTTAAAAGAATGAAACTATTCAAAATGATGCAATTTCATCAAAAATCTATCAACAACAATAAGAAAGGAAAATTGTTGCCAAAACTACATTTTAAAATATCTGAGATGTGAGAAGTGTATTCGGAAGCTTCATTTAAAAAATTTTAAAAAAATACAAAATATTATTATTTTTCCAAAATTCTTTTTTTAAAAGGAGTCGAAAGGATTAAAGTTCAACGTGTCCAAAAATCAAAGGAAAATAAACAGCACATTTTTTAAAATAAGTTTTTTTTAAAAAAATTCCGCTGAAAAGGTGTTAAGCTCACCTTCCTAAATAAATTCGTATTTAATCGATTTATTGAAATACGAAATTTATTTTAAGTTCGTAAAATAGCTAAGTGTCTACGCTTCACGACGATGTAAAAATGAAATGTATAGAGTGAAATCTCGCTTTCCTGTAGCCCATTATGTCTCAAAATGACGCGATTTGGTCACAAAACATAAAATAAAAAAAATTCTAATTCGAATTTCGAAAAAATCGCTTCGAGGTGCACTGGCTCTTGTGTAGATACACCTATGTACCAAATTTCGTGGCCCTGGGTCTATTAGCTTACTCGCAACACGAACGAAAGACACACCCACACCCACCCACCCCCACACACAGACTCTTTGTTTTATTATATGTAGAGATTAAACATCAAAATGGGTCCGGGACTTTATAAACACCCTGTATTATTGGAATATAATTGTTCACCGTTTATACTGAGTGAAACGATCAAGTATCATTTAAAGAAATATTCAGAAACGAACAGAGATTGCATTAAAATATTAAGTAGTTCATTGTATGCAGGCGATTTGTGTTATGGCGCGGAAAACTCTTGAGATCGGCTGTTAGGCCTTGTGTGGAATTTAGAAGAGCATGTTTTAAGAGTTAGACGTTACATCAGGGCTTCTAAAACTTTTTTTAGTCGTGGTCTCTTTTTAAACACTGAGATTTTTTTCGCGAACCCAGGACCCCATAATATTTGCGAAAATTTTGTGAGTCCCTATAAGCATTGTGCAAATCCTAGACACACGTTGTCAGGACGGAGTGTTCTATGCATACTCTTGGCGAACATATTCGTGAAGTAATCTAAATCCTCATCTTGAACAAGGAGCTGAATGCAGCTATGTTCCGTGGTAGAAAACTGTGGTTAAGTGGTAGAAGAACTACACGTAAGAAGGATTTAAAATCCTCATTCATTAAACCACAATTATATACAGCCACTTCCCAACTCGGGAGGGATAACAGAAAATAATGACCTCACTTGGGTCTAAACTAAAGTTAAGTAGAAATTTAAGTAGTTGTTGCTCACAGAGCTATAAACGCGAGGTTGGCCTCTATGCTAAATAGTGCGTAGCAAGATTTAACTAATACTAACGCACTTAGATTTACTTCAGTAAGTAATAGAGTAACAGCGCTAAGGCTTAGAATTTAAATACTAGCTAGTCAGCCGAACGTCGAACAAGGAGCAGTGATCTGAGACTAAAAGCTCTCTCACACCTAGAAGTTCCTCGCTAACCTTAAATACCAAACTTGGCTCTACTTCAAATTAGCATAAAGCTGAAACGCGCGCTCAATCTAACGGGAAGTTGAAATAAAAAATCATAGGAAAGGGGAAATTAAAATAAAACTTTGTTAGTTTAAACTAAAACCTTACAACGTGAATAAAATTGTAAATTTTTTCACTTATACTGTAGATATACTATTGCAATTTTAGGTCATTAACTGTAATTTCTAATTTTAAGAAATAGGACAAAGTGAAAATTTTTAAATAATAGACGAAATGACAGCGTCACGTGCAAAGCAAGTAAAATGAACGTTTATGTTATAAAAAGAATGCGTCGGAACGTTTTCGTTTTTTCTTTCTTTGGATTGTCTTATCTTTATCTATTTTCAGATACATTGTGTAAATATATTTAGTAACTGTAGAATTATTATAATGAATTAAAGAAATATTAAAATTGCTAAAGTTTTTGGCGATCCCTGCTGCGGGTCGCGCGGTCCCCCATGGGGGTTGCGACCCACAGTTTAAGAAACTCTGCGTTACATCATTGTTGAGCAATTTAGAGTCGTTTCGAAATTATAAAAGATCAGGGCTGAGTACAGCAGCTAAGGTGTTTGATGCAAACGAATTTATTTCTCCACTTGCGGTGGGAAATATGAAGCTTATGCAGGAAATATAGGAGAGAAGTATGGATGAGGATTCAAAGCTGCCAGCAGAGCTGCAGAATAATAAATGGATAAAGTGGAGCCCAGAAGTTAAAAGAATTAAGTGAGATGAAAATAGAGATGCATTACTTTGCGGAAGTTCTAAATAAAGGTCATTCGATTGAAATTCAAATTTTATGCGACGCGTCAGTGGTGGCATATGGAGCAGTAGCGTTTATTAATGTATGAGAGTAGTAGTGTATGAGGACAGATATTGACGTCGCTTATATTGCCGAAAAGCTGGAGAGCACGGTTAAAAAAGCTGTCTCTTTCTAGGTAAGAATTAATGGGATGTTAGTAACAGTGAGGTTATGGAAGTATTTGTCAAGGGTGTTGCAAGGCTTAGTTGATAAAGGGTTTTTCTTTGGGAAGATTCAGAAATAGTTTAATGCTGGTTTAAAGGATCAGCATGTGAGAGGAAACAGTTTCTGTCGAATAAAGTTGCGGCAATGCAGGACTGTACTGGAAATACAGGACCGGATAAGTTGAAATACTGTCCAAGGTCGGAAAACCCTCTGCAGGTAAGTTAGCTCGTGGTGAAACAACTTATAAATTGCTGAAGGATAATGGTTGGTGGAATGGTTGATATGCTCTAAAGATCTCTAGCCCGACAACAAATTTAAAGCACATATTGATAATCAAAATCTGGAACGTTTGAGCATTTATGTTCATGTGACTGTTCCAGCAGCAGAAAGTGTGTTAACGTTTACTAGGTTGATCAGTTTGGGAAAATTATTGAGAATCACGGCTTGGGTGAAGCGGTTTGTCGCCAAGCTGAGAAAACGTGCATGTGAAGAAGGTCCTCTGTCTGCACTGGAGATGCAACGAAGCTGAAGAATACTAGATGAAACAAGGGTAAAGAGATAATTATTTTTTGGAGATTCAACAACTAGAGGGGAATAATCCAATAATACTTGATTCGAAGCTTTTTGCCCTTTATTATTAACTGGGTATCTAAAATAGCCATCCAAAATCATTATCGTAAAAAATGAAAAAGTGTATAATGATTTTATGAGTCCAGCTAGTACAATTTCATAAAAATACTTATAATTTTTGCTTATATATCTTATGATTTTAATGTAATGCTATTTATTTTAATCATATTAGAAAGTAAAAAAAAATATTCTTATGGAAAATTCAAGTTTTTTTTCTGACCTCCGCAACACATTGCTTTCATTTGACAGAGTTAATAATAATTAAAATTTAAAGGTAAATATCTTGCATTTTTCCAAATGGTAATAGTCTTGTGCGTTGGAAATAAAAATGTTTTATTTCAAAAATTGTTGTCACTGTGTTCTTTCATATCATTGAATAAAATAAAAAAAGTAAATTCTAATTTCCGAATTCGGGCTTTCAGGTGCATCCTTTTCGTGTGAAGGACTACGTTATTCGAAATTTGATGGCTCTAGGTACCAATTTTTCAAAATGTAAGTTCGTACAATACGTACTTGTACGTTCGTACAATGTGCGGAACACAATGCAAGGAACAGATGCTTCGGATATTGTTCGGAGAACAGCCAACTTGACTTGATTGTGCCAACTTGGCTTCGTTAAGGGTATGGGCGACATTTCATCATGCCAACGGAAGTAAATGCTACAGATAATCAAATACTACAGAATAAATATTACAATAATAAATACTACAATAATAAATACTAATAATAAATACTACAGATAATAAGTAATACTACAGATAATCCCTTAGCGAGGGAAAAGTATTACGGCTGTCTACCTAGAGGAAGCACGTCATCGAATGACAACCATTGCCTACCATACCACAATAAGCTGTTTCTCCCTTTAGTTACTATACTACAATAATAAATACTAATACTAAACACTACAGATAATAAGTAATACTACAGATAATCCCTTAGCAAGGGAAAAGTATTACGGCTGTCTACCTAGAGGAAGTACGTCATCGAATGACAACTATTGCCTGCCATACCGCAATAAGCTGTTTCTCCTTTTTTGGCGTCAAGGCTGTTCTCCGAACAATATCCTGTTATTTTAACTAGGAGAAATAAAAATGTGCAATGCCCTGGCCGGGACTTGAACCTGGACCTCTTGAATACGCGCCGAGTGGGCTAACCGTTACACCAGGAAGGCGTGCAGAAAGGACAGTGAAGATATCTTATATGCTCCCCTTGTAAAAGGCGACCCAATCGAGAAATCCTGATGGTGAAGAATCATCATCCACTACTTTTTAATTCGGGCGCCACTGTAGAGACATGCGGTTATCCGGATGCTGGAAACATGAAAAATGAGCAATGCCCTCGCCGGGACTCGAATCTATATCTCTCGAAACGCACCGAGTTTGCTAATCGGTTCATCAGGAAGGCATGCAGAAAGGCGAGAGAAAATACCTTATAAGATGACCTTTCTTGTTTCATTTAGTTAATATTTTCCTAGTATTTGGAACGATATGATGCTGTTACAAATTCTGCTCTAAGTTCTTCTTGATGTTTGGTTTTTGTTTATATTTTTGCTTAAAAAAGTAGAAAGAACACAATCGCAATAAAACGATAGACGTAGAATTCCTTCACACAGACAACCTATCCAGACGAATTCTTTAAATAAACAGTTTTCTCAGGAAAGTAAAGAATACATTTTATCAATAAAAAATACAATTGTTGTTTTCACAGGAAACTGTCGCGAATCTCTCCTACTAAGAAATCTTGGCAGACGAAAATAAAACAGAAACGAAATTCTCCGCCCTAAACGTAGGGTAGAAGCAGGCATTGGAATCGCTTAATGGGATGAGCCATGACTTTCTGCTTTTTCCTTTTTTATGAAAGTACAAGGGCTGCTGAGAATTCTTTTGGAAATTTCTTCACAGAAAGTGAGCATACAAACAGAAATTCTTTCACTACAGGATATTGTGGAATCATTTATTCACTTTTTTGAGATCCTAACCATTACGCTTGGGTAGACGAGAGGAACCATTTAACTGACTAATTGGAATTCTTTATTTTTTATTTTTTCCCCAAAATCACTTTTGTTAAATGGAATTCCGCTTTATTAAGTTTGTTATGACAAACCTTCCAGCTCCTCTGGATCTTCTGGAAATAGCATATGGAAGAGAATGCTGAAATGCGAATACATTTCGAGTTCTCTTTTCAAAGAATCTACAAATCTATAAGATAATAATGAAACATTATTTTATTAGGTTTCGAAGCAGTAAAGCACAGTGGAATAGCAAGCACAAAATTAGCAATTCCTTTTCGAAAATTTCTGAAAGAAGTGTTCTTAACTAAACGATATTACCGTAAGTTTTCAATATTTTGTGTTGAAACAAATTTTTTTAAACTAGAAATCAAGAGTTTAATATTCTTTTTCTACCCATTTTAGTACAAGTTTTTGATGGAGGGGGAAAAAACTTAACTTATAGCAGTTTTTTAGGGGAAAGGGCTGTAATTTTTTTAATTAAGATTATGAAATGCAATTTAAATTCTTATTTTTTTTTTCTTTTTGAAAAATATACAGTCTCTCTCTCTTCATATATATAGTATATGTGTGTATGTAAGATAAAAAAATTATGTAAATCAGCTTTATGATTTAATTTAGTAATAGCCTTTTAGCTCCTCTTTTTTTAATACAGTTATTTCTTCTTAATTCTAAAAAATTAATAACATTTCTGGTCTGCCCCATTTCTAGATTAATCTGTGCCACAAAGCTTGGGCAATGCTGATGACGTAGTTAATTAGGGACCTAAACTCTGAGAACTGAAACCTTTCCAACCTAAACCAAAACCTTTCTCTTAACAGACTGCCAAATTGGATAAATGCACATTGGGCTTCTAAATTCTCTGCTGCTGGAAAGTATGTAACATATCTATTTAGGTATCTATTTATATATTTTCTTTTCAGAATTATATATATATATGTGTGTGTACTATATATATACATAAAATTTGAAAAACAAATAGCCTAGAAATCTATTTTCTTTCACCTCTTTAGTCCAAAGGGGCAATTTGCCCAGATGAACTATTAATTCCGTTTTTGCATTTTGCGTTGATTCACTAAAAGCGTTGTTTCACTTTTCAAATTTTTGCCACCAAATATTACCGCCCTGTATTATATTTAAAGAAATTTAATAATGAGGAATCTGCATAAATGCATATATGTTTCTCGCACTGGATAAAACAACGGTACGTAGAGCCATCAAATTTTGAATATTGTATGTTTCCACCCGAATGTGGGCATCTGGAAGCCCAAATTTGAAATTTGGAATTTTTCATATTTTTTAAAACTTTAACGAATTTTGGATTAACAAACTGAAGGAATTCAAAGCGAGCAATGGTGACGTTGTATAGAAAAAAACATTTTTATCTTCAGCGCGTGAGACTGTGTATCAGAAATTCTAAAGTTATGCTCAATTTAAAATTATTTTGCGATATTGCCCTTAAACTGTATTTTATGGTTTAAGTGCGAAGAATATGGTATTTAATAAATAAAGGTAACAAACAAAATGTTAAAAAGACGTCCCTTTGGACATAATTTAAAATCTGAAACCTTTCAGGTTTTCTTTTATTTTTTTTAATAATTTCTCTATTCTTTTTTCTTCTTTTATGTAATAAATTAATTTCAATATTGCATTAAGCACGTTCTTCTCTGCTTTTCTCCCTAGGCAAAATTTTGTCGTTCTTTGTAATAAAAAGTTGGCTTCTTTCTGCACTAACCTGCTTAGTGCTGGGTATGTTTGTTAAGAATATGTTCTTAGAAGTTCAGTTATTTAACAGCTATCAGAAGAGATTTAAAACTTAACATAAAATAATATGAATTTTATGATAGAAAAGCAGAAATTAACAAATCTTTCGTCTGGAATTATTGGCGTATCTTGAAAACACTTTTTATTTTTATCCTAATAAAATTATTACTAAAAAATACGGATTAAATTTAATCTTAGAACATTTCTATATTTACTTCCTCATTTAATGATTACTTTCATATCTGTTCAAAGTGTTCAGAAGCGTTACTTCTAGAATTCATCTCTTTTCATTTTTTTGCTTTTGATTACGTCGTAAGGGATATTTATATTGCTTTGCATTTAAAATAATAAAACTTGCAAAATCAGTAGTTTTTTTTTTTTTTCTTTTTTTTGGAAAATGAGAATTTTGTTCAGATTCTCTCAAGATGCATTTCTTTGAGTTTTGATTAAAATAAATGTGAATAGAGAATACGTTGTGGAGTTCTTGTTAATTTTAAATATATTTAAACCATTTTAAAGTTATAAGAATAATAAATTTCTTTTATACATTTTTAGGTAGATTATTTTGGTAATTCATAATTAGGACAATAATTTGTAGACAGTTTTATGTTCTATATTTTGTTAATTCATAAGCAGTCTTAAGTTCCCTATTTTGACAATTCAAAAGCGAATTTAATTTGCAAATTAGTTCTTAAGTTTACTATTTTAATAATTCATAAATGGAGTTTAATTTGCAAATGGAAGCATAAGTTCATTATTTTGATAATTCATAAGTAGAGTATCAATTTATAAGTAGAGTCGTCAGTTCCTTATTTTGGTAATTCGTGGGTAGAGTATTAATTTATCTTAAGTTCACTAATTTGATGACTCCTAAGTAGAGTTCACTATTTTTACAATTAAGTACAGTGTAAAATTAGTCATAAGTTCACTATTTTGATAATTAATAAGTAGAGTATTAATTCACAAACGGAGTCTTACTAAGGTGTGTATGCCTCTGTGACCTCTGTATTAAACATCCAAGCCACCAACATGTACATAAAATAAAATATTACAAAACGCAAAAAGGAATAAGAAGTAGT
>KK122426.1:149927-179499 GCA_000611955.2 Stegodyphus mimosarum
TGGAAATAAATGTAAAAACTAAACCCTATTTAAAAATTACTATTATAGTAATACGCGTTATTAAAAGAGGGAAACAGTGCTGGGAAAATTTTTTAAGATAAATGTTTGTACTTCTATTTTATTTTATTTTTCTCTTCTTTGTGCATTTATCCTAGACTTCGAGAGATTTATTACCACGCTTGAGTTTTCTGGAGGAAAATAAAACAAAAAGTTTTATCTACAGAAAAATCAACGGAAGTCTTCATCCATCCGCTTATCTTTTATATATTAAAAAAGTGCCTTTTTGATCTCAGCAAATCATGGCTTACGTAACAGCATTTTTCTCACGGCAAATTTGAATGACACCCGTATCAGCTTCACGTTTCTGATTCAACAACACCTCATTACAAGCATCAGCGACGGAGAAAACTAAAACATTCCGTCCTCTGTGTCTTCAAATGATAAAATACTAAGATGAATTGGAAAGACAACAGTGAAATTGACTGAGTACAGTTTAGCGTACGAATTTTCGGATCATGACGTCACAGCCAATCGGTGCATCTTCTTTCTCTATTGGATAGTTTTCCGGTCTGAAGGAATTCACATTACTTGCATTTCCGGCGATTTCTTAAAAGAAATGGACCACTTAGTACGCAACATAAACAGTGCAAAACCTCGTAACGTTCGCAAATATCACAAACATGATTTTAAATCCCATGCTATATATATTAACCTATTCTACATAATATCTGCGTCTCATGCAACGTCAGTAAGCATGTATATTTTATTTTGAAAAGTTGTTTAAGGGAAAGATGGAGTTATCTACAATAAAAAGCATCGGCGACCATAGATCAGCCTTGTTACTTAATATCGATTGTATAAAAACAGAAGAAACATTAATCGGGGGAGGGGGAGAAGGAGAAAGTCTGAAAGGACTCAAATTTCAACGTGACACCACAGGGTTTGTTAAGGTTTTTTCTATGCTGTCATTGAACTGGCAGTTTATCTATCTGTTCTCGGACTCAGTCCTGTTGACACAACAACTTTTAATTTTTTGCTTTATTATTAAACGTCACCTTCTTCGCATTTAAAATTCAAAATAAAATTCTAAACACCAACATAAAATTCTAAACACCAAAATCACAAAATTTTTAAAAACAACGTGTCTTAAGAACTCCCGATACAGTGCTAAGTGTTTACATACATTTTTTACCTCAAAAAGAGCTATTATTCTCTAACCTCGCTTTTGTTGACCCCTTCACTTTTCAAATAAATAACCGCTGGTGCGGCCAGCCGACTAAAATATTACTATAAAAACAATAATAAAAAATATATATGATGCTTTTAACAAACCCAGCTACTGCCCTTTCACAGGTCCAGACGGTAATTAATAAAAGGGATTAAAAAACTCCGTTTATTGCTTTTGAATCCTTTAGAATAAGAGACATAAAAATTTAAAAGAAAGTTTAAATATCTTATGATACGCCAAATGGCAGTTAACTCGCACAAAGAAGTTATACATATTTTACACAGAATAGAACTTTGAATTCTCGATAAATGTTAAATTTTGCCATACATTTTTTGTTAATATTCGCTATATTATTTCATTGAAAATTAATACACGGCGATAACATTTCGTGGTAACATTTCAAAAGTGATACGGATTAAAGAATTGAAGTTCTGAAATTAATAGCACCTCCGGGGTTAAAAAAATATTTAATACCCTACAAAAAAAAGAAAATTTCGATGATAAACTAATGGTAAAATATTAAACACATCGTCTTAACACCATCACCATCAGCTCGTCGTAAATTCATAGTTGTTCCATCTAATTCTTTGTTCGGTAGCTTAAAAGAAAGTTCCACCCTCTTGACAATTTCGTAAAAATGCTAACACCTTTATGCAAGTCGGGGACTATTCATTATATGAAGATCTTTACATGAGGTCTTAGTACCTCAAAGAAGATTGCTTTCTGCAAGATAAAAAGTAAATTTCATTAAAGATGCCCCCCCGTGTCTTGGCGAGAAATCAATGGCCAATGTACAGAATGTATCAACACCTTTTGCAAATGGTTCGCACCGGTCAGATCAGACCGGTCTTCTCCGAGTTGTCTTGAAAATACTGACATGATGTTATATATTTATAGACTATCATATTCCTGAAAAGTTATGAAAATAAGAAAAAAGAAATTTCTTGTAAAGAAATTAGAAGTTTTCCTCCCTCAAGAAAGCGCTCTTAGGAAGAAATATGATATATGTGCAAAGCAGTTAGCGGCAAACTTCCCTTAAAAAGTCCTTCGCAGGCATATTCCTTGTAAAGAAGAAAGTTCTCGATTTCTTTGACGTAGCTAGCAACATTAATCTAAGCCAAACCCTTACGAATAAATTTCCCGTAACTAATTAAACATTTAGTGGTACAATATGTATAAGTAAATTCTACTGGTTAATTTTTATTATAACAATACCCTTTACAGAAGCCATTTGAATAAGGGAACATTACAAATGAAATGCTTTGAGGAAAAATCGTCACACGGGGTTTAAAGTTTACCGGAATCTGTAAATGAAATTTACCAGTTAATGCGGAAGCTGAAGGTTTCAACAGCAATGCCAGAAATTACAAAATATCATATTAAAAATTACATGCCTTGGATGATAAAAAAAAACATTCATTAGCAAATGAAGTAGCTATGAATAAAAGTTTCAGGACTGTATTCATTTTAAATAATTAGATTTAAAGTGCAGATGTTTTAGTCAACGAAATTTTAGTAACGTAAGAATACATTCGAAATAAAATAGTACTTCCGACAATTTTTGGAAAGTCATAACTACTGTCCCATTTATTACCGGCAGCTGGACTAGAAACGCATGCGCAAAGACACAGATGTTTCTAAAATGCAAACTAATTGTTTACTCAAAGTACGAGATATACAAATGTTAGCTTATCAGCTTTCATTTCAAGCTCAAACATTTGTTCAATAGGATTTTTTTTCCCCTTCAAATAATAAAAGTCATATTTGGTCTGAGAATAATCAAATAAATCTTATTGCTCGGATTTCACATTTATTTAGCTATTTATTTAGAACTGTAATTAATTAAAATTGCTTTATTTTCCCGTGCAACGCAGACGATTTTTGAAGCGAAAGCTACGTCGGAAAAGTAAAAATAAAAGAGCGTGTGAATTTAATATTTAATAAATAAATATCTCGTAATTGTTGCCATCCACAAAAATCGAGAACAATCGAGAAAATAGTTTTTACCAGAATGTTCTAGTGAATAATTAAAAAGTTCATAAAAGCCGAATTAAAACACCTCAGCTCAGTTGCTGTTGTTTTAAGCGAACTGTTTGTTTACTTAATGCTGTTATTGATTATAGCGAGTTCGCTGTGAGATTGGATTAACTTTCTCTGTTTTGAGTTGAGTTCTGTTTAACGTTTGAGATATTGTGATATTGTACGAATATCTCTGAGGAAATATTTCAGTATTTTATTTAATTTCTTGTGAAAAGAGTAAATTTTATTAACTTTTGCATTCAATGCATTACGAATCCGTACGCAGGAAACAGTACGAAATAAACATTAAATTGAAGTAATAGTATGAAATAAAATTAAAATTAAACGAAAATGGAGGAAGAAGGCTAACATTTTGATCAGTATTATTGCTATAATATATTCTCATCGTAGTACAGCTATGACAACGTTCCGTTTCTGCTGTCGGGGCAGAACAGAAAGCCGCTGAAGTAAGTCGTTGCGCTGGCGTTAACTATACGAAGATGGATTTCAACCCTGTCGGATGTATTCTGAATCTTGTACCAATTATAATAGAAAACTGGTCTCAGACTCGCGGACCCTGAAACAATTTTATACAGTCCACAAATACATTTCAATTATATATTTGTATGAAGTTCAAAATATGCAGATTTCACCAACACCATATATTAATTTTACTGAGAAATATAAATAGAAAAAGACAAAGAGAAAGAGAAACAAACACATGATTGCCTATATCTAAAATTTCAAAACATATGATTGCCTATGTCTAAAATTGCTTAAAATGTAAACCTAAATATTCAGAATTTTTTTTTTAAATAATCTTAGAAAACATATATACAAAATGTGATTTTGATTTAAGTAGCCATACAAATATAAAGGTATATATAATTATAGTGAAACTCCGCTGTAGCGAATCCGGCTCATACCGAACGAAATTTTGGTTGGGGGGGTAGTTTTCTATAGAAGTACAATTATTGCTCAGGGCTACAGGGAACTTCCAGATATACAAAATGCGAATTAAAATATTTTACACTAATTTTTTTCCAAACTTTCTTCTAAAATTTCAGCTAAAAAATTACTAACCCTTAAATGCATCCTGCTTAAGATATTGGAATAGTGAAAAAAATCCCTTCGAGTTAGTTACTGTTCTTTTATGTTCACACTTAAACTTTCTCTGCGTTCTAAACAAAAGGTTACGAGAGGCAGACATAGCATCAATTCTTGAAAAATGAGTACACAAAATAAAATGCCTTCAGACAATGGTCTCAAACTGGTAATGCCCGAAGCAATTTTATACACCTCACGAATAGATTTTAATAATATGTACATTCGGTGCTTATAGTTTTAGAAACATAAAGATATATACTGAACTTATGTACCCGACTTTTATTGGAAAAAAAATAGATAAAATGAGAAAGTTGAGGCTTTGTATGCCAGGCGACATGATTAAGAAAAGTTCGGAGAATTTCCCACGTTGGTGAAGATAGTAAATTTAGTTTACTAACCGATAGTTGGTGATGCTTCAGTATTGTGAAATTACCGCCCCGCCGTTGACGAGTGAAAACGTGTGTCACTGCGCTCCGTGAATTTATGTCTATAATTGCTGTTTTTCCTGCAGTGTCTATGAAATTTTTGATTTTGTTGCGTGCATCACAGCTTGAGGATTAGAAGGATATAAAATTTTGGTGTGTAGAGTGATTTTTAGTGATTTCATAAGCAATTTTGTGGAAAAGACACGTCCCGCAAAAAGGACGTAAGTGTGTACACCTGTGCCCCTCACCCTCGACGAGACGCCTGTCGCTAGCCAGCACGTGGTCATCGAGCGTCTCGTCGAGGTCATCGTACTAGGGTTAAGAGTTGCTTGAAATTTCGCTAAGTTCAAAAAAGTGTTAATCTGGTTAAAAATCGATATCTTGGATACTATCAGAGCCACGAAGTTCTACTGAAGACTGCCAAGGTAGGAATTCTGCATTCTGCATTTCTATTCTTTCCTTGAGCGCCTAGGGACTTTTTTTTTTTTAATTTTTTGTATGTATTTTTAGACTTTGTTATTTTACTGTACTGCTGGACTTAGAAATTTTGTGTAAGACACGTCTCCATATTTTTGGCAAAGTCCCTTAGGCTGCGCAAGGTCGGAGCTTTTGGGCTAAGACCGCACACTTACTTTGTCCAGATTTAAGGCGCAAGCGCATATCCAATAGTGACATCCAGTGTTAATTACTGTTACTATACTTCTGTATTCACAATTCGGACTTTAACTTCTGGCTTAATCGTTTACATTCTGTTTACCATATTTTCTATATAGTTTTCTAAAGGTGGATTTAATTGTAATCACATACTGGCCTTCAATTTTATGTTGATTGTACTTCAAAGGTGAATTTTTGATAGTCAAATTGTCACAATCTGTATTTTTTTTTAAATTTAAATATTTAATTATTGCTGTTTGTTTAATCTAATAAGTCATCGTGCTAATATTATCATATAAAAATAAGTGGTGCATTGAACCTCTGTAACTTAAATTTGTTTAATTAAGTATGTAATAGATGTTAGATTTAAATTTTAAGTAAATTGAATTTTATTTATTGCTTATTATTTACTACATTCTTTGGTTCCTTTTTGCATGACTATTGTTAAGGGCCTATTCCAATTTCAAATGTTCGCCTAAAACATCTAGATAGGGCTTGCTACTCTACGCTTATGCGGATTATCAGTACTTGTTTTCTTCTTGGTTTGACTTTATTACTTGATGTATTAATATTCTTTGTATTAATATTATTTTGATGCATTAGCAATTTAAATAAGTACTTTTTAGTGGTAATTGTAGATTTATAGCTGTGTGAATACTGTTTTGTTACCACTGGTAGTTTCACTGTTTTGCATCGATGTAACTAGTTAATATTGTAAATTCGGTTTAGTATTGCATTTTCTGGTTTCATAACTTCTAGTGCAATTTTAGGTCTTTGTTATTATTTTTACGTCTGTAAAAGTCTGTTTCCTCACCTCTAAGAGCTTTTCTTAGACAACCAGTGCAGTTCATGATAGTGTAATTACGGATAAGTACCCTCCATCTCAATTATTCATGTCATAATGGCTTCAAGGGAGGTTTCACCTTCTCGCTTAGTTATTACCACGAGTTCACGCTGTACTAGTCCGGTAAGAGCTGCCACCTCCACGTCCTCCTTAGAAACGATACAAAATTTAGCATTAAATCTCACCAGCTTTCTTAAAGAGTACAGAGTTAGGTCTAAGTTAAACAACGCGGATTACGAAAGGGCCTCTAATATAGTAAAAGAAATATTAGGTCTTGCCTCGGAGCAAGCCTTACAGTTAGCGAGCAAAGACGGGCAAATCTCACTACTCCAACAGCAGTTGGAAAATCTGAACTCCGGCAGATCGTTAGAAAAACGTCTTGACAACTGCCTAAGACCAGAAGACCACTCTCAGGATAAACTCACAGATACAGACGGAGAAGACTTCACGGAAGTAGTCTCCAAGAAAAAGAAAAAGCGAGAGCAATTCAAGAAGACCTCCAGACCCGAGGAGCACGTTCTTCTGCTGAAAGCAAAAGACCAGGACCGCACGCCAGACAGTCTTAGATCAGAACTGATCAAAAGTGTTAATCCTCGGCAACTTGGCATCACTATTCAGCAGGTCCGAGCGACACGTACAAAAGAATTGCTAATTAAGTGCAAAGAGGCTTCTCACCTACATAAATTGCAGCAAGCGATTAGCGAGTCCCCAACACTCGCGCAGCACATTAATCATCGAATCCCGCGCCCAAAACGAAATTCACTGATAATTTTTGGCGTCCCTTCTGACGCAACTGAAGAAGATCTCAAGGAGGCATTTTACGACCTGAGACCAGGCATCAAAGATCAATTTATATTTGCCAAGGGCCCTCGTTCAAGAAGTGACGGAAGTTGCAGCTGGGTAGTGGACGTAACGCAAGATCAATTTGAGACCTTGTTAGAGCATCGACGAATTTATATAGGCTTCACCTCCTGCCTCTTTAGGGAGTTCCACAGAGTCACTCGGTGTTACAATTGTCAGGCGTTTGGTCATTTGAGCAAGAACTGCAAATACCCGCCGGCCTGCGCAAACTGTGGAAAAGGACATTTAACGCAAGAGTGCAAGGAAGAGAAAGACACCTGTGCTAACTGTGTGCATTCCAACGCGCAGTCAAACACAGAATTAGATATAGCTCACAAGGCCAGTTCTTCGAGATGTCCAATCTATCGAGAGGAGCTGTTTCGGATGGCTGCCCAGCAGAAGCTGAAACAATAATGGACAATTTAAGTAACTCACCAGAACTAGCACAGCGTCAAATATCTACAGAAGTTCATTCTTGTGAAATGGAGGCGCAGCATACATTGTTACGCAATTTACCTGGCCTGTCCTTTTTACAATGTAACTTGCAAAGAGCACAGTCGGCTACACTACACATATTTGAAGTAATGCAGGAGTTGGACATAGACATACTTTTGCTTCAGGAGCCATATGTAACGAATGGTCACATACCAGGTGTCCCTTCAGGAGGGAAAATCTTCAGGTCACTTAATTCTTATGCAGCCATAGTTTACCTTGGACCGCTTTCACCCATTCAGCTAGATCAAACAGAAAACACAATAACGATTTCTATGGACACGGTTGGAGAACGAATAATTATAACCACAGTTTACTTCCCTCCTAGTCAAGACATCAGCCTAATGCTAAATGAGCTTAATGTTAATAGTATTATCAAGTACAAATATTATGTCTTAGCCGGGGACTTCAATGCTACCAGCCCATTATGGGGAGGACAGATGGAAAATTCTCGGGCGAAGGCAGTCCTTGAATTTCTGGCGGCCAGCAGACTCGTCGTCCTAAACGATACCGACGCACCTCCAACCTTTTTAACTCCAAGAGCGCAAGGCTGGCCTGATATCACTATGATATCCACGCAATTAGTAGCATTTATGTCCAACTGGCAAGTAATGGAGCGTCTCTCCCTCAGTGATCATAGGTATATTCGATTTGGACTACAACTTCCACTAATTTATGCTACAAAGCAACGTTTTAAAACAAAATATGGGGCCCATAAGAAGTTCATTAAAATTTTCAGGCCACAGGTTAATAAGATACTGCAAGAAATTGAAAGAAGTCGCACCCCTATGGAGCTTGAGAGCGGTTATGGAAAACTAATCTCTATGTTAACAACGGCAGCAGCAGCTTCCTACAAAACAAAACGTTTTAAGAAAAAGGCCTTCACTAGCTGGTGGACACCAGATCTACGGATGAAACGTAATAAAATAAGGGCACTTCGAAGGAAAGCTCAAAAAACATCAGAAACAAGCGAAAGAAATAAGCTCTTTCAGCACTATAAGAGGGAAACAGCTAAGTTCAAAAAAGATATAAAAGTTGCTAAACTCCGATCATGGAGAGTTCATTGTGGAAACATTAGTCAACCTTATGGTCGAGTCCAACGCATTGCCACAAATAAAGTGTTCCATCCACTGCAACTTAACGCCAAGCTAAGTCCAGACACGGGGTGTACCACAGAGATTCTAGATAAGATATTGAGTGCATTATTTGTCTCAGACCCAGAGGAAATTGATGATGGCACACAGCATCAAAAGAGAATGAAATTTAAAAATAAACAATGGAATACGAGAAACAACGATCCGTACCTACCTACAGAAGCAGAGGTAACTGGCGTAATCGCACGTCTATCTCCTGACAAGGCACCAGGTCCAGATGGACTAGATAATCGGATTATCAAGATATTACATAGAGAACTCCCAAAGTTATTGACCACGTTAATTAAGGCCTGCTGGAGAGTAGGCACCTTTCCTGACATGATGAAGACGGCAGAAATTGCCCTATTTGAAAAGCAGGGTAGGGATGGGTCAGATCCTACAGCCTATAGACCAGTTAGTCTGCTACCCTCGATAAGCAAGGTCTTGGAAAAAGTCATTCTTAAGAGACTTAACTACTTTTTGGATGGTAGCAAAGCGCTTAACCCACTACAATATGGCTTCCGAAAGGGAATTTCCACGGAGCATGCTGTTGAGGCATTGTTAGCACAAATAAAAGAAAATAGAGCTAATAATTGCCATACGCTGATAGTATCCATAGATATTAAGGGTGCATTTGATAACATATGGTGGCCGGACATTATGGCCTGTCTAGACGATTTGAAATGTCCGCTTCAAATCATGAGGCTACTCAGGAACTACCTAGAAAACAGATATATCCAAGTTATCTCAGATGAAGGAGTGGTCACAAAAAGGCTGGTCAGAGGCTGTCCCCAAGGATCGTGCTTGGGACCTACTCTTTGGAATATAGTGGCTAATACCGCTCTAGACATGTTCAAAGAGAACACAGACATAAGATTGCAGGCTTTCGCCGACGACTTCCTATTGATCGTCAAAGGTCGCAAAGATATTGAGGCCAAGACGCAGATAGCGGTGAATAAGTTCCAGGAGTGGGCCAGAGAACATAAATTGACCATCTCGGCCACAAAGACAAAATTACTGTATATAGGACGCAAGGGGGTACCCAAACGTAATCCCTCGGTAAAACTGCAAGGCAAGCCATTGAAGTGTGTAACTACCCTAAAATATCTGGGTTTCGTCTTGAGTAATAACCTCTCATGGATGCCACACTTGAAGGAAACTAAGCAGCGCTGTCTCCATCTAACAAACTCCATGCTTAGGACCACTGGAATTAGCTGGGGAACACCAGCAGCAATATTACGGATATGGTACAAAACCATTACAGAACGCATAGTGTTATATGGAGCGGGGATATGGGGCAGACAGATAACCACGAGCATGCGGAAAATGTTAAACACTATCCAACGCCTACAGTTATTACTAATATGCAAAGCCTACCGCACAACACCCACCTCTGCACTGCAAGTTCTGGCTGGCACACCACCTTTGGATCTAGTTGCGGAGAGAGAGAGTATCGTTTCAAGAGTCCTCAGACTCAGACAAGATATCACAGTAGGAAACACCTTCGTTCAGGCAGATGACTATGAAACTCGACGGCCTATACATCTGGACCACCCGGCCTTAATAGATCTGCAACCACATATTAGGATCAACCGCTCAGGACCAAGCACTAATCCAATCTCTCTCTATACAGACGGATCCAAAACATCGAATGGGACGGGCTGTGCTTTCTGCGTCTATGAATCGGACACTAAAGTGCATGCATGGTACTGCAGACTAGGTGAGAACAACACAGTTTATCAAGCGGAACTACTCGCCCTCAAGGAAGCAATTAAATACTCGGAAAAATACGTGAATGACGCAGTCCACATTTATAGCGATTCAGCCTCAAGCCTTATGGCAATATTGGGTGTAGACAATCGGAACAGCTTAGTTCTGCAGATACGACGATTATTACTAAAAAGACCAGAAAGACTGCGCCCGCATTTAAACTGGGTTCCTGCGCACGTCGGAATAACCGGCAACGAAACAGCGGACAGCCTGGCCAAACTAGCGGCCAACAATACAAACTTAGTAGAACAGTCCCTAAAACTCCCCTGGTCATACTTGAAGAAAGTGACCTGGCAGAAAGTTATGACACAATGGCAAGACCGCTGGAACATGGATAATACGGGCAGGAGGACATATCAATTTGTACCAAAGGTTGGTACAAAGCTTCTGGCGACGCATAGTGAAATCTCGCATTACCTCACAGGACACGGACCCTTTATGTCCTATCTGTATCGCTTTCGGATTAGTGACACTGACCGATGTACCTGTGGAGATGTCGGAGACCCAGACCACTATGTTTTCACCTGTCCTAACACACAGAGGCTTCACTATCGAAGGCCACTCCCAACGTACTGGCCGAACTGGGCAGACGTATTTTTCAAAAACTGTACAGCGAAGACTCAATTGATCAAAGTGATGAAATACTGTGCAATAACTTTTGCTGCAGTAGGCTCTAACAGAGGTGAGAGCAGCGGTTTATAGGGCAATGCAGCCCAGAGAGATATTTCAAATTTATTTAAATTTATTCTTCTTAATATGCACAGCCGCACTTTTGTATATGTTCCTTACCAGCACCCCTTATGAGGGTAGTTTTTATGGTATAAATTCAAGTATATATTGTTAAGTTACACACTTGTTATGGTAATGTTTAATACTGTATTCATTTTTTTTTTGCATTCAAGAGGATGCATCTCTCTTCCTGTTCTGCAACATATGTGCTTTTCTTCGCTTTTTATTTATTATTTTATGTTTTTAGGACTGTAAAATGATAAACTACTGTATTCTTTTACTGTGTTTACAGTGTGTGTTCTTATTCTTTATCTTAATTATGGCTTTTGTTAATGTGTATATATCTCAACATATTATCTTATGTATGGCTAATGCATTATTACGTATCTATTTCAAAATATCTCCTGGCATATTATTTTGTTTGAGTTGTCCATATTTCAATCACATGTTTGAACATGGCTACAAATCTGCATGCTTGTATTTTATACACATGTGTACCTATCAGTGTTCAACTATCTATGCATATTTAAGTATTTAGGATGTAACTCTTGTAATTATATTTTTTAGGACTGTAAAATGGCAAACTACTGTATTCTTTTACTGTGTTTACAGTGTATATATTCTTATTTATGATCTTAATTATGGCTTTTGTCAATGTGTATCAATCTCAACATAATATCTTATATGTGGCTAATGCATTATTACTTAATATCTCCTCGCATATTATTTTGTTTGAGCTGTCCATACTTCAACCACATGTTTGAATTTGGCTACAAGTCTACATGTTTGTATTTTATGCACATGTGTACTTTCAGTGTTCAACTGTCTGTGCCTATTTAAGCGCTTAGGACGTAACATTTGTAACTAAATACATAGCAAGTGTAAATCTTTTCAGTGTGGCAGAATTATAATTCACTTGCTAGTAAATAACTTCCCCAATTTCTAAATAATGGTAGATTATAAATGCAATTATTTGTAATGGTTATTGCTTAACTGTACCATGTTATGTATGGGTTTCCATTTTTTCTGTTTAATTATTTTATTTAACCAAGATAATGTGATGTTATAAACTTAAATTTTATGTACAGTTTTGTAAGTCTTAATACAACGTCAATTGTCCTTATGTAACTGCTAACTCCTTATGCAACACTTAACTTGTTTAATTGTCTTTATGTAACCATTACCTCAGCTTATTGTTTGTGTACTCTAGGTCAGTGTAAAAACTATGTTACAAGCTACCCTGTTTTTAGTTTTCCCATTTACTTGTACTACTAAGAATCTAAAATGTAACACATGGGAAAGGACACTATATGTAATTACTGCTCTGTGCAATGAACTATGACTAGCTGTCTTAGTTTCAGTTTAGTAAAAGTGCTATGTATTCTCTGAAATAATTACCTTAAAAAGTATGCATCCAATGTCAGAATGTAAACAAGACTATGTCTGCATCGTCCTATGTATATGATGTATGAACATTGGCACAGTTTGCCCAGCTATAATTCTCTTAAAACTTGAATAAATGCCGTCTGGTCTGCCACCCACCCTGGTTGTGGGGGACCTGGTAGCAGATGGCTTCTGGAAGCAGAGGCTTTAATCTGTGTAAGGCAGGCATATTAGTCAGCCAGGTAATGGAGCCTCTGTCTTCTGGTCTACAGTATTGTGAAATTTTCGGTTAAAAGTAAGTTATTTAGAGGAAATTTCAAAATATTGGAATTACCTCAAAATAAATGTCGGAATAAAACGTAATATTTAGACATTAAATACGTTTGAACTGAGAAGTATAAGCAATGAATGTTTCTATTGAGACCAACCTTTAGATTTTAGATAGAAAATAAATTTAAGTTTTAATTTTTTTCCTTTGTATTATTATTATTATTATTATTACTATTATTGCTGTTGTTGCTTATGCATATTTTGATAAATACTCAGTAAATGAAATTTAAAATGTTTATTTTTTATTAAAAAAAGTTACAGTTTTGTTAAAGAATGTTCTGGCCCTTCAACTACTTACAAACTAAGCACTTTTGCCCATATGCAGTTTGAGTTTGAAACCATTGACATTAGAACATCAGAGGGAAAATACACGAACATTAGACGTGCAGACAAACACATATAAGCGCATACAAATATTCTATACACAGTTAGATTATTTATACATGAGTAACTTATTATGATGTAAACTAAGTATGTACTACATCGAAAATGCTTTTACAATTATGAATAATAGTACGTGGTGCATATTATAATTGTCCAAAATCAAGATGATTTATATTTATGGACATTTTTTATACATTATTATACCTTCTGGGATGAAAGTAGAGCTACTTTTCGTGGGTGTGTTTTGACAGAACATGATTTCTTTAAGGCTCATCTGCTTATATGTATATACCCTCTTAGGTTACGACTTTAAGTGAGAAAGAATTGTTAGGGCCTTCATAGGGATTAAATTATGCACAATCATTTAAGCTCCGACTTTTCCTTTCTTTTAATAATTACATATATATAAGTAAAGACATAATGTAAGAAATTTAAACCAATTTTTCACAAAGACCAAAAACTGAAATTAATAAGTAATACTGGTTTCAATGTTCCTCCTCCTGACGAAGTGGCATTGAGGTTAATTGAATTCCTCTTCTATTATGCTCTTTTTACTTTAAATTTCATTGATTTTCTGAGTTGGGGTACAGCTTGTTTGAAGAATTTTGTTTTTAACATTTATTGAATTCTTTATTGCATTTATAGGATTATTTGAAATTTATTACTCATGAATTTCAATTTTGGTCTTTGTGAAAAACTGGTTCTAAATTTCTTACTTTATGTCTTTACTGATAATTTTTAAGCAGCTTAATACGTGAAAATTCTAGACATGATTATATTTTGTTTTTAAAAAATTGTTTTGTAATTATATATATGTTTCCAGTGGCGGGCTCTACCCGTTTTTAAAGGCGTCTGCCACAACTAAGGCCAAAAGCGGCAGTTTCTTTACTATGGAGGCACCGGTACTGGGTGGGCAGCCAATGCTTCCTATGAAAGAGCAGACAAATTACATCCATGCCTTTTCCGGGATTCGAACCCGGTTCTTTTGGTGCAGCAATCGGAGTCACTAATCACTTTCCCGTCTGGCCGGTCTGCTCAGATCAGACTCAAGAATTTTTCAGTGTGCTCTCTTTGTGACTCAGTGTGACCCATGGGCAAAAAGGCATTTAAACACATTTTCTGAGACAAATGGTTTAAGTCTTAACTATACTGGAAGGAAAGACGGCTAAGGACTTACATAACAAAAGCATTTGTAAAAATAAAATTTAAAGAAAAATTCTTTTTACTGTTTGCTTTTTACAAAAACGTTATTATTTTATTTAAAAAGTATTTAAAAACTGAATTCAGAACACAAATAAGAAAAGATATAATTTTAAAGCTCCTTAATGCTGATAAAAATCGACTATTATAAATTTAAAAAAGCATCACCTACGTCTGAGAAAAAGAAGGCTAATTTCCAAAGACTAGTGTCTATAGAAAAGCCGCTTGCAGACGAAAGCGACATGAAAAATGATCTTTTAAACACCAACAAGATTAATGGTCTCTGAAAGTGGCAGTCAAGAAGGATAAGAAACTCCCTGTAACCGCCACTTTCATTAGAACGATGATTTCATTACCGAGATTACTTATCGAAGGAAAGTGTTCAACTCCACGAGCGCGGCATTTCGCACTTAGGCGTATATAATCGTCTAGAAGTAGGAGAAAAGGGAAAAAAACGCTCATCCTTAAGCGAAGAATGAGAAGACGGTGTTAGCAATTAAAATTAAATTTAGGGTTTGTCGTTAGTGAATACAGCTGTCTTCTTTAATAGCGTCGTTATTATTTTTACTTTTCTGTTGAAGAATGCTTAAATCTTTGCTTCCTGAATATTTGCGTTTTCTGTTACGCATTCTTATCTACGGCAGCATTTGTGCGTTTTGTGATCGTTGCAAGCTTAACGTGGAATAGAGTGCTTTAGATCGGGAATGTTCGGAAATGCTTGTAATCTGAGATGAGTGTTATAAAACGCCATTAGCAAAAAATTCAAACTGAATTTCTAGCATTGCTAAATTATGTTGTAGAATATGGTTCAAAATCTGCGCTAATCTAAGGTTGCTTTTACGTATAATTTTAAATTCTATATTGAGGCATTTTTCTTCCATTTAGACTTACCTGCTCTATTCTTTTGTTGTGATAAATGTATATATTTGCTCAATATAAAAGGATAAACTAGCATAAATATGCTCTAATTCCGAAGATGCGTTAGTAAACTCAACAAGCTTCATCATAAAATAAATTATATTAAGCACTTCCAGAACACAACCGATGCATTTGCAAAAGAGGAACTTACCTGTTCATCCGCGAGGTACTTAAAGAGCGACATCAAACATTTAAAATTTTCACTTACCATACAATGCAGTCTTACACCTGTATCCGCGAGTTAGTTAACGCGACTCACAAATGAGGAAAAAATGTCCATTGAAATTTCAAAATGTACGTCAAGATGATAAACAGCCCATGATTAAATGTGAAACACAGTCACTGAAACAAGCTAAGCACTATATTTCAACAGTAATCACGATCATATGCACATGCATATGTAGCTTTATGGAAGTAGCTGTATGGGATGTAGCTATATGGGAGGGAAATATGAAAATGGTCATCCTCGAAATGACCATAAGTTCTAATGTTATAATGCATTTCTCTCACCTTCTTAGCATGCCTTCGTCGTGTAACGGTCAGCTTTTTTATGTCTCCCGCTTCAAAATAACCTAATGACTCTACAGTGGCGCCCGAACTAAAAAAGGTAATGGATAATGGTTCTCCACCACCAGGATTTGGCGACTGGGTCCTCTAAACCCCAGTCGTCGTTTAAAAGGGGGAGTATATAGGGTATTTCTCCTGCCTTGTTGGTGTAATAGTCAACACACTCGGCGCGTATTCGAGAGGTCCGAGGTTCAAGTTCCGGCATTGCTCCTTTTTCACGTCTCTCAGCATCAAAAGCCTGATGGCTCTACAAAAGCACTTTATCTTACATTTGAACTGTATTGAAATACATATTAAGCATCGTTATTAAGCACTTATAAAATAAAATACTATTAAATAATTTTGTTAAATATTTTATGCTGTGAAATCGTAGTGTATCTAAATAGATCAAACAAGTACCAGATGTGTGTAAAAAAAATCATAATTTTCTTAAAATCCATTATCATGGCTATGCATTTAAATTAAATATACCCAATATACAAATATAAATATAATTTATAAATATCTATATCGAAATGAAAATATTAGGAATTTAATATCAGACCTAAGATTGAGGAGGCTTTGCCTGAGGATTGAGAACTGTACCTTAATTTGTTTCCTTAAATCTCGGAATTCGTGTGATAAGATAAAGAATTCTGCATATGAAATTGAGAATTCTGCTCAGGAAAGCTTACAAAATCTGAAAGAGAACGCATTCTTGCATTGAGTATTCAGTCAGAATACAAATTCCAAATTTTTAGGAAGCCAAACTGAAAATATGTAAGAATTTTAATTTTAAGAAGAATTAATAAACGGACTTCGAAGGAGTTTTTTTAGAAAAACAATAAGTAAACCAATTAAAATTAAGTAACACAGTAAATTTACACAACTCCATTAACGTATATATTAACGTATCCATTAATGTATAACGGCATGTAACATCCAATCAGTTACTAGTTTATGTAATCAATGTAATTTCCAATATGCATTTCAGATGTCTTGGGGAATTATCAGTTGGTCGGGAAGATAGTACCTGGGCATCGCTGAATGCGCCAAATACCACAAAATTGTTTTGTTCCTTCTGACAGTAATTCGTTACGCTAATGTAGTAGCACCAAGGAATGATTTTTATTTCCCATTCAGTAAGAATCAAGTGCCTTGCATAGTTATTTCTATCCTGCCTAACCGATGAAATGATTATCAGGCTAGCTAATGTTTTAGAAAGAATAATCGAAATTCTATGGTTGTTGAAAGAAATGTTCAGCTCAAGAGCAGTAGAAGGGTAAGAATAACAAGAATAAGAATGAAGAAGATTTTTACCTCTTCATAACTTAGAACAGTTGCAGCCGAAGCGTTTCTGAGCAAAAAATGTAGCAAGATTATTGTTAGGTGACGCATACTGCCAAAAAAAAGGGGGGGCGGTGGGACAATTCTATATCTTCCGTTCTACTGTATCGGAAATTCTAAAGACATGCTCAATTTAAAATTATTTTGCTATATTGCTCTTGAACTGAATTTTATGGGTAAGTGCGAAAAACATGATATTTAATAAATAAAGGTAACACACAAAATGTTTAGAAAACGCCTCTTTGGACGTAATTTAAAATCAGATAACCTTTCAGATTTTTTTTTCACAATGTACAAATGATTATCAACGCCAGAAACACCTTTCATGTATTCTAATACTGTCGCAGATGTTTATAAAAATTATCAGATGAATGTGCTGGAAATGTTTCATTTAAATGTGTTATAAACTATATCAGTTAAAAATAAATGCATAAGTTGTTAAAAATATAACCTTATTTTATTTAAATACCTGAGAGTATCAAAAAACTACAGTGATAATTTAAAAATGAATTAATGATGTTACAGAATATCGAATGGCAACTCTAATTAAGCTATTTGCCAGGACGCGTGATAGTTAAAGATCGTATGTCTCTTGGAATAATAACACTTGCCAGTTCGCGCGGATAATAATAAATATTCTGTGGGGTAACATAACGAGAAAAAATGTGGAAAATGGAAAAACTGAGATTTACACAGAGACGGTTTTGACGTTAAAACGTTATTTCTTAAACAGAGGCACAGTTATGCGTTATATAATTTAAAGAATAAAATTTATTTTTTCAACATGAAGGATGGGTTCACTTTAAGCTGCAAATGTAGGATTAGGTCATAACAGCGAAACGATGAATAAGTGCAAAAACAAGCAAATGGGAGTTTGTTGACGCGAGCTTGTGAGCCTAGCTTGTAAAATAGGGTTACGTGCATGTTATTTTTACTTGCACACGCGAATGTGGTCGTTTTCTGTTAGCTTATAGCAGCTTCCACAACTCCGCCTCTGCTAAAAACTGCTGAAAATGTGCTTACAAAGGGGTTCTCAGAATTTCGAAGTTAAAATACACGTATTTATTTATTTTTTAAAAATAATTTTTACTTTTTTAGCTTCAAATTTTTAGGCAGACAAGGGACTCTCGAAATAAAACAATGCTTACTTTCTCAAGATAATTGAGGTCTTAGTCTCTTGGATATGAGGTAAGTTGGGGGGGGGAGAAAGTCATTCTCAAACTAAACAGTTCCAACTTGGAATAAAGAAAACAAAGGAGCGTTGTTCGAGAAAACAAAACACGCTGATCCCCTGCGCAAGTTTTTAAGACTAAGTTAAAAACTTCACCATAAAATTCATGTAAACGCTGCTTGAAAAAAAAAAAAAAAAGCAAGGCCGCAGTGAACAGATTTGATGAAGCTGAGACCTTTTGTTTTATATAGGGTTCAAAAGGATTGATGATCATAACTTTAAAGGGAGATGAAAACCTGCGGATCTTAATTCGTTCATTTATTCTGCAGCCATCAGTTCACCTCAGTGAAATGAGAAAAAATATATAATTATAAAATGTTAATACACATCGAAATTCCACCCAATATCGAAATGTATATAAAACTTCGAGGTACTTAAAAGGACTCTTGAGATGGTCTCTTTACAAAAGTATCTTCTCAATGGACGTGAAGAATGTGCTAGCCCATTTACAAATGGATTTAACAGAAGTTCAGTGCGACTGAACACTAAAATTAAAAAGCAGTGACGTGGGTATACCTGAATTCTATAAATACTTCCCTGCGCGTTTTCCAGAAAGCCCCAAATTGGCATCGCAAGTGATTTCTATGTTCGGTACTTTATATCAGAATGAACATCTTAGAAAAAGAAACAAATCCCTAACGAGATTCAAGTTAAGAGTCATCTAAATTCTGTTCTGAAAATCGCTAGTGCCAGCAGGATATTTCTGGACATCCGAGAGCTGGTTGCAGGAAAAAAATGGCGCAAAAGAAACAATAGCTATCTATCTACTACCAGGATATCCTTACATTCCTTCAGGTTTTTAAGAACTACAATATTAGGTAAGATTTTATGCATGTGGCCTATTATTGTACATTGATGACTATTTGGCCCACTTGAGATGCACTTGAGCTTGTGCAATGCGCGATGGAATGTAAAATGTGATCCCGAAACTGCAGTATGAATGAGGAACATAAAAAAACAAGAAGTCGTTTTAATTACAGATATTTGCAAAAATGATGCTTGATGTTTTACAAGAATTGTCCAAATGAATGACAAGCAAATGCAATACATGCATCATAACAACAACGAATCTCACTTACAATCTTATTATATCTCCTTTATTCTTTGTCTTCTGAATTAGCTGCTAGAGAAATACATCACAGCTGCAAGTACACTGCGCAAAGAAAAAACTGGGACAGTTCTATATCTCCCGTTCTACTGCGCCGATAGACGAAATTCAAATTGCGTTTTTCATGTCTCGAAAGCGCGACTTAGGATATGTATTAGATTTATATATAGCGTTATTCAAATATGGGTATTTTGACACAAAATCGGACTTTTTCTGAAATGACATGCCAATTTTTTTCCATATCTCGATTCTACGACTCAAATTATGCCAAACTGCCAAGTTTTGTAAATATCGCATGAGTAGTTTTTAAAAAATTCGCTCTCAAAATTTTAGCTCCTCAATGTTAATTCAATTTGGTATGTATTTATTAATATCTCTTTTTTTATGAAACTTATTTAATTTCTTCTTATACAGTTCGAAATTTTGGTTCATTCCGAATGAAATTCACCCGTTTTTGATGATTTATTTTGTAAATTTGTATTTTTAAACAAATTTTATAAATTTTTCGAAAAATATTTTGAATTATAACCTATTGAATTTTTACAATCATCTTAAAGTAGATGTATTTTTAAGCATACCTGCAAAAAATTACAGCTTTTTATTCAAAATTTCCGAAGATATACGCGAATTTATATATTGGCGCGTTTTCAAATTTGGCATATTTGTTGAAAGAGATAATAACGAAAATGTGGCTTACGCACTTTGTTAAAATTATTTGAAAGTAGAAGGATGGTGACTTTTTTTCTCTCATCCACAATGTAAAAAGGCAGGAAAGATGTGTCTTTTTTTTCGCTCCTGCACAATGGAAGGGAAGGAAAATAGGTTGCCACATATTAAGAAGTTCGCCAAGTGAATTACTCTTGGCTCAAAGTGAAAAAAATTCGCCAAGTTAAATTTTTGAATTTCACCGTAAATTTCGAAAACTAAATTGTACAAAATTTAATATTTAGGCATAATTTGAGTCGTAGAATCGAAATATGGAAAAAAAATTGCTATGTTATTTTAGAAAAAGTCGGATTTTGTGTCAAAATACCTATATTAAAACAAGGCTATATATAAATCTAATATATATCCGAAGTCGCGCTTTCGAGACATGGAAAATGCAATTTGAATTTCGTCAATCGTCCCAGTAGAACGGGAGAAACTATTTTTTTTTTTTCGCAGTGACATGCTGCACATCGTCCGAAGTATAAGCCAAATTATTTCGCCATGATTGTGATGAATGCATTGCAATTGGTGACAGTTTTTTTGAACAGTTTCCACATATATCAAACATATAAATGTCTGTGGCTCAAGCGACTTCTCCATGTTTTCCTACTTTGAGAAGACTTGCTGACTTTTCATATTCCAACGCATATTGCATCATAAAAATTATTACTTTTGCTGTAATCTACCTCTTTTAAAAGTTGAAAACACTGTATATGAGAATAAAACCATCAGGTAATAATGTAGGATGATTACAGAACTGGTACACAGTTTCAACAATTTATAGAAAAATGCAAAGGGAAAGTTATCGCGATGCAATCTGAATGTTGCGCAGGCAGATATGAAGATTTTGAGAAATTTTGGCCATTTTCGCAAAGTTAAACTGTAAATTGAAAATCCCGAAATCTAAAACTTGGCTTTGTTGCTTAGACTTGTTGGAAGAGTTCGTCGGCTCGTTCGATCCACTGATCAGATATGCAATGTCACGCGAAATTTGTTCATTTGCACAGACAATCCTCATTATTCAATTTTTTTCAATAATCGCAGATAGATTCTCTGTTTCAAAAAACATTTTTAAATAGCTATCAGAATTTGGATTAAAACATGGTAAAAGATACCAATTTGTTGAATTCTAAGGCCCAAAATATTTTCTTCCATTTTAACTATTAGATCACGTGATGCGCGGTGCCCAACTACATCAATATACGATATTTTCTGAAAGGGGGGGGGACTTCATATCTACATATTTTATCTCTGTATCTTTAATGGTACTTTTTTATAAATCATATAAACGGAACATTTTATTATGATAGCTTTGCATTATTTATCATGAGCTTTGTTTTTAATGTAGACACTTTTAAATAAAGATATTCATAGGCAGTAATATTATAATCTCATACACAATCGACTTTTGTCTTTACATCTTTCGGCTCCCTCATTATAAATAATATACAAGTCTACAAAATGAAATTCCTATCATTATTTGTGATCTTTTCACAATAATCTGCTTACACCAATCAAAACTTAATTTACTTAGAATTCCAGAGCCCCCCAAGCTTATTAGTTGCATTTTAATAACGTGCTTATCGGCTTGGAAGAAATTTAAGATTATGGATATCGATTAAGTTGAGGAATATTTTTTTCAAGTAAATTCATATACACAAATAGAATATGATGAGGACAATAGTAGATTCATATTCTTAGACAGAGAAAGAGTATAATATGAGAAATATTTTCTTTCCAGTAGTTTCCTGTTCTTTAACAGGGAAAATAGAATAAGGTGAGAAGTGTTTTCTTTTCAGAAAATTCCAAATATGAATTTACTGAGAAGAAACTTATTTTATTTCATCAGAGGAAATAGAATAAGTTGAGGAATAATTTCTTCTCATTAGATTCATAATCTTCAACGAAAATAAAAAAATACCTTGAGAAATATTTCCTTTTCAGCAGATTCATAGTCTTTAACAACGAAAACCGAACTACTTGAGAAGTATTTTCTTTTCAGGAGGTTATTATTATTTAACACAGAAAATATAATATTTGAAGACAATGACTTATCTACATAAAATGGCGCCCATAGCAAGAATTTAAATTGAGCATCCTTTAAAATATATAAAATTATCTTTTTTGACTTGTCTTCAAGAACACGAATGCGCCAAATGGCGCTCACTGCCAGAGGCGTCCGTGGCACGTGCCCTGCCTGCAATACTCTAGACACGCCAGTAGTTAGGAATATTTTCTTTTCAGTAGTTTCATATTCTCTAACATAGGAGATAGAACAAGCTGAGGAACTTTTTTTTTCACTGAATTCATATTCTTTGCGCGGTAAGATCTTCAACGAAGCGATTTTGGTGACAGTTGGGATTATTTACACATCATTTGAAGGAGCATCCAAGCAGCTGTAATTGGAAATTGATTAAATTTCTTAATCTTGCTCCACCGAATACTTTCCTAGATTTGCTTCATTTTTCTTTTTCTTTTAGGAAAACCTAAAAGCAAGGGAAAAGTATTTGTTGCATGTATACAGCTCTACCTAAACTAAAAACCTTTCAAACTTCTCATACTTAAATCTCATTCATTAGCAGCCGAATAAAATATCATCGAAATCAAGTAGCATAAAAAACACAAAAATAACAGCATCTAAACATTTGTATTTTTCTTCCGATGCTGAAGGAATTAGCTTAATGACTAAATAATTCATTAGCGATTGCGTGCAATACAAGATGATAAAAAAAACAACAAAAAAAAACTTAGATTAAAAGGGAAAAAAGAATTTCAAATTTAAAGAAGGAATATAATTAATATTAAATAGGTACACGTTTCGACGTAACTGAAATTAACGATAAAATAATACAAAAACAAATCTTTTCCTTTTTACTTCCTTGTACGAAGTAAAAAGGACGTGTTGTAATCGCGAAATATTTCGACGAAAATATCTATTTTGACCGCTATCGAATGCAATTTAACGATGTTTTTGAGTGACATTCGTACGTAAGAATAGAATAAAGACTCTTTTTCAAAAAAAAATTATAAAACTGATATAAAATGGATTCTGAAGAGATTTTTTCACGGCGTCTGCGACGCACGCACATATGTAAGGTATGCATCTCGCATAACTCAAAAACGAGTTGCTTCAGAATGTTGCAATTTTGTATATAGGACTGCTATAACATGTAGATGTGCACCTCCTATTTTGGTTGCAATCGGCCGAACCAAAAGTATATAAATTTATGTATATATATATATATATCTACTTTGTTACTCGGCTCAGTGAACTCAATTTTTTTATTCTTATATGTTGGTAAATTGTGTATTTTTTGCTTTAAAAGTGATCGAATTATGTTGTTCTTATCTTCCGGTTAAGGTTTTTATGCCTTTAGTAAATGTGCATGCAAGATTTGTAGAATTATCAACAATCCAAAAGTTGTTTAAGTGCGGCTAAGCCTAATCATTTTTCTCATGGTGGACATATTTGTTTACATTTGAAACTTAGGGGAATATTGGATTTGTTGCCAATCTAGAGAAACTAAGCCTCGCAACAACAAAGATAACGTCTTCTTTTATTATTGCGAATTAAATCATGCTTAATCCATTTCGGAATTATTCGAGGAAATAAGTGTTTAAGATTTACTTCGTAATTTTTAATATAGGTATTTTGAGTTTTTATGTATTTTTGCCTTGTCGCGAACTGAACTAATTGAATAAGAAATACTGAATCGTCTGCGAAAAACTGTTTCTTTCTTTCTTTCTTTTTTAATTTCTTTTACACATCGTTTTAGATTTATTATAGTATTTGAATAGAACATGTGGCAACGATTAGGTAATTATCCTTTTGTGCATTCTGATGAATTATAAAATGAATGAGATGTAACGCTGTTAAGCGAAGCTAGCGCCAGAGTGTCGCTGTGGTAAACAAATATAGTGAATTTTAAAGAGTGCATTTATTTCAATGTGTTCTATGCGCTATCGATGAAGTAGATTTAATTCAATCCAATAAGTTTAAATGAAATGCAAAATGCGTGTAATTTAATATTCCATGCAAGGAAGTCATGTGGTGTATACATCAGATTTTTTTCTTTTTAGCCCACATGACGTTAGCCAAAAAGGGCTATTTAGTCTCAAAACGGATTTCGTTTTTAATCGTTATAAAAGTCTGAATCACTTTTCAAATTGTTGCCACCAACTATTATCTTCCTGTATTACATTTAAAAAAATTAAATACTAAAGAATCTGCATGAACACATATATATTTCTCGCATTTGTGAAAAAACAACGATACCTAGATTAATTAGATTAATCATATTTTGAACAGCATAGCCGTCCACCCGAATATGAGCACCTGGAAGTCCTAATTTGGAATTTGGAATTTGCTTTATTGTCATATTTTGTAAAACTTTAGCGAATTTTTTACTAAAAAACTTAACGATTTCAAAGCGAGCAGTGGCAACACTGTAGGGAATAAAACATTTTCTATCTCCAGAGCGCGAGACTGTCCATCGGAAATTTTAAAGATTCGCTATTTTTAAATATTTTCAGCCCGAAGTGGAGTTAGGCCAAATGCTCTGGAAACGTGTAAATGAAAAAAACGCCCATTTGGGCGTTAAATAAAATCTGAAAACTTTCAGGGTTTTTTTTTATTTTTATTATTTTTTTCACTTTTCTATTTATTTATTTTTTAACCTATCTGGCTTTGTCATTTTAATCAACTCAGTTTGAATGTAAGACTTTACGATCTATGTCTGATACTTAGAGGACAAATTCTTTATTCGTAACTGCTTAATTTTTTGTTTCAGGTATTGAACTGAAATCTTTTTGTCAAAATCAGATTCATTTGTTCAGATCGGATGATTTTTATATTTTTAAAATTAAAAAGTATTTCTATTACTTTAAAACTTAATCATTTTTAAAAATCTTTTATTCATTTACTTTTTAACATTAAAACTTTAAAAGTAACCGCTTCGAAGTATAAGACAATATAATTTGAAAGTTTTAAAATTCAGATTTTCTGAAACGGTTATTTTGGTAATTTTAAAAAATATTTTTGCTCTTGCGAAGGTTTATCTGTTAGTGGGATTTGTACTGTAAAATGTTCTTTAATGTATAGAGAAACTTACGTTCTGCTCGGGATATATGTGTCTCGAAAACATCATCTGCAGGACAAAGATTTTTGAAGAACTTTTTTTTTTCACTTCTTCTTTCTTCATTTAATTTTTATTTATTTATTTATTTACAAAAATTAAAGTATTGAATGATTGTATGATTGTTACTTAAAACCGCACATGAACAAAAAATATGCATTCAAATCTGACCTAGGACATGTTCCGAAAAATAAAATTTTCTCGCCATTTAATTATGAGATGGCAAATTTAAAACAATGAAATTGATACGTTGTAAAGTCAATAGGTTTACTTTTGAGCAGTAAACATGAAAATGATTAACAATGCCTCGCCGAGATTCGAATTCCAGACCTCTCGATTACTAGCCAGACGTGCTTACAATTACACCACCAAGGCATACGAATAAGGAAGGAGAAAATGCCTTACATTATCTTTAACTTAAAGGGCGACTTTGTTGTTCATTAGTGGCTAACATTCTTAAATTCATAAGTTCGTATGTAGAAAGAAAATCACACGAGTGCTAAAAATATGTTATTCGTATTCTCATGCAGTTTGGAAAGGCTTCGCTTAGCAAATAACTCACGTTATGACAAGTAATAATTTCCTCTCTTTTATATTCACTGGTTATGTCCCACATAATGTCACAGCAGCGCATAATTCAAGTTCATTTGCATTAAATTTATTTAGAATAACCCAGCGGCGCAGAAACTAAGCGCATGATTGTGCAAGACTCCTGATACGACGAACTGACGAAAACGAAGAAAAGTTAGACTTGCGAAACGAAAGACGAACGAAGAAACGAAGAAAAGTTAGTACTTCTTGCTGGTCTCCTCCCCCCCCCCGATGGAATATTTCGCGACGCCCTCCCGGAGACGACTGCGATCCTCTACACCGATTGGATGGAGCGGAAACGACTCTTAGATCTTTTTTACGTCCGAAAGCAATTAGTGAGTAAGTAAACAACTGCGATACATGAGGAAGTCATGCAACCGAAAGTAAAATTTGATATAGCCGCTAGAGTCAAGAGCGAGTAATTAAAAACAAATGACGGATGGGTTCTTAATTTGGGGAAGATGGATGGGGTCGCTTGTGATATCGTTATGTTACTCCTTCTAAAAGCTCATCTGCCTCGCGTTCTGTCAGACTGTTGTACTCAGCCGCTATGCTATTAATAAACAACCATTTCCCGCTAAAGACCACAGCCACTTATTTATTCGAAATAGCTTAAAATCTTTCTAGCTTTTACTGCATGGAATCAAAAGAATGAAAACATTGTGTACCAAGGGCTATGGATTTAATGTGCTTTTCAACCGTGCTGGTGTTTTCCTCCTTTTCTTATTGGAAAATGTCCAAAAGGGTTGCGCTGTGAATTTTTTACAAATGAGGCAAATATTGGAAACAACAAAGACGCAGTTGTTGCTCTTTTACAGGCTGCCAGCATAAACACAGCAATCGGCAACTACTGCAATTGATGCAGGGAAAACAGTCTTTGAGAGAAATGACTGCAGATCTCAGACACTGCATCCTAAGGCAATACGTATGAAATAATGTCTTAATATTATATAGGCAAAAATCAACTTTGGACTGGCGCTATTACTACTGAAAAAAGTTAATGTAAGGTTAAAATTCCCTAATTTTATCAGCTAGCGTCTCTTTCTACAATACAGTGTTAATATCAAATTTATAAATGTAATTATTAAATAAGTATTTATCCCACCTTCTTTGCATGCCTTCGTGGTGTAGTGGTCAGCAAAATGTAACAGAAATTACAAATTAAAGACACTAGTAAATAACAAAATAATATCATTGAATGGCGTTTAAAAAGGAAATGTTTCATCCTCGAATTATTCTAAATTATCTATTAACCGATCCCTCAATGCAAATTGAATGCGATGCCAAATTTTGAAATGAAATATCGGTCGATTTTTCTCGTATGGCAGTCAAACTTTTTATGTTTTGTATTTTATTAAGATTTGTTCTTAAATGTAAGTAAAAGGATTGCAGGATTGAATAAAAAGCTAGATTTCGTAATTTTCAGAGATTTTACTTTAAATTGAAAATGCCAAAATATTAATATTTGCCTTATTTAAAAGATTTTTGTAACTGGAAGTTTATGTCTACGAGCAAGAACAAGGTGCATATAAATATTAGGTATACATTTGGCCAAACATAAGACAATGATGTTTTCCTCTTTAAATGCTCTTTTGAAAACCATCTGAAATTGAAATTATCTTCAAATTAAAGTATAAAATGTATATTGAGGAAATTGACCGCATTGTTCAGGTCTTTTAGAAGTAACTGCCGTGAGCGTCTCTTTAACCATTGGTAAGTATACATCAGTTCGCTAATGTGGATTTGCCCTTTAAGATGGATATGTTAGTATTAGAGAAAGATGTAGGTTCTTCCTTTTTGTACAAAAGAACTAAATTAGAAATGTCTATAATAATAGAAAACATAATTTTAGAAATATTATTTCAAATGATGTTTGGAATGAAAAATTAATTCCATTATCATATTTTGAAATTTCTTGTGATTTTTGTAACGTAATTAATAAATATATTTAAAATTTTTATATTTGAAAACTTTTAAGCCTTTCCTAAACAGAATAATGAAGTTTATTCATTTTTTTATTTTATGTTCGCAAAACTATATGGTATATATTAATATTGTAAGTCAGTGTAGAATTTTATTCACAAAATTAAAAACAATTAAACTTGCATGCTAGCTG
The DNA here is from genome assembly GCA_000611955.2 of Stegodyphus mimosarum. Classification (NCBI taxonomy): domain Eukaryota; kingdom Metazoa; phylum Arthropoda; class Arachnida; order Araneae; family Eresidae; genus Stegodyphus; species Stegodyphus mimosarum. The sequence goes on from KK122426.1 coordinate 178,166, forward strand.
TTCGTCTCGAATTTTAATTTTTGTATGCCTTTTTATTTAAATTGACTAATTTGAAGATTTTTATGGCCGTAAGTTATAAATGCAAACTTTGGTAAATATACAATACTGAAAGCCAGTTACCTTAATTAAGGAACGGAGGTTTTTTGGTTTCTGTTGTATTTAAGCATCTCAGAGCCATCAGCAAGTTGTAACACTGATTCGCTTTCTGAGGATCTGCCTATTTTAAACGAATTTGGTCTATTACTGTATATATATTTTGTTAGTGTTCTGTTATTAATTTCTGAAGCCCATTTTACATTGTTTTACAATTAAGAAAATGTGGATTGTTTTATAAGTGTTAAATAATTAATTTTAATACAAATTTCATGACTATGTAAAAGGAAATTTTGATTTTATACTGACAACATTTTTTGCGAAAGACATTCAGGAGCAAGGACTGTAAAATACAGTGAATATGATATTCAAGCAAAGATTTTTTAGAATTATAAAAGTTAATTCCCCCTTTCTATTCTAAAAATAGTAATGCCTTTTTCTGCACTGCGTAACGCTGATGACGTAGCTACTATGGAACCTGAACTCAAAATTTCGAGAACTAAAATCTTTCTCTTAGAAAGCAACCTAAAGGAAAACCTTCTCTTGGCTAGCTTCCATATCGGATAACTGCTCACTTTAGCTTCTACCTATCTTCTTGTTTAGACGCTATTTCGCCGCGCTCTCTCCCTGTCACAGCAGCATAAAAAATGTAGGTGTTCTTGAATAGGCGCGGTAAGACTGCCAAGTAAATTAGGCTGCAAATGTTAATTGAAATAAGGTTTAGCTGCTGCTAGTCTAATTTTTCTAGCTCATTGGGATCTCCCTTAAAATTATGTAATTTTTGACTCATGCCTAATTGGCTACTTTTGTTTATTTGTACATTAGCTTTACCAAGTTTTTGTAAAGTTTATTCAGTTGTACTTTTATTTGTTTTAAATTTTATGGCAGGCGCGTCGGGAAAAGAAACGGTAAGAATTGAGACCTACGATATTATGTAGATATTTATCTATTTTTATCCGTTAAAGTTTTTTCGCTTTCGTCTCAATTATTGTCGTTTGAGGAAACGCGTAATGCAGTTTAGCTATGCACGAGATGTTGCGCTTTTCCCTTTATAAGTCCGCAACAAGCTCGAAGTAGGCTAAATTGCCATTTACTGCTATTCGTTGTAATTTTTTCTAGTGTTTTAATTTTAATTTAGTTTGTGCTTAAAATGGTGTTTATTTTTTACGTGTTGTAATTTTTAAATGTTGAATTTCTTGAATACCAACATTTAGTTTTTATTTATTTTTTTTGCGTTACTT
>KK122426.1:179705-250456 GCA_000611955.2 Stegodyphus mimosarum
ATTTTGCAAACCGAGGGGGGGGGCAAAAACTGTTTTTTTTTTTCAGTTCCCCTAACAGTTTCTTTTTAAGAAAACTTAAGCCAATTATTTAAATAAATATTTAAAGAAATTTAATGAACTGAGTGATCTTATAATACATGTTTATTGTTTGGATATTAGCATGATTTTAAAATGTTAATCAGTCATCGTTTTACAGTTGACAGCAAAGGAAAACGAGCTTCAGTTATTTACAAATTCAAGTGGAAATGATAACTCTTATTACCTCTCATTCAATAGAAAACTTTAACCGAAATAAAAAAAAAAAGAATTTTAATAAACAAATGATAGCTATTTAGAAAAATTATTAAAATTTTGCAAAACATTTTCCTTAACGTCCTTCTCTCTTTGCTATCTATTAGTATTATTATATTGTTGACCAACACTAATCGTCAGTACAGACGGAAATGAGAAAAACTATAACGCATAAAAATATAGTAAAATGCAGATGAGCAAAGTTTTCCGACTAATAAACGTAAATTTAATGATTTTGCTAAAACTGGAACGTGTCTATGAGCAGAAGCGAGTTAAATGATCATTATCGGTTTCCTAATGATCATTTCAGTCAGTTTATTGTCTTTTCAGAACTTCCAAGCAGCAAAACATGATTTTAATTTATCATTGCAGTGGCTTTGCACGAAAATGTACAAATAATTGCTAACTATAATAAGTTTCCATGGAAACAGCTTTCCTTTACTCCAAGCATCATTTGAAACACATAATGGCTTCGAAAAGTTAAGGGGTGTTGTATTGCAAATTTAAACTTAGTCATCTTCAAATGTCTCTCCTTCCGTACGCAAACCAATGCTTGTATAATTGTTTAAAATGTTTTTTGAACTCATTGCTAGCTTTTTTTTTTGTATTAGCATTAAAAGCTGCTTTCACAGCATAGGAGCATGCCCAGTGATCTTCCGCAGTATGATTTAACTTTGAAAACTTGTTTATACGAGACACATTTAATTTTTATTAGACACTATACTATATAAACTTTTATAACGAAATCGTATTGACACAATTTAATAAATTTCCTTAGATTCTTGCTGAGGATGGTATCCGACGTCCATTTATTTCAAACGAACAACTGTTTCAAATAATTTTTCTATTTGCCTTACCACTGAAAGAAAGATGCACAATTTCTTGCTTTCTTTCGCAAAAGATTCTTAAGTTGATCGTTTTCAATAGCCAGTAAGGGTTCGATACTGGATTGAAAATGAACGAGCTCCAGTAAGGGCATATCAAAACCTTCTAGAAAACAAAGTAACCAAATAGAGGACCGAATTATCAGGCACGAAGGTTTGGGGCGATGAAAAAATTAAACAGCGCTGTAAGTAATGGTTCAAATCTTCCGTTAGTAAGCGCAAGCAGCCACAGGCTACATAGGACGCACAATCATTGTACGCGTTCCACTACCGCACCGACAGCTACACTTTCCACCATTCAAAGGTACCTACAAACATTATACCTCTTGTACGATTAGTGTCACGTAGAACAATTGGACGACGATTAGTGGAAGATGGATAGAATTGCTACTGCCCCTTAGGACGTCTACCATTAATGCCAGCTCATGGCCTAAGACATTCTCTGTAGTGTCGTTACCGTGCCGCAGAAGAATTTAGTGGGCTGCCGTCGTATTTTTTTAGCAATTAATCCGGGTTCTACTTCGGCCCAGATGACCACTGTATCCACTGCTGAAGCGGCAAGGAAACAATGCTCGCCCCACGTCGTTGCAGAGCGCCGTACTTCCATTGCACTTGGCATTACTAGGAGAAAATTATTGCATATGGTACCCTGTCACCTTTAATCATCCTGCGCGCTAATTAAACCGACAACGTTGCGTCGTCGACAACCCGGCCTGTAGTGGTATCTATGTCGACGGGCCTGCTGACGGCTATTTTTCAGCATAATAAAGCCCGATCGGACTGTGCAACACATGTGGACTACGCAACATATATAACTATGGGCTTTCTCTGCAGCATAGCAACTATACCCACAGTCGTTTCCATCCTCCAGCTTCTCCTCCCATTGAAAGCAAGTGTGACATGGTTGACCGTTGTCTCCAGCCATCGCAAAATATTTGTGACCTGGCTGCGCAATTATATCGAACCTAACGGAATACCTCTCAGCCCGTATTAGACGTTTGTATACCAAACCGCATTTCCGCATGCATCGACTCTCGAGGATGCCATGCGCCGTAACGGGTCTGAATGAAGCGTATTGTTACTCTCTATGAGCTTACTTACACGATGAAACATTAAACAAATACTTTTTAACATCTCTATACTCTGAACCAGCCAACAGCGATATTATAATCCTAAACTTAACTTTTAAGAGGATTAGCATTAAAAAATAGAAAACGAATTCTATAGTGGAACAGGCATTCAGCTTACATGCATGAATGAACCGAAAGCGCATTTACGAATTCATTTCAGCAAACGTTCCCACATCGAGCACTTGAATATTTAGTTACATGCATCAATGAATTTCCTTTCGTTTCCTTTACTATACAGTTTATGATACAGATCTCCAATCACAGAAATGAAAATACGAAAACACGGCCTAAGCGTCGGCGGTAACAGTCAGATACGCAAAGAAAAGTGTAGATTTTATCTTTAAATCCTTTGAAACGCTTGGCACAGCAAATAAGTCTTTCGCTTATTTGCTGTAGAATTTGAAGTGTTGGCATGATATTTGGGTAATGTCCTCTAAACTAAATATTAACCACTTTTCAATCAAACCTTTGGCACTCCACCAAAGTTCTAACTCAACTGAAGAGGGAAATCAAGCCGCTGAGGGGTCACGAAAAGAGGTCATAAAGGGGTCATGAACCGCCAAGACTTTTCATATGTTTTTGCTTTTATTCATTTTTAACTACTTAAATACTATGGTGTTTTAGTATTACATTTGCGTTATGAGAGCACATAGAAAGATGGGTAAACAACATCTCGAGCTTTATTACTGGAATTTTATTGGCATTTTGCTCTTTATGCAAGAGGAAGACAAGTGAGGAAAACATATGCAATATCTCCCAAATGATTTCCCGCTCTTATTAATATCAAGAGTCTCACCATACTATGAAGAGTCATAGTGTATAAGAAATTCGCTTAAATAATTGTCTAGTTACGATTAAATTAAATTTTAATTCCTGCTTATATTTTACAGCTAGAAATATAAAGGGTGTCCCAAAATTAACGAAAGATTTGAATTAGCCATCATTCGTGCAGTAACGTGTTGGCAGCTTAATTAAAAAAAACCATTCGGCAGCTGATAGTTTAGGGTTAGTAGAAATGAAGCGTTGCACGATAGAACAACGTGTTTTCATTGCCATACAACCCGAGAAACAATTCAATTACTGCATAAGACATTTCTTGGCCGCGTATTTTCTCGTTTCGGTGATGAGAATTAGCCCTCTAGATCGTGTTATTTAACACCATTGAATTTCTTTTTATGGGGTTATTTGAAGACAAATGTCTATGCCAACAAGCCCACAAGCATGTGAGCACTGAAGGAGGAAATTCAACTCTGGATTAATGAAATTCAGCCACATGTATGGAAAATGGTCATGGAAAATTTCGATAAAAGAGTGCGCATGTGCCAGCAAAGCGTTGGTGGCCATTTGCCCGATGTGTTATTCCATACCTGTGTACTTTACGATTCAATAAAAAATAACAATTTAAAGAACAAAATCTGTGTTTTTTTATTTAATTCAAATCTTGCATTAATTTTGGGACACCCTTTATTATAATAAACTGGCAAATTCAAGGTTATACACTCGAAGAATTAATATCTAAAGACTTCTTCTGGATCTCACCGGTAGTTCGACCCGGGATTGGAGTTCCAACGAACGGTCTGGCTGCAAAGGAGTGCTTTTTATGTTCTCCATGTGTAACGTAAGTGCAGTTCCCTTCAAAAAATCCTCCATGAAGGTACCCTTTCCCGATGTGCATGTTCTTATGCATTGTCATAATAATAATAAACCGTTGTTCTAGATCATATTTACCATATTAATCAGTGCACACGAACAAGGAAACAAGCGTTTTGCAGCAGTTATTTTTTTAAGCTAGAATTATTAAATATAAAGAACTCGCGTTGCGGTGTTCTAAAGGTCGCCAGAAAGAAAAAGTAAGTCAAATTATAATGTAAGAAATGTTTTGCTCGCAAAAAGTCGGAAAAAGAACAAATTTATCAGTAAATGTTTTCTCTAACAGCAAGAATTTGGATTCTCTGTTCCTAGTTCTGTTTAAAATTTATCTTCCTTTCCTGCATTTAAAGCTGTGTCAGATTTTCGTAATCATCCTGCATAAAGTTTTACTGAGAATGTTGAAAATTTGAGTAATTCCTGTTTCTTATCTGTAGGGACTAAAATCTTTAATTCAGTAGGATCTTATCTAACGATCCTGAAATATTTAATTTAATATTTCTTAGTAAAGCAGATGGTTTAACTACTATAAATGGAGGTACCATTAAAAATTACGAAACGTTGCCCGAAACCCCCAACAGCCAGAGGCTGATAATTAAGCACTTGTCGGGCAAGGCCGGACTCGAAATTTGAGAAGTAAATAACAAAATTAATGAACAGAATGATTAATAAAGTCTTTTGAAAGCAGATGTAACTGTACTATATCGGGAAAAATAATTCCATTTGGAAGCCCGTTACAGTACTTATTGCATAATTTTATACTTCCAGTACTAATCCGTAAAAATAAAACAAAGAACTTACTCTTAAAAAAGAATAGGAGGAAACATATTCATAGTAAATGATTCAGATGTGGGAGGAGCCCGAGCAGTTTATTTCGAAAGGACTTGTATGATAATCAGCTTTTCAGAAAAGAAGTGTTTAGTAAAAAGTACAGCATTCCATTTGTGGTAAAAGTGCGCGCTTTTGAATCATGTTCAAGGTTACGCCAAGGCATCGCTTGTTCTTCTATTGTATTCAGAAAGCGAAAGAGTATTTGAATTTTTAAAGGTTTACACCTGTTACGAAACAGGAAGTTTATTCTTTAGACGTTCCCCAAAACACAGTTTCAAAAGAGATAGGGAAAAAAAATTTTTTTTCAAATTATATTTCCTCCCTCCCTTACTAAATGAAACGCAAAATTTCACATTTGGCCTTTTTTAATCATTTTTGCAAGGTAATTTCCTTGTTCATCTACCAAATAGTGACAACTTCCCCCCCCACCTCTTTTCTTGTCGCATTTCCTAATCCTTTTAACTTACGAAAGAACAAATATATAAGTTTTGAAGGAAGCCAATTCGTCTTAACAATACTTACTTCAGTAGTAAGATTAAATCCTTAGTTCAATGGACTTTTCAAAATACATGATTTAGGTACAGGTACAGCTACAAGTACGTAAGACACCAGAATTTAATTATTATACCTATCAGGATGGCTGTCAGCAACTACTGCACCGATCAGGGTGAAACCATTCTTTCCTGTACTTAAGACACATCATCAGGGTGAAAGCATTTCTTTCTGTATTTAAGATACATCATCTGGATGCAGGCATCCTTTTCTGTACGTAAAGTACGTCAGGGTGAAAGCTGTACTTAAAATGTATAGCACGATTTTGTACCACTATGGAAGAAAATGGTTAAAAAGAAATCTTGGCTGATAATTTGAGTATTTGTTTATTATCCTACAACTCCCTATCATCGTATATTTTAGAAACTAGTATTGTCATCATGATGATTTTTATTTCCGCTTCTATTTTGTCTACGACAGATAACTTCTTTTACAACATCAGCGTAATAGCAATATATTGTGAAATTATTATCCTCATCGCAAAGAAAACTAAAAACCATTTATCTTTCATTAAGGTAGAAGACAAAATGTCTTACGTAAAGGTTATTCAAGCAGTTGGTAAAACATCGATAAGTGATTGCTTGAAAAATCAAATCTTAGAATAAGATTGTATGAAATAGATGGTTTTCTAAAATCTGTGTAGATAACGGTTTAGAATTTTCGCATCGTTCGAAATAAAGGGAAGGCAAATGTTAAAAGTGAAGGGAATCGCTAATAATAGTAAACTGTAGCCAATATCACAAAGTGATGCATGATTAAAAAATTATTGCGAAAGAAAAGATGAATGACAAAAAAGATGGCTTATGGAAAAGGGCGTGCTTTCATTTCACAATACTGTACGAGTTTAAAAGCGTGGCAAACTGCAGACGAAATATAAAAGAAGTAACGATCTGATAACTGAACACATTTGAGAAAACTGGTTTAGAATGTTTCGTTTTGGTGATTTTGACAAATCGCTCTGGCAGATCATTAAAACGTTTCAATATGTTTTGAACCAACTAACTAAAAAAATTAACGCAAGCCTTGTTAGGAATAGATTATTGATCAGGCAACTGTTTTGATCCATTTGCGCTAACTAAACATGTCTTCTAAACATACACGTTTTAGTGCTGCATAATCTCAGTGAAAAGTGTTTTAATCGAATGAGTTACTAATTGTGTTTACTTCTTGTCTTAATCATTATAAGACGACACATTTTTTAAAGCAAATTGTGACCACACGAGAAAAACGGGTCAGATAACAAAATGCTGAAATAAAAATACACTAATACATTAAAGTAAAACTTTTTTGACAACGTTAAAGTTAGATTTACACTGAAAAAAAGAGTGCCGTGTGGTTGATGATAATGATTTATTAAAAAGATAAACAGTCAGAAACAGACGAGAATAAACAGTAGCATATCAACTGGCCTCGTGAATCGTTTCAAGTTACAAAGGAACTTAACTAATTTTACTAGAAAATTCCTCTTCAACTTTTGCATTATTTCAAAAGAAAAAAAAAAAAGAACCGCTTATCGAAAGCAGAAGATTAAAAAAATTTTAGGGCAGTTTTAGCTAGCCGGGGGATGGAGGAATTTCAAATTATAAAAAACACCTAGCTAATAGAAGATACATTTTCACAGGAGTAGCATAAATATTTGTAAGTAATTATGCCATTTCTTCCCGCGTGCTGTTGTTGTGTAAGTAGTTAACAGGCCTAACAATCAAGCAGGCCATTAAAAGGCAGCTGACAATCAAGAGTTCCGTAGTATATTCAGTTATACTCTAATAAGTTAGAATAGGCACTTCTAGATCATTTCTCCCTGCTGGCTTCCTCCGTAACCATAGTGAGCGGAGGAGGGTTCTGTCCTCCGATTTGCTAAAACTCCTTAATTAATTCTAGCTCTAGTGATGTACGTTATGATCGTAAATGAGGGGAGGGGCGCTACGACCTTGAAGTGCTTATTTTTGAAATAACAGACTACAATGATCGGAGCCTTGGCGAAGGCACAGGTGATTTGTTTTCATATTTCATGCTCCGAAAATCGCAATAATTTCTGAACAACTAAATATGAAGAAGATGATATTATTTACTTGTTCTTCAATTACTTAATTGTTCTTAAGATGCATATTTAGTTGTTCTTCAACTAAATGTGAAGAAAATCTTTTCTTCAGAATTATTGCTTTCTTTCAAAATGTCTAATTTTCGTACAGATTATTTTTCCCTAGGCACAAGGAGGAACAATTCTTTTTCGGAAATTTCATTCGTAGATTATCACATTTGTATGTAAGAAAAGAACTGCCATGTTCTCTTTCCCCACAGCTTCTCATGGCAACTTTGTTCTTCTTCAAAGAAACAAAACTTCCATGTTCTCTTTCCCCACAGCAATTTAAGTTCCACAATCAATTCCTCAGACCCTGATTAACGCAGCCCCTCTCAAAAAGTGAACAAAGGAGGAAAGAGAGAAAATGCCGGAGAGGGTGCTAAAACGAAAATCTTGTAAGAAATAATCATATTCAGCTAGTATAGTTAAACTTTTAAAACTTTAAACTAGTATAGTTAACTTTAAAAAGTTTAATTTATTTGCCACTGACAGTTAAACGAACTTAAATTATGCGGGTATTCATTTGAAAGACATGTATTCTGAAGTACATGAAATGGCAGATATTTGGTACATACAGTTTCTTAAATTTTCTTTTTATCAATACCTTCTGCAGTAAACGAACTCAAATAATTTTTATGACGGTATTTAGTATTTACACACTTAAATCGAAATCTCGAACGAAGCTGTCCACCAGATTTCATACATTTTAAGCAAACTATTTTCGGAGAATAACTCTTTTTTTTTCTGAATAAAACAGCTCTAAAAATAAAAATTATGAAATAAAAAACAAAAATAATAAATAATAACTACAAAATCCATTCACATTCTTATCTCACAGTTGAGCAGAATATTTCAAAAAATTAAAACAATAACGTTATTTTAAGTTGACGTAAAATCGAAAAGAAAGAAGGGATGGAGGAAATATATTCAAAATGTTATTAAACAAATTTATAATCATTCAACGAATCTTAAAACCCACGAACTGAGAGTGCCATGACAACTAATCAAACAGCCGCATGGTCAAGTACAGTAAATTTCAAAATCCAAGACAACACACTTTTTTTTCCCATTTTTTGTCAACTTTTTCTATTTTTCTCGATAAAATTTCCCACAAACGCGCCGATAACTTTGTCTAAAACATGAACAGCAGCAAACAAAGAAATGTCCTTCAACGCCACTTCAAAACTACGACTAAACAAATTTTAACCGTTTTCGGAAAACGTAAATCTTTTTATCCCCATCAGAAAGTTTAAAAACAAAAGGATTACATAATTTTTGATAAGGCTGAAATTTTAAGTGTGTACTTTGAAATACGAAAAACTCACAAAATAAGTAAAAATTTCACATTCAGCAATTATTTATCTGCGCGATATCTACAGGTCAGCTATCAACGAGTCGATAATGCAACTTTTTACAAAGTCCGAGGACAAACTTTTCCATTTCTTTCCTTAATCTCAAGGTTGTTATATATTTCGTAGTACAGAACTGGAACCATATCTTTTACTTTTGAACCTACAGCCATAAATAACATTTCAGATTAAAAATGACGGTTTTGAAAAGACAACTTTCAACACCTGTATGAACATCCATCTCTTCCCTTATAGCAATTTCCAAACAGCGTAAATGTACAGATGGATGATAGAAATTCTATGCCGCTTCTTCAGCATGGCGCGAAGGGAGACAATTTAGGCCGGGATGGAAATAAACAGTTAGTGTGATGGAACTATACCTCTGAGACCACTTGCTGAAATTTGGATGTCCCGCCCACTTCTTGCTGGCCTGTTCTGTCTTCAGAGCTTAAAATACTGTCCAGCCGAAAGCCTTCCTCGAGGTTGATGTAGGACAAGAGAGCTAGTAGACCCTCTCCATCAAAACTGGGCAAAGTTGTACTGTCATCTATAAAGTCCCTGTCACCTATAAGGCCAATGGCAGATGCTACCTCTGACGCTTAATCATGATAAAATTCTATCTAGCTGAGGCTCATACCCGCCAACAAATAACAACAAAAATTCTATATCCTTTGAAATATTGTTTTTTCCCTGTTTTATAGGGGTCTTAAAGGCAAGTAAAATCTCCATTTTTCAAATTGTAATCATTACATCATCGGAGGAAATTTTATAAATCAGTTAAATTATAAATCAGTTTGCTGATTCGTTAGCACAGACATTGCAGATATATAGGCAATCTTCTTATGAATAATGGTATGGAGTACAACTGTTACCGATATGTGGGTAAGTAGCCCGAGAAAGACAGTGATTTGACGATCCAGAAAGTTGGCTAAACGAAAGTGAACCCTGAAAAAAGTTAAATTCGGACTGATCTAAGAAGAAACCAAAGTGTTGAAAAGACAACAAATTCTATGATTTTTTTTCCAATGGCGAGCCCTTAGCCGACTTCGGCTTGGCCACTACTAAAACAAGAAGTGATGGTCACTTTATTATGGGGATACCTAATAGGTGGGCCACTTTGCCTCCTATGAAGGGACAGACAATTACAGCCATGCCTTTTCCGGCATTCGAACTGAGGCCCTTTGGTATCGTAGCCGATTCCCCTAACCACTATAACGTCTGGGTGGCTTCTATGAGATATTGAAGACAGAACTCGGAAAATTGCTTGGGAGACTCACGGGAAACCATCTACTGTTGCCTGAGCTGAAAATAGAATCGAGTTTAAATAATTCAAAAAGCTACCGTTAGTTAATTTATTTTATTTTATTTTATTTTATTTATTTATTAATTTTTGTATTTAAAATAAATAATAAATTCGTTCTTAACTTGAGAAAAAATAGGAAATATTTTGAGTAACAATAATAACCTAGGCGGAAACTTCTGTTTTTCGCAAAAAATATTCTACTTTCCGTAACTTCTTTGGTTCATTCAGATTATGCAACTTCATTCTGGTTTACAAATATATCAAAAGACTTTTCTTCATAACTGACAGGACATAATTTCTTTCTTAATAGTCATAGTCAAATTATTTAACTATTTGTGACTTGAAAAAATATCATATAGTACAAAAATATTTTTAAAATGATGTATAATATTTTTAAATTGTAAATAAAGCTTTCAAAGAGCCTTCTGGGCTTTAATTTTTCTGTCATCTGAAAACTTTTCTGCAAGATGATAATGAATCGCAAGTAATGGCTAATTGACCAACTGGCACTTGAACTATTCAAGATGACCTCTGCTTTCTATCTATGTAGACATTTTCTTTATTATATAACTTTAAATACCTTTGCTGTTTGTTTATGCGAAAGATAGCCCGTATAATGGAATTTTCTAACTCTTAAAATTTTGTGAACTTTTCATTGAAATAATGCATTCAGTTAGTGAGGCGATTATTTTGATTGTGAACAAACACAGCTTAATACATCCAAAAAATAGACACACAAAATATATATATGCATCTCATATTAAAATCTTTTACATCCTGAAAAACAAAATTTTGTTAAAGAAAAAAATAGAGATGATTTTTTATGAAATAGCTACCATTCTTCCAAAAATAGTTATAATAATAATAATAATAATAATCAACGACACCAAACTTAGAACAAAATCTTTGTTGAAAAGAAAGGTATTTAATACTTCTTTTGTAAAACCAACATTTTAGGAGGGAAAAGAAAAGTATTATAAAAGTAATATTGTTGTTGGCGAACAAACAAATAACAATCGCGGCCACATTTCCAAGAAAGGTTATGGTTGTTTTGAAACGAAATTTTTCTTAGTTAAAATAAAATATGAAGTTGTTGGGATAACGATAATAATAGCAGTTAATGATTTAATTAGAAGACTATTTCCATAGACTGCTTTGATTATTCTGATATGTTCCCTTATAACAACACAATTATTTTCTGCTAAACTGTTTAAGACATTTTCATTTCGATTTTCAAATCGGAAGCATTCGCTTTTAACCGAAAGTAGATTATTAAACTATAACAGCTAAACTGTATGGTACGAATTGCTAAACTCATTGATATATGATGATATGTTTATTTGCGGAATATCCCTTCAGTTAAATATCATAATTAATTTTAAAATGGGTTACGCTACTTAAAAAAGTGTATTAAAATTATGCTTCTTCACTAGGAACACAAGACATATAACAGTAGAATTAATCTGTTTTCAGTCATGAAGGACCTTATCATCTGCTTCTACACAACTGATTTTATACAACCCGAATTCAAATCCCGGTGAATGGGTTAGTTGCATGATGCTTCATGGCTTTTCCTATCTGTAAGAAAGTCAGTTTTCTACAGAAATGGCTCCACAACGGCATTTCTTCTGTGACGCAGAAGCCCTCGCGTCTTGATCTAAATAATCTAATCTGATCTCTCATGTGGAAGTTATTAGGCTCCACCAAGACCACTCAATAATCTCCTGACGACTTGAAAGCTGGCTGTTAATCTCTGCAATGTTTGTTAGCTGACTTAATTGTGGCAAAAAAAGCGAAGACTATCTATCTAAGGAAAGGGGTACCATCTTGGAAGAAGTTTTAAGAAAAACTGGCCTGTATTCGCATTACACATGGGGAAAGTTCATGCAAATGCCTGTGTAACCGTCGATCAAGCTTTGAACTACCAAATCACGGTCTTATCCAAGATCGTTTTGTAATATTAATACCTATTTCCCTCTAGTATGCAAAACTAAGCTGAAAGATAAAAATATTTAGCGAAATAAAACTGCTTAATTAATTTACTTAAAATTTATATTTAAAGACAGCAAAAAACATATAATGCGTCTCCATTGTTTTAAGGCTAAATTCATATAAAATCCATAACTGAGAAACATACATTCTTTCTTCTTAACCTTAACATAGAATTCTTATATATAATGCTTGGCATGTTTATACAGCCGTTTGATATCTTCGTAGAAGGCATTTTTTGGAATACTGTTTTAAGTCTCATGTAACGGTCTACTGAGTGCCTCCAATGCAATTAAAGCCAAAGGTGAAACTTCACTTGGGAACAGCAGTCATTTGTAAGTACCAATTGTGGTGAATAAGAGGAGGGGTGTGAAACATTGAGTGTGAAAATTTGGTAGTTTTTTTTTTTTTTTGTTTGTTTGTTTGTTTGTTTTGTTTTGTCTTCTAGAAACTGTTTGATGAGAATAAATTGTGTGACCGCGCATTGTCATGCGGAAACCAGTGTTCGACTGAGATTTTTCAGGACAAACGCTCTGAATTCTCTTAAGAAGATTCTTCTGTCTATTACGCCTTTATCAAATATGGAGTTTATACAATACGGACAAATTCCTTGTGATTCCCTTTCGAATTAGAAAAAAAGTCACAAAAATGGTCTTTATACCAGATTTCTGTAACCGGCGTTTTTGTAACCGTAGTGAAGGTTCTCCATCCCCAACAGATGACAGCCGTTTTGTCTTCAAATTTCGTTTTCATCTATTTTATCTATTTAATATTAAGTTTATCGTTTTTGTTTTATAATTGCTGATTTAGTTTTATAATTGCTGATTTGATTGTTTTTTGGTTATGAACTTGTGCGTATTGGTGTAAAATTTTGCATAAGCAATTATACGTGGTCCAGGAACAAATTACTTCATTTTACATACATTCCTATAGGGACAATTGTTCCGTTTTACGAACATTTCGATTGACGGACAACTTTCAGGAACAAATTAATTTCGTCAATCGAGGTTTCACTACACACACACACACATATATATATAATGAATTTGCACAATATGGCCTAAAAAGACTATTTTTTATAAATATTAGACCTTAACTGTGTTATTTATTCCACATGAAATCTATCCAGAGCTTGAAACATGAAATCTATCCAATATCCTGGATAGATTTCAAATGGAATTATATCTTTTCCTCATAATCATAATAAATTGAATTGATGGGTATATTACAAAGTGCTTCGCTCCAGTCATACCATTCGCAGAACGGGATTGCCAATGAATGTATTATTATTTCCACCAATTCCGTTGCAGTTAAGTTAATTTCTGTCCAAGAAAGGAAGAGCAACACATTTCGCCAAACACGATCTAATATTAGCTAATCTGTCTTTATGGAGGGAAGGAATTAAGAGGCGTATGGCGTGCGAGAGGCTTAATTTATGATGATGAGAGGTTTAGTATGCCAGTTACGCTTGTTTAACTAGTTTTTAATCAAATAAAACTCCGTGGTTATTGTTAATAGATCCCCCACACGAGTACCAATGAAGCAAGCCAGAACACGCGCAACGATCGGGTAGCGCATCCAATTACATGAAATTAAATTTGTGCATTAGGAATAAATGCGAATCCAAGAGGAAAGCGGAAATGCAAATAAAACAGTCGTATATTCTTATTTTCTGTCACATGCGAAGGAAAATTTACGAGATTAGTTTTGATTTATGATGTCTTCCCAGGCAAGTCCAGCTCGCCAAGTTTGTCAAGGCAAGGCAAAAACAATAAATACTAGAATAAATTAAGGAAACATGATAATTATGAAACGATAAAACGAGTTTGCGGGGATGCACCGATGGGCACGAGACGGTTCGATAAAGCCAGCTTCAAGCGCTTCGCTAATGTTTACTTACTTCGATATTTATATGTATTTTTGCATTTTTATTTATTGAAAAAGCTAACACAAAAGAAGAAGGAAATAATGGTAAGCATGTCAGTGTAATGAGTAAATAAAATACATCCGTATTCACGAAGTTTAGTCATTTATGAAATATCACTGTTAATAATAAATAACTCACGAAACCTAAGATAAATGTTTACATCTGTTCTTTTGTTATTTAAAAGATTGTACTGCAGTGTTTGTTTGCTTGCTTGAGTCAGCTTGATTTTTCGGGAATCAGATATGTTTCAGTTTTGTCGATTTATGCTTTCATGCCTTTTTTTCAGCCCAGGTAATTCGACAGAAGGTTTCTTTTCTCTCCCCTCCCTTTTTTTTAAGAGTAATCACTGACAATTTTTAAAAACAGGAAAAAATTTAAATTTTATGAAAGCGGTGTGCTAATCCAGAAGCAATATTTTCGGCATCTCCGATTCAAGTAAAACTTTTCACAACTTTTTTGCAAAACTGGTTGTTCGGGTACACTCTGAATATAGTTTAAGTCCTCTCTGTTTGCTGCTCGGTTCATTCCATTGCATATACATGAGGTTTTTAAAGATAAAAAGCAGCGCATATTTAATGTGCACTGCGTTTTACGCGTAATGCCTTTTTATATTCGGGAGCGTAAGATGCCTTATAGTGTGTGTAAGAACAACTAGTATCTAGTATAAAGTGTAACGTTCAAGTTCGCTGCATTACAGGTTCAGAAAAAAAAAATTATTTCTTTCATATTGATGGCAAATATGATGTATCGCAGAATAATGCATGAAAGGGAATAATAATTTTAAAAAGTTTCATAATTACAAACAGTCATACAGCAAGGAAATCAATAGCAATTGCCCCTTAATGTTTTTAATTGAGTTATTGTTTCACGCCAGTAAAATATATTTTAGGTTAATTTTAGAAAATTATGACTTAATTATCTGTTTTGTAAAAAAAACGGAAAACTATATTTTTATTTAAAAATAATGTGTTTACCGTATTTACTCGCGTAATAGTCGCACGTTTTTTGCTAATTTTTTAATATGAAAGTCTAGATGCAACTATGCGTGGAAATATACTGCACAATATTGTATATTTCTGACGACTTTTTCTACTTCAAAACGGGGTGCGACTATTACGGTAATACGGTAATTTAAAAGCCCACATAAATTAAGTTTTAGTATTGACTTTAATTGTTATAAAAATGGGTTGTATGGACAGACAAATAAAAATTAATTCTCTTTCCAATTTCATGGTATGTGAGGGGGGTGAGCATACGTTTTATTTTTTATAGGAGAATAACATTTTATTATTTTTTATTAAGTAATCTTTGTCGAAATAAAATGCAATGACAGAAAAACTAGTTTTCTAACTTGTAATAAAGTAAATGCGATTTGAGTTACAGAAAAAAAAAAAAAAACTACTTAATTATCTGCACTTTTCGAATATTCGGATAAGCTGTAGTTCACAACTGGTTTGCATATCCGGAGGTCTGCTGCATATTTAACAACAGACATCTTCTCAATAAAAATAATAAGGAAACAAGTCGTTAGCTGTTTACGAAAGTCCTCCAAAGCTTCTTGGAAATCCAGAGCAGCATTAAAGGAGATGATAAAAGTAATAACAAAAAATAATTTAATTACCCTAACAGTGAGAAACTCCTATTTCCCGTCGGCGACCCCCAGTGAAGAAAAGTAGAGGGTTAAAAAAGTGACTTCCCAGATCTATGAAATAAACTAAAACTGAACTATATCTTAACCGAAAAGGAGGCAGCTTAGACTAGTGAAGGATGGTTACTTGTGTAATCAGAAGTGCAAGGCCGGTCGCTTGTTTTTTCAGACACTAGAAAAAGCGTCTAGACTCTACAGATATTTAAAGTAGGTCGGCAACAGGAACGGTACGACAGAGTTTTTCCCGCCAGTGTCTGACGAGGTGTCTGGTAACGAACGTGGATTCAACAACAGCCGATAAACACCAAGGACGAAAAATATGAATCAGTCCCTTTTTTGGAGCAAATCGCATCTTTTCTGATAGACTGTTTACATTTTTACTATTTTTTTCCTCTAGTTTTCCATTTTTTTGTTGAAAGGAGAAAGGAAAAACTGACGTGGAACGTCAGCTAACCGTAAGGGTAGTTTATCTAGTGAGGTCTGAAAAACTGTTGTTTGATGTTCGGTAATAATTTTAACCGCTGTTAAATGAAAATGATAGGAGATAAAAACAAAGGATTTTGCGCTATTTTTGTTTAGGAAATGGTTTCTTTTTTGTTTATTTTAAATCCGGAATTATTTTGTTATTTCATAAAGTAAAAAGTAATTTTTAGTGAAATTTATTTAACTTTAGGGTTTGTTTACTGATTCTATCTGCGGCTAAAATCTTTAATTAAAAAATTTATGGCCCGAATTTTTAGGTATAAGAACAGAGGCCACCTGATATTTACTCTGACTAAGTAGGGATAGATCTCTTAAGTAGCTATCCAGATTAAACGCGCCTTCCTGGGTTAACGGTGCGTTCGGACCAAGGACCAAGGCGTTGCCTTACGGAGTACCTTTGCTAAAAAAAGCATTAAACTCCGCACCATCGTTAAGAAATGCGCAATAAATCAGAGTAAACAATATCTAAAGAAACGAAAGAAAACCGATGATGTTTAAATACCCATGGTTGAGAGGTGCAACCGACATAGCAAGTTGTGCCACTATTGGAGGGGTCACCGGTTGTCCCATTCCGGGACTGCGTAATGACAAACCGCAGATTCAGTTGAACAATGTTAAGCGAATTACGCACACTGCGCATGCACAGAAAAGAGTTTGGCGCAATTAAGACTTTGACGTGGTTTTAAAAGAAGACAAATATGATATATGGTTAATGTTCTGTTGTCTGGGCGTAAACAGTTCGGGGTTTTAAAACTTGTCAGGCTATACGTTGCTTCATTACTTAGGTGTAAATATCAATTGTTAACTCCCCAAATTTTCGTTTAAGAAGGATTACAAAACAGGAAACATTACATGATGTTGTTTATTGATTGTACTTCCGAGGAATAAAAGCAATCGATTATTTACCATGCGTTCCATTCATAAATACTTTAACAACTTAAGAAATATATCTAGTTTAAATTACTGAATTTAAGCCAAGGAAATTATTACAAATAACTGATATTAAATATAATGTTTATGAACAAAATAAACCAAAATGAAATGAAACAAGCAAATGCAATAAGCACAAAAAAAGTGTCCTTAGTATTGCAATCGTAAAGAGTCGCTAACGCCTACATGACGAACAGGCGTGTGTAGGGTTGTTTATTTTTATTTGCCAGCATTTTCTTCCACGCCAACGGTACACTATTGAGCATGCGCAGTAAGCGAAATTCGTTAACATTGATCAACTCAATGTGCGGTTTGCCATTACGCTTCCGGACGTACGGCATTATTGAAACATTTAATGGTACAGCATTTACATGTAACAGTTACATACCTCTCATATAATTCAAATAACACCATTGCTAACTTGATCAGATTGAGCTCTTCTTATCTACAGCTGCATGCAGGTCATTGGATAAATATCAGATTTTTAACATAAATTACACTGATAACAATTCATGCAGTTTGTTCATGTGTACATGATGTGCATTCAGTGGTTACAACAGGATTACACTAATGATTAACTCATATTAATCACACAAAATAGTTACCATATGGTTTCACTAAACTTGAATAATGACATTTTTGAAAGGGTGGAGCAGGTAAAATGCAAATTTGCGTTCGAGTATTGAAATGTTCAACAAGCCTGGATATGCAGTTTATATATCTCGTAAACTTATGCAGTGCATGCACACATAGTAGGTTACAATAGGATTACACTGATGAAGTATGCATTATATGAACCGCAAAATCTATAGTGATTATACGTAAATCACGGATAATGGCGAACATTATGCTAAGTGTATACATAAAAGCCTTCGTGCATCTCCACTTAAGCAAAGACTTACAAAACACCGTATATGGTGCCTACAGCAAGTTTGTTGTGCAATTAGCAAAGACTAACAGTTAGCATGCGCCCCCAAATATACGCTGATTTGTCTAAAACGCAAATACAAAAAATGTGCCCGAAATTTTCGGGCACCCAATATACGTTGTTCGGAACTGATGGCCTTAGCATACCTCTAAAGTATCGCAATGAACGACATAAAAGTATCTCTGTCTTACGGAATAGGGGCATTTAAAATTTTTTTAATTGAAAATCATGTCGAAAAGCTTGAGGTAATTCCTGGGGTGTTCTTACTCAGCCCTGTGATAAGCTATCGTATTCTTAATTAAAGAATCCAATTTGGTCCAATTTTTTTTCACTAACATATGAAAAAAAAGTGGTTCTGAAATTTTAGAATAATAAGAGACGGTAAAGTAATAGAAAATGCTGTTCTTATAATATAAATTGCAATTACGTAAGTTCGAACAGCGGAGCAAGACAGCTAAAAGCTTTAATCGGTTTTTAATCGAAAAATGAAATCCAGAAAATGCATTTCCTGTAATAATATTTACATATTTAATACTTTGGAGCACAAGAAAACAAATATTTTCAATCCCATAATCCGATTACATTTCTCCTGTGTTAAACGAAAGTTACCATTAATCTGGTTCTTGCAAGAGGTGCGCAAGAACTCGTGGTCAAGGCTTTTATCAAGTAATTTTTAAACTCGTTTATAGCTCTTTTATCTCGATTTCATTTAATTCCTTCTCATGGTGGTTACAAAGCACGTATGTTTCAAGATATATTTAATGTTGTGTAAAATGTAACAAATATTTAGAAGGTCTAAAAAACAGCAGATGAAAGGAAAGGAATTCTTCATAAATAGTGAGAGAAAAGAAACAGGAAGAATTTAATTCAATTCCAGGTGCAAGCACTTTTGTTTTGTGTGGAAATCATCTCAGTTCATCTAGGAAATATGACAATGTGTCCCCTCCCGATTTCGACTGTAATAAATTTGTTTATGAAACAATGCGATGTTCATGAGACGGGGCGTATATTAATAGTGTGAATTGTATCTAACATATAATTGACAAAATAATAATAATAATAATAATAAATAGAAAAAATATCTGAAAGCTTTCATATTAATCTCAAAATTCTATATAAATTTAAAATATTTGAGAGCTTTTTTACTTTATATTACGCTCAAAGGGGTGTTTTTTTCCTTTACAGACACATACATGTTTCAAGAGCATTTGGGCTATCGCCTCTTTGAAATAAAAATATTTAAAACAGCATGTGTTTGGAATTTCCGATAGACAGTCTCGCGTGCTGAAGATAAAAATGTTTTATTTCGCACTGTGTTGCCATTGGTTGCTTTGAAATCGTTGAGTTTTTTAATACAACATTCGTTAAAGTTTTACATAATATGAAATAGATAATAAAACAAATTCGAAATTCAAAATTTGGGCTTCTATATGCCGCCCGTTTCCGTGTGGAGGACTGTGTTATTCGGAATTTGATGGCTTTAGGCATCGTTGTTCTTTCACAGTGCGAGAAATATACATATATTCATGCAGGTCCTTCATTATTTAATTTTTTCAAATATAATACAGGGCGATAATAGTTGGTGGCAATAATTTGAAGAGTGATTTAATGCTTTTCGAGAATGAGAACCCTTCTGGGCTAATGCTCCTTTGAGTTAAAAAGAGGGGGGGGGAAGGAAGAAAGAAAGGAAAAGGGGAAAAATGGAATTTTTTAACATTCGAAGAACTTTCGGTCAGAATGAACCTGAAAAACGATTGTTTTTTTAAGGAAATCATTCACAAAAATTAATGGTTTCTATGATATACAAAGTAAAGTGTGAAATTTGCAAATTTAATCTGAATTTAAGTCTAGATGGTTGGTTGTTTGAAGATCTGAAGATAGAGGATTGAAGAAAAACCACAATGGCTTGAACGCCTTTAAGCTCTAAGTGTCTTTTCAAAGTGGAATAATTCGAACGAATTATCAAAAGAGTTCTGAAAAAACCAAAACAAGGAACACATAAATCAGTTCTTCTTAAAATATACAGCTCTAATTTAGTTACAAAATAGGGATTCTATGGCTCCTCTATAAAAATTCTACAAATAGATATTTCTAGAAAGTTATTTGCATGTTTTATCACATGTGCATCGGAAATCAGTTTTAATCAGTAATATTTTACCTTTTTAGCTAACTGGTAATTTAAAGTGTGCAAATCGCTTATTGACATTCCGTACGCACCACAATATTATATTATTGGAGCAAAAGCAAAAATGCTTAATACTATTGATAGAATGACAAACGGAGAAGTTCGACCGAAAACTTGCAACATAGAATATTAATATTATAAGCATAGATAAGAGTTTACGAAGGCCTGCTGTAGTTTACATACAGCTGGCCTATGAAAACAGAAGTGAAAAATTAAAAAATTCGGAGAAGACAGTAGTGAAAAAATTCCACGACCCTCCTCCCCCCACACACAGACGCAGAGGAAAAAAAATACAAAGCTATCTAAGAAAATTCCTTGTCAATCGTGGTCTAACTGGTGAGTTATCAGCAATTTATACGATAGAAATATCGAAAACACTTTCAGCGCTCACTCACTTAAAGTGATATGCTCATAATCAGACATTTTATGGGAAAACATCCACGTTACATGCTATGCACTCGCTATACGTAAGCTTCTTTATTTATGGATCTTAGATAATATCATTTGACTGTTACTGATAAGAAAAATTAAAAAGTAGGGGTAAAAGGTTGTCTTAATGAATGCAAAGAAGTGCATTTTTAATTATTACTATATTTTAGCCCAAAGAGCGTTACCCCAGAAGGGCTATTAATTTCCTTTTGGCATTTTGCGTTGAATCACAATCGTAGCACTTTTCATATTGTTGCCACCAAATATTATCGCCTTGTTTTACATTAACAAAAAAATAAATAATGAAGAATCCGCATAAATGCATACATGTTTCTCCCATTGTGATAAAACAACGGTACCTAGAGCCATCAAATTTTGAATAACGTAATCTTCCACCGAAGCCCTAATTTGGAATTCGTTTTATTATCGATTTCTCATTTTGTAACACTTTAAACGAATTCTTGATTAACAAACTCAACGATTTCAAAGCGAGAAGCAGAGGCACATTTAAAAAAAAAAAAAAATCTCCGGCGCGAGATTGTCTATCGGAAATTCTAAAGTTATGCTCATTTAAAAATTATTTTGCGATATTGCTATTGATTTGAATTTTATAGTTTAAGTGCAAAGAACACGATATTTAATAAATAAAGGTAACACAGCAAAACGTCAAAAGAAGTCCCTTCGGGTGTAATGCAAAATCTGAAAGCTTTCAGATTTTTTTTGTTTATTTATTTATCATTTAATTTCTTTAAATATAATACAGGACGATAATATTTGGTGGCAACAATTTTAAGAGTGATACGCCGTTTAAAGTCAACCGACGCAATATGCTGTTTCGAGACTAATGGTCCTTCTGGACTAACGCTCCTTTGGGCTAATAATAAAAATTTTTCTTAATAATTTTTTATTGTTTTTATTTATTCGTTTTTTTAAAACCTTTGTCCTTATTATAACTAGCTCGAAGAAGATGGAGAAAAGAAATTCCGAGGATTTACAGAAAATAAACATTTAAAAATGTTTTTGTTTACCTTATTTTTAAACTAAATATCATTCAAAATAATTTTTTAATTGCATTAAAACAGTGTTTAGGGCGTCTTGGAATTAAGACCGAGTTTTACGGTCTCTTGCCGCATTGTGTGTCCGTCCGAATGGCTCTTGCGCACTTGTGCCTATAATCGAATGGGAAGGCACTACTCGGAGCGTATAGGTTATTGCATTTCATTAGGCCAAAACCCATTCTTATTTTCCAAAAGATTTGAAATTCTTAAATCGTTTATTTATTCAGTTTGGAAAACGTTTCGGCAAATACGGTACACCGCAGATAGCTGCAAACGCTGGGTACCATTCAATTAGAGCGGCGTCAGTTAAAAAAAAATAAAAATGAGAGAGAGAGAGAGAAAGAAGAAAACAATGCTATAGCAATACGCCAATTATCGTGGCTCGAGAATTTAAAGTTTCAAATATCATCACTCGTTATTTTTTTGCCATATTCCGCCATTTTTTTAGAACGATGGATTACATATTTGGCAATTACCTAATGACGAAGAGGCTGTCATAAGATTCTTTCAGGACAAAAGAATAATTCATAGCAATAGACTTTACTCTCAAAATCATCCGATGAAGTTAACTTTTAACTCAAACAAAAGTCCTATATGGCGATGTTACGTACGTTCTTGCTGTGAAAAAGAAAAATGACTGAATTGACGTCTACTGAAATTTGAACTTCATTTCGAAATCAGCCATAATACGACAGTAGATTGGAATAGCTACTGTAAAGTCTTTTCATTAGAAAGAAAAAAACAAAGTTGGACGCGTTTTAAGGGCCAATGGATATTTGGGGGTTCATGCCGGGAAAGCAAAGAATTTTTTCTGGTCGCCGTTCCCGATCGTTGTGCTACAACATCGATGACTGCTATTCAGGGAAGCAAAAAAAAAAAGATAGCAGCATTATATCTTCAGACTGCCTGAAAGGATATAAGAAAGAGGAATTAAGAAATGTTGGGTATGAACATTTTACTGGAATCCCAGTTATAATTTTGTAGATCTTGAAACTGGATATCATACTCAAACTATACAGCGACTGTAGGGTAGTGCTAAATGGAGAAAGAAATAAATGCTCACAACCATTTCGAGTCATATTTGATAAAATTTATGTGGCATCGGTTATATTCAAAAATTGAAATTTTTTCCTACAGCGCTGAATGATATTTGTAATTCTATGCCAGCTATTTAGATTGCATTTTTTTTTCCCAGTCCAAAGTTGCTTTGTCCCTGAAGGACTATTGGTTTCGTTTTGCGATTTTGCGTCGGAAAAAATAAAAGTCTGTATCACTTTTCAAACTGTTGCCACAAAATATTGCAGCCCTGTATTATATTTAAAGAAATTAAATAATGAAGAATGTGAATAAATGTATGTATGTTTCTGGCATTGTGATAAAACGACGGTACCTAAAGGCATCGAATTTTGAATGCCGTCATCCTGCTGCGAATATAGGCATCTGGAAGCCCAAATTTGAAATTTGGAATTTGTTTTATTAACGATTTCATATTTTGTAAAACTTTAACGAATTTTTGATTAACAAACTCAAGGATTTCAAAGCGGGCAATGGCAACGTTGTACAGAAAAAAACAATTTTATCTGCAGCGCGTGAGACTATGTGTAGGAAATTCTAAAGATATGCTCAGTTTAAAATTATTTTGCGATATTGTTCTTTACCTGAATTTTATGGTTTAAATGCGAAGAACATGATATTCAATAAATAAAAGTAGCATACAAAATGTTAGTTTAAAAAACGCCCCTTTGGACGTAATTTAAAATCTGAAACCTTTCAGATTTATTATTATTATTATTATTATGTATATAATATTGTATATCAAAAAATTAAAAAGAAAAATTTACTTTCTTTAGGTATTAAGAAATTTAAAAAGTTTACTTTTTACGGAACTATTTTTTTTTAGTCTTTTGGAATCTATTACTATTTTATAATTTTATACTTGGCAACAACTGGCGGGGAAAAAAATGCAGTGCATTTTTAACTGACGCCGATGCCGATCTGACGGTATAGTCCCAAATGCTAAATCAGTGGATCCGTGTACTCCCATTACATGTTTCCCTTTGACTTCACACATTTTTGGGTTCATTAGATTGCTCAATTAAATAATCTTCCTTTATCGTAACTAGCTACTTGCGCGGCTAGCCGCCTGAAGTAATTATTTTTAAAAGCAAAATGTACATAATGATCTTATTCAGCTAATAATTAATTACAGTAGAGATGAAGAAATGCACTTATTGCTTTTAAATCTCTTTTTAAGCAATAACAAACATATTTGAAAGAAAAGTTAACTATTTCATACTTTGCCGAATGGCAGCACACTGGAGCGTGGAAGATAAAATTGTTTTATTTCGGGTGGTAACAACATATTTCTTTTAAATCGCTGAGTTTGTTGATTAAATTTGAAAAACAAATATCTTACGCTTCGCTGAGAGGCTACACATTGCTTTTAAATCACAGTTTTTCAATCAAAATTTAATTCAGTTTTCACAAACCGTAAAATAAAGTAAAAATTCAAAATTCACATTTCGAGGTGGACATATTAAGCGAAAGCGTGTTCCGCCGCCCAAACGGTATAATGGTTAGGGAAGCCTGATTGCGATACCAAAGGGCATGGATGTAAAATTGTCTGTCTCTTCATAGGAGCAAACGGTAGCCACCTATTAGGTGCTCCCACAATAAAATGCCCACCACTTCTGGCTTTAGTAGTGGCCAATGCCGTTATAGGCAAGTGCCCACCATTGGGGAAGCAGAACAGAAGTATGCGTGTTCAAAATGAGGTAGGGGGGTTGACGTTTTTTCACAATGCGAGGAACATACTTACATACATAAATACATACTTACATATATACAAACATACGTGCAGGTTCTTCATTACTTAATAATAGATTAACAGTTACAACCTAAGAAGCAGTTTATCATTAAAATGTAAGAAAAATATGTTAGTTCAATAAAAATAAAAGGAGAAACGCCAAGTATTATTCATGGATCTTAAATTACATTACTCAACAGAATGTGAACAGACCTTGTTTCGAAATTCATGGAAATGTGAGACTCACATTCAGGAAGGAATCTTAAAAAAATAAATAACGCATAGAAAATGCATAAGAAAGCTCATGGGAAAAAAATGAATCATTTCCATCAGAGCAAAATCTGAGGGAATTCCTCAGTTTCATCCTGTTTTTCAAAGAGCAAAGGAAATCCTGTTCCTGCGTTCTAAACAAAAAATTTTAGCTTTTAATCTTAAAGTAACTAAATCATACTGATTAATTGTTGAGAAGGAATTATTAGTGAATTTTTTTATCTAAAAATTTCAGTTCACAGCTATTTCCAGATAATTTCTGCTTTTGTAATAGCTATTTAAATTTAAGAGCAAACACTTTGAAAGCAATGATACATTTTGCTTTCTTGAATTAACATAACGGCTTCAATTATCAACAAATAGAATGAAATTAATGTAAAAGTTTGGTAGAAAATAAAAACGTGCAAATAGCTCCACTACTTATGAAAACTGAGCTATGTATGCATATGAAAGGGCGAAATAATACCTTTTAGTGCATTTAGTAATTAGCACTAGTTTTGCTCACAGATGACAGCATTAAACTCCCACCTAGAACAACAAGTAAGCTCGTACGATCATAAGAACAACTGATTGAAAAAAGCAAAATGCTTCATCTGTGCTTTCTTGAGTTTTCTTCCTTCGGTTGATGCATTATACTTTGACAGTACAGTAAATAGGAAAAAAGCTACTGGTAAACAATAATTAAAATGGCTGAAAAATGACATGGAATTTACAGTAAGTTACTGCCAAAAATATAAATATCGTTTCATGCCTTTGAAGGCATTCCATGAGCTAACGCAATCCCTAGCACCGAAGAAACAGGAGAACACCCTAGAAAACCAGGCAAAATGGCATGTTTAATGTGTTTAAGCCCATTTATGATTCGGTTTGGTTTGTTTGAATATGGCAAGGTACGTAAGGGCTATCTTCCTAAGAGAAGAGAGCCTTCGTTGGAATTCCTAGGGTAAAGTGGTTCGCACTCACGTTACACATGGGAAAACCAAGAAAACGCGCATGCATTCGCCCTATTTGCCTGGAATCGAATCCAGATCATGGTATCAGTATTCAGCAACTTTTACCGTTCGGCCACTGGTGTACTGGTTCATCATTTGAATCGATCACATTTTTAATAACTTCTTTGCTCTGCTCG
Source organism: Stegodyphus mimosarum (assembly GCA_000611955.2). NCBI lineage: Eukaryota > Metazoa > Arthropoda > Arachnida > Araneae > Eresidae > Stegodyphus > Stegodyphus mimosarum. The sequence continues at coordinate 205,558 of KK122426.1, forward strand.
TCTCTAATGACACATTGTAATGCTAGGATTAGATGTCTAATAAGGAAAACGATATATGTTTTTTTAGCTAATTTACATCAAATCGAATGACTACTAGTATCACTATGCGGTGGACAACCAGATGCCATTATGCGAACACGCATTTACAACTTTTAAAGCCTGAAAAACAAATGTCTGCGATATTATCGTCATGCGATGATTTGCAGAAGTTTTAATTTTTTTTACTACAATATTTTTTACAACGACGTTTTAAAACTGCGATATTTTTGAAGCGCTTTATTTTTGACGACGGTGTTTTGCACCAGGATATTTTAGAACTGCAATGTTTTCTCCCGCGAGATTTTGTACAAAGATGTTTTCGTCTTGCTTTATTTTTCTCAGCAACGTTTTTGTCCGCGATGTTTTCGTCCGCAAGCCTTTGCTGCAACTTCATTCAATATGTCATCGTTGCCAAACCAATATCTGCTACGTGCACGTTTGCCACATAGCAGTTTTTATTTGGCAATATTCTGGCTGATGCATATAGCATATTTTTTAGCGACCATTTCACTGTATAATGCTTAGAGTCACGTAACAGTCTTTTTATAGGAAAATTTAGTTAGTAAACTACTAGTCATAATAATCAAAATGTTAAAATCTCCAAAAAGTACACATAGCAGATATTGGTTTGACAACGACGATGTTCAAAGCACAAATCAAGCAACTCAGTAGAGTAGCTAGAGAAGGAGGAGAGAAGTGTACACCAATTGGCACATAACTGCCATATGGAATTAAATTGAGAAGAAAAAGGGTTTTTACACTAGGTAATGAATTCAAATAAATTACTGTGAAATTTCAACAGCTGCATATTCTTTTTACAGCTTCTTTATTTCGTCAATACTTCTAAATAAAAGTTAAATTACTATCACTATGACATAAACAAGGAAAAATTCATCATTAAGAGAGAAATATTTGAGAGTTTTATTTCATTATTGCTACGAAAACGAAACAGAGATGTTGAAAGCAATCCTTTCAACTTAGTAGTTTTTTCTAAAATACATACTTCAAAATAAAATTCCACATATTATAATACTACAGCTAACTTTTCGAACTACAACAAAGTGTAGCTTTGTGAGAAGAATTTTCTAAATTAAAAAAAAAAAATCATTTAAGAAGTATTTAAGACATGCAAACGTATATTTTGTATTTAAGAAATCTTTCTATACTGTCTGCATAACAGCAACTGGGGCAATGCAGTAGACGTCTATAATGTCATCGATGATTTAGCCATTTGAAAAACAAGAAAAATAATAATAATATTTTAAAATGTTGGTATTAAAGTTCTATTTCTAAAGTAAATATTTTATTCCATGCCTCGGAGTTTTCTCGTTAAAAATCGCGATGGAGTATGATTGAATTATAAAATCTAATCTCAAAATGAGCCTTGAAAGAATCTTGGATAAAGAATAATTTAATTCCGTTGGCAGCAGAATTATTCAGAATTTATAACATCGTGTACTATGATAGATATTTGTAAATATGAGTGATAATGGCAAATACGGTAACAGAACACCAATGAAGGAATTCACAAGTACAGATTTCATAACAAAAATATCGTATGTATCACATGAATGAAAGCATGTCATGCGGAAATTTAAATATTGATATAAAATAATACTTCTCTAAATTCCGCGTTGTCTTCAAGCATGACTGTTTTCAAGAAAACTATATTATTTGAGAAATCATAAATATTTCATTACAAAGGATAGTAGAAAATTGATTTATTAAAGATGCCTTTGTAAAGGTGTTTCAAGATAACGGCACTTTCCTGCAAGTCGGAAGCTATTAGCCAAGACAAAGATGCTTTAGCATAAAGCCCTTACAAAAGTTCAGTTCTTAATTTTAAGAAAGTAATGTTCATAAAAGTACCGGCACCTTATGCCGATCTACCACTAAGCAAGTTTGATTTTCCTTTGCTTTATCAATCAGAGTAGACCTGCATAGATGAGCCCAGCATCGATGGTTTTGTTTAATATCGGTTGTTAAGTTCTTTGATCCAGCTCTATATTTTGAAGACGAGATTATGTAAGCAAATCCGTTTCAACAACAAATTAATCCACATGCTTCCAAATACACTAAGCTTGCTTCGGAAGAGTTATTTAGATTTCTTAACAGAAAACATTTACAAATTTATCGTATGGGAGTTAGAATATTCTTTTCTCTCTCTTGATCGTAAAAAAAAAAAATTTAGCCCCAAAAGGGACATTAGTCCCGAAACGGCATTTTGCGTTGAATCACTAGAATGACGTATCACTTTTCAGATATTTGTCACCAAATATTAGAGCCCTGTATTATATTTAAAGAAATTAAATAATGACAATCTGCATAAATGTATACTTTTTTACTAGTATTGTGAAAAAAAAAAACGGAGCCTATAGCCATCAAATTCTGAATAACGTAGCCCTCCACCCAACATAGTCACATGGAAGCCCGAAATTTGAATTTCAAATTTGCTTTATTATGTCTTTCATATTTTGTAAAATTTTGACGAAGTTTTGATTAACAAACTCAGCGATTTCCAAGCGAACAATGGCAACACTGTACGAAAAAAAAAATCATATTTATCTCCAGTGAGCGAGACTGTCTTTCGGAAATTCTAAAGATATCCTGTTTTTAAACATTTTGTGATTTTGCAGTTGAATCGTATTTTATGTGTCGTAAGCGCTAAGAACGTGACATTTAATAAATAAAGTAAACACACAAAACGTTAATAATAAAAATACAAAAAATAAATAAATAAAGTTTTCAAAAGTCGTCTTAGAAAACTGAACATTAATATGATAAACTGACAAAAGACTGGGAGGGGAAAAAGAAAGAAAAAGAACAAACAGGAAAAAAATCTGAAAGCTTTCAGATTTTACATTACGCACAAAAGGGCGTTTTTTTAATGTTTTTTTGGTGTTACCTTTATTTATTAAATATCGTGTTCTTTGCCCTTAAAACACGTAAAATTAAATTCAACAGCAATATTACAAAATATTTAAAAACAGCATGTCTTTAGAATTTCCGATACATAGTCTCGCGCGCTGGAGATAAAAATGTTTTTTTTTTTTTCGTACAGTGTTGTATTGCTCGCTTTGAAATCGTTGAGTTTGCTAATCAAAAATTCGTTAAAGTTTTACAAAATTTAAAAATATATAGTAAAACAAATTCGAAATTCAAAATTCGGACTTCTAAGTGCCCATGTTCGGTTAGAGGTCTGTCTACATTATTCACAATTTGATGGCTCTAGGTACCGTTGTTTCTTAACAATGCGAGAAACATTCATGCAGATTCTGCATTATTTAGTTTCTTTAAATATTATATATGGCGATAATATTTGGTGGCAAGAGTTTGAAAAGTGAATCGAAGTAAAATGCCGTCGTTTTGAAATTATAAGAGTCCTTTGTGCTATAACCCTTTGGTCTAAAAAGAAAAATGTGTTCGAACACTTAACTCTATATCGGTAATTCTAAAGGTACGCTGCTAAAATGTTTGTAATTTTGTTGTTAAATTTTATATGATGTAAGTGCGAAGAAATGGATGCTTAATAATAAAGCTAAACAAAGAAACAAAGAAACAAAAAAAGTGTTAATAGGAGTGTAAGACCATACTAGTAGACTCAACGACAGCGTAAAAAACGACAGCGAGTTCAACGGCAGCGTAAAAAACCTTGACAAAGCCTTTTAGTTGACGGTTAAAATCTGAAAGAAAGATAAGAATGATGAAAGTTAAAAGATTTTTCTCCAGTTAAGACATTCTTAATACCCGATTAACTCAAGAGAAACCATCAGGAAAATACAGGTGAAATGGGAAGGATTTTAGCGATGAGGCTGTTTGAGTTGTTGAAAAGTCGCCGTAAAGTGTCACTTAAACCTATATGTGAATTTAATAACATCGTAACTTTGCTTATTTGTTAATTCATTTTACATTATCTTGAAAAATGTGCGTATGGCTTTCTAAAAAAGAAATGTAACAGTCTTTTTTCAGGAAGGAAAACTGAAAAATCAATGAAACTTCTGTTATTACGTTATCTAAATCCTGTTTTAAATATACACTACATGTCGTTCATTTAAATATTCTGAATACCTATACGATAATTGAGTGTTAGTTAAAATTCTACAATTTTCTGCTTTCTCACTATTTCGGTTATCTGTGCATATGTTATAAACAACAATGATAATCGAAAGTTCAGGGTAAATGCAATAAAGCAGTGGCAAATAGTTTTCAGCAAAAAGCATCAAATTCTTTCCTTGGAGAAAATCAGCCTGATATAGTTCGACTGTCTCAAACGCAACCCTGGCTGGCATTCTGCCAAAACACATAGACTCGTCCAAAAGGGGCGTTATCACTTGCTGCGACGTGAAAGGTCGTGTGAAATTCTTCTCTTCTCCGGAAAGAGATATGCTGGAGGGAAAGAAAGTCACCATCCTTCCACCCTATTTTGAGAATAATTCGGTCGGAATGGCGCATGCCTGTTTGCGCTCATGGTCGCGGATGAGGCGGTCGAACTATATCAGGTTGATTTTCTCCAAGGAAAGAATTTGATGCTTTTTGCTGAAAGTTACGATATCAGGTTGATTTTCTTTAAGGAAGCAAACAATATTCTACCTTGCTATTTAAAGCCATTTTTCTTTTCTTTTTTTTTTATAATTTATAAGGTTTTAGCACCAGAGGGACTGTTGCCGATTTTTGTAACTATTTAAATTCAATCAATAACGCTTATAATACTTAAACATATGGACGGTTATATCATGTTGCAGTATATTTGCTTTTCGGATAATAATGTATACCGCTAATAACACGTATAACTTATCCTCACTTTTGCCTCAAATTACTTTTATATAACATCACTTTTAAAATAACGCTTATAACTTTTCCTCATTTTGTGTGTATCACTTTTCAAATAACGCATGGACGCTTAAAAATATCATATTGTCGAATGTTTGGTTTTAAGATGAAAACGTATATCGCTTATAACGCTTGCATGTAATACATATATGTAATTTTTCTGGACTGCGTCTTTAAATTTCCTGCTTGCGTATGTAATCTTCGTGCATTTCGACAGCTCGTATACAATCGCATATCTAGAATTTAAACAAAGAAATCAAGTGTGTAAATACCAATCGTTCTATTTTATATACTATTTTTTCTACTTCGCCTTTCTGCTGGCAACGTGTTACTTAAACTCTGCTATTGCTGAAAATGTAGCTGTACGAAACTATGGGATGCATAGCACGCCCATAAATGGTGATGTGTGGATGCTTTATACGTATCAAAGCTTGCTTTGTTAAGAAATAAAATTATATGCTGAAATGAACGCCCACTTCTGAAAGCTTTTTTTCTTCGGTGTGCGTTATGCACCTTATGAGTGAGTATACGCCGCAAAGGAATCATCAGGATATCTACAGAATTTATATTACACATACACATACACACTCATACATACACACACACAGATATATATATTGTAGAGAGCCTTCTGGTTGCTACGAAAATATTCGTGGGTTTATTCTGAATGTGTCAGACAAATGAGATACGAGAACAACAACAGTAAAGAGTATTTGCTGAGAATATAAAATCTCAGTTCTCTCAGACTTTTTAAAAATTTTTATTTAGTTAGTTAATTTTTTAAAACCGATTAGGTTATTTAAAAACCCGAATTTTTCCCAGCTTAAAAATTTAATTATCGCTTAGCCGTAATACATTGCAGTAATCATCCTCCCCATTTCTAAACTTTAAGTACAATTTTTAAAAATTGCTTTATCAAACAGTTGAAAATACATTCGATACATTTTATTGACAAATTTCCCACCTCTCTGTTTATACTAAATGGATTCCCGTTAATCTACCATTTCTCTTTTTGCCGAGTTTTGTGTATTGTAACATCAATTTATTTTCTCGTTGTCAGTTTAGGTTTGTTCTTAAGTAACACATTAATCAATAATATATTTTACATTTTACTACAAACCGTAGCATTTGCTGTGTTTCATTGCATTTGTTTCTGAAATGAATATTTTTCTAAAATAACAGTTAATTTAAAAGTTATAATCTATATTAGAGCTATCATACCTCTCGTTCAATAATTTACTGGGGGAATATTTACATATATTTACACAAAAATACACAATTTTATGCATTCTGTATTGAATATTCGCAAGTGAATGTCACAAATTCGAAAGGATGCAGCTTTCTGCAGAGATGGGAACAATGCCTTTGCGAATAATTCACAAAACGGCGATTAATGATGCACTTAAACTGATAACATATATGTGGTAAAATAATCTATTGTCTAAGTATAATAAACAAGGTATTAAACTTCGTATTCTAGTTCGCGCTTTCCCCCCCTTTTCCTCACCTTATTAGGTACAATTTATTAGCTGCCTCAGCAAAGAAACAGCAGATCTGTTAAACCATTACATAATGAGGTTAAGTGGATTGGTAAGTGGGCCTGTTACATGAATAGTGCGCCCTTTCATTTGAACCCGCCATACAGGAAGGGATGACCTACGGTAACGGGAGGATTGAGGGCACAGTAAATAATAGCCAACGTGACGAGTGAGGCTGAGAGAGGTCTCACAAGCTCCGCCCAACGCGTCAGATGACGGATTGTCCTGCAACCAATGAAATCAAGGAAGAGGTGGTGCTACAGAATTGACTAGACGACGAGTAATAGGCCGCTAAAGCATGGGATTGTAACCTCGCAATATGGGTTGTTCTGGTTCACTGTTTCGCCTAAAATTTACGCAGATCATGATGTAAAATGATGGCAATGACAAACATATTTCAAGTCTAGCAATACAATAAATAAGTCGATAAAAGAGCGTATTTCGTTTGTTTGTTTATTTTATTCTTGTAGTGAATTCAAAAGTTTCTTGTGGAAAAAGTATTCGTGAATAGTTTGACAGTGTTCCTCTTTTTTGTTATAAATCATAGCTATGGGAATGTCTAAAAATCATTTAAATTACTTTAAAATTGTTTTAGTGTAAGATATACCTATAATTTCGTTTTGTTTAAACATGTAACTTTTTAACATTTTCTTGCTAAATAAATATTTTATAGAAAAAAAAAGGTATAATTTCAGTTCTCATTTACAGATGATGAATTATTGTTTTCGCTGAATCAATGCTTAATTTTAAAAAAATTATTTAATTCCACGCTAGACGATTTAAAAGATGAAATTAAATCTCACTAATTTAAGCAAGTTTTACTTTAATCATGAAATTAGAAACTACATTATGAAGTTTAATGAAAAATCGTGAAAATAAATAAAATTCACGCATGTTTGTTCCAGAACAAACAAGTCAAATAAAACAAATTTTTCAGCACATTTGGAAGAAGCATTGGCGCTAAAGTTTTATAGTTATAAAATACTAAAAATATATTTATGAGCTATATAAACCAAGATATGAACTGAGCTGAATTACCAGCGCTTAGACGTCTTACCGCACTCTCGATGGTGGCTGCTAATTTTGGCTGCTAATATGCTAATTTTGGCTGCTAATATGCTAATTTTGCACATTATCGAGATTAACAGAAAATACTTCAAAATCTAATATTCATTACTCTTGTTCGAATCTAAACTTTGTATCGAATGAAACTCAGACTTCGAATTTTACTCAAACTGCCCGGATTCTTATGGATTTGCAAAGTTAAAAATACATGGAACAAGTAAAATTATAAAAATAAATAAGTAAAAAATCACTTAAGCTTTTCAAATAAAGCGAAACTCTAAAAATTCATTAGAGTTCATTCTGCTGAATATTTTTAATTGAAAAGTTTAAGGATTTCGATATTTAATAACTAATTTACAATTTATCAAAGTTGCATTTTATGCTGTACGACATTTTTTTTTTTTTTACGCAAAACAAAAACAAATCCTTGTAATAAATGAGAATTTTGAACTCGATCATCAATTAGTAACCAAAACTGAAGACCGGCTGATAGAATTAAACAATACACTTGCGTGCAATTTATTGCATTATTGAATATTTATAAGTCTCATATAACTTTCTTTGCATAAACGAGGCCCACCAGCGGCTGAGCGGAAAAGTCGCATAACACTGGTAGTTCTAACCTGGATTCCATTCTAGGCGAACGGGTTGGCTGCATATGCGTTTTCGTGGCTTTCCCATTGTGTAACGTATACTAGCCAGTTCCCTCAGAAAGTTCTCCATAAAGGCATACAAGCACCTGGCCCCAGCCACCACCCCAAGCTCTTATTGGACACGACTTGTGATGTCATATAGTGACGAAATGAATTCCCCGCCGCATTTTTGCGCTCCAAAAGCTTGAGCCTCAGCTCCACAAATTCACATTTATACATAACCAAGACCAAAGCGGTATAATTTCACCTAACGTAAACGAAACAGATAATGAAATCTCTTCAACCTGACGTCATAAACGGCAACCAATAAGAACAGGGGTGGTGGCTGGGGCCAGGCGCTTGTTAAAGGCATCCCTTCCCTAAGGCAAATAACCATTGTGTGCTTTACAATAATCTGAATAAACAAAACCAAGCCAAACTTTGCATAAGAGATGTTAATTTTTTACAACTTTTTTTTAATCGGAAAAGACCTGCCTTTCTGTTTACTTATTTAGTTTACTTAAAGCGGAGCATTCGGATAAACTTTTCCGAATCATGCCTCCAAATTTATCGAATTATCTTTTCAAATGAACAATTCGTTATAAAATGGGGGCTTTTATCAAATAATATTTCAATGTAAACAGCATTCCGCTTGTAACGTGTCTTGTAAACTTAAGAAAATTTAGATCCTACTTCGATGGAAGTTGGAATTAAAATCTTGACTTCTGTTGTTGTCACGTAAATAAATCATTATACGACAAGATCTTATCTTTGCATTATTGTACCTAGAGAACAAGAGTAAAAAAAGAAATGAAGTACACCGTAAGCATAATTCACAAGTGCACATCATTATCGCCACTGTGGGAGGGGTTTCAAAAATGGACCAATCAGCTTGCTCTCGTGACGCTGAAACTTGAAACTGTGCATATGAGCGCATGTTGTTGTATTTTATTTTGAATTTCTTTCCCAGTTATAAATGTATGGCATATAAATGCTGCTATGATTATGGCAGAAAATCTCGTAGTGTTTTCATTTTATATGTTTATTTAATCATCAATATTTCACTTTCGCGAAACTGATCACGTGCTGATATTCGGATTAATGTTCGTGGCATATTATCGCTCTTTGTATAGAAAAAATGACTCAAGCTACAATTAGCCTCGAACATTATGCATTTACCAACACCTGTGGATTAAGAGAATTCAAGTGTATATATATATATTTTTATTTTTATTTTATTCAGCTGAGAATAACTGGAAATGTTAGAGTGAATCTAGTATTTTCTTATCTAAATGCTTTCATTCCTTTGATTTTGAAAGTGTACGATTCAAAATATATGTTGTGAATGATCTGATTATACCTGTTGTTAGCATTAAAAGTTATATATGAATAAATTAAATAGATTCGTTGTGAATAAGATAAATTCGTTCTGTTTGAAGAGTATTTCTTGTTCAAGTAAAACATTTAACAGTGCACAGTTATTAATGGGAAATTTAACACAATGTGTAGAAATGCAAATTAGAAAATTTCACTTTGAATAAAACTGTGCATTGTCTATTATTATGGAACAGCTTTTCCATATAAACTGCAATAAAAAATGTTAAAACTTCTATTATTTACATATATAATTATGCTTACATTTGATCTAACATAGCATTGAAAATTTTCACAAGAAATCTACGATGATTTTATTATTTTGTAGAGGAAACTGGGTGGCGAAACATTTTCAATCGTCTTGCGTAAAGCGCATCAAAGGTCATGTGAAATAACAGAAATATTGCTGGAAGCCCATTGGTCCATTCTAGAAGCCACTCCCTCGGTGGCGATACATATGTGCAGTTGGGAAATATGCTGACCTATAAAATTATACTTGATACAAACTTCTCAAATTAGACTCTTTCCTTTCTTCCTAACCTAATGAATCACAGATACACTACCCCCATAAACGTATTTATTGAAAAAAAAAAAAAAAAAAAAAAAAAAAAAAAAAAGAAAGAAAGAAAGGCAACTTCTGCTTAAAACTAAGTTAGTTGTTCTTTTGCTTTAACGGTTATTTTTATAGTATTCTTGCTTAATATTACGCTTACCTATCACATAATAAATAACAATTACAAATGAACATTCACTAAAAACAAGCACAGGAAATGGAACTGCCATTCTAATTAACATCAAACAAAGAAAGCGAGTTTTATCTATGACTAAAGCACTATTGTGAAACCGAGTTGTCTCATTAATCTCCATTAGGAAGCAAATTCGTCATTTCGTAGAAGTTTAGAATGAAAGTCTGATAGTCTTTTGGAAACGAAAAGGGAAATAGTTTCTGTACGAAAAAATGGCTTTCTCCAGTGAAAAGTATCAATGCAAAGCAATTTTAGAGACCATTTGCTGAATAACCACAAATCGTAGTAGAAACGGGCCAGTTTATTTTATTTTATTTTTTAACAATTGTTATATTTGATAAGGTATACCAAATATTAAAGTCGTAATAATTTGTTTGGTTTCTTATTCGAAGCTTTGCTTTGTATGAGTCAAAATGCCGCCCAGACGAAAAGGTGGTTAGTGACAGTTGCTGTCGTATAAAAGAGCCCCAGGAAGGCATGGATGTAAATTGCCTATCCCTTTATGGTAGGGGCGCGAGAGACTTCACTATGGATCGTTTAGGTAACGCTCCAGCACATTAACCATCTTTAGATTTAATCCCACCATGGAGCCATTAGTTAATTGCTGAGTTTGAATGGAAGAGGTGATGGGCTATTTTAGGGGATGAGACTCCTTTAATATCACAGTTGGGTATTTGCTGTGTGACGTATTTCATAGTGCATGTTCGTCTGGGTAAATTTTTGATTTATTGAATCGTACAGTTGTACAGCCTGTTAAATTGTTCTTTACATTATAGATGTTGATTAAATTCGGCATTTTTTGCGTTATTTTGCCTTTAAGATTTCAAGCCCGTAATGAAACAGTTTTTCCATAATTCTTTTGAGTTTTGGCAGGATGTGTCTCTGTGTTATTAATAAACATCTAAATGCATGTCAGTGCTGGAGGGTCATTTCAAGTGGAGTTCTTTTGTGAGCTGATATTTGAAAAAGCAATGATCCGCATCACCAAATTTTCCACATGAGCAAGTGTCGGCATTTGCTCGAGTTTTCTTGAAGAGGTAATCCGGGAAGGGGCCATGGCCAACAAATATTGCGTTAGGAAACAATGTATACTTCTGGTTTTGCAGTCCAATTTTGGAAAGAATTCGTACGTGCGACGACCCATTGTCGTTTCGTCCTAATCTTGCTGGCAGAACGTTTGTGTGTGCATGCCTAGTATATTCCTCAGGTGGGTCTGGGGAAACGTCACATCAAGATTTTCTGCTATTTGTTTTTTAACTGCCTCCTTTGCTAATACATCTATTGATATATGATGTCTAATACATAACGTTCCTTCATCATGTATAATAAATAATGTCCCTTGATCATGTCTAATACATAATGTCCCTTTCATGTCTAATAAATGCATTGGAGAGCAACGGGTGCTCTCTGCTTCTTGACCAAGATTAACTTAAGGACTAAATTTGAGCTGACTCAAGGTCAAGAGGATAAGTAACAACAGCATGTATTTAATTAAAAAATTTTTTTGAATTTAATTAATTTTATTTAATTTTTTAAGGCATATATTTATGTTGCCGAATTGGCACACGTTGTAAAATAGGGAGTATTAAATGACCGGAAAATTTCATAATTTTTTTTTCATATGTTGTTATTTATGAGAAGTTAGGAACTTATGATTGTGGTATTTTAGTTTAACTTAATAACCTTTTTATCTGGCCTGATTATAAATTACAATCTTATTCGATCATAGGATTGAAAAGAAATTCTACAAGAATGAAAAAAAAAAAAGTAGAAAGCCTGCGGATTTTAGCAGCATTCTTTCGCGGTATTTTACTTATTTGCTTCTTCCAATGAATGAAAATCTATTTTTTACTTGATGACAAAACAATAAGCTGGAAAATATTTTCAAAGAAAGTTTTTATCTCATGAAAGAGAATAAAAGTTTAGCTTTGGATTTTATTTGTAATGTAACTTTTAGACCACAAAAGCATCATTTTGCCGCCCAACCGGTATAGTGGTTAGCGTCGCTGACTGCCATGCCGAAGGGCTCGAGTTCGAATCCTGGAGAAGGCACGGATGTTTGTAAATGTATAGTGTCAATGGCATGGCGGCACTCTAAATATGCAGCGTGCCGTAAGTCCTCTCATGCGGTTTGGTGGAAGGGGAGAGGGGTGGGAGACCCTCGAACCCGTCCCCCCCAGGGCGCTCTCCTTCAAAATTGGGGGCGGAACTGAGCCCAATCGCACTGTCACCTGTTAGGTGCTCGAGGCCGTTGACAGGCGTAATCTGGCGCTCCTTGACACGAGAATTCTCGTGGGCTTGGGCTGACTCTGTCAGACAAGTGAGTATGAGTAACAACAGCAGCATAGTTGTTTATGTATACGGAATTGTAACGTTTGGTCCCTATCATGTTAGTTAAAAAACATAGTTTCCAGTAATAATAGTAATAATGACAATAAATTCTCTCTATTCTTCAGCTTACCCAGAAGGTAATAACATAAAATTTAAGCAACTCGAGAGTTAAGAAAAGTGAGTAAAAATAGAGCACATTTTTCTACATCGATATTAATTCCTTCTGCATAATATGGGAAAAGATTCTGATTTTTTTTTAATCCTATAAATGCAAAAAAAAAAAAAAAATTAATTTGCGTTATTTAAAAAAAAAAAAAAAAAAATTAATTTGCGATATTTATTTTTTATGTCTTTTTAGTAGATGCATCATCCGAATAAGATAAGGTGGTATGCAAATTAGTAAATCGAAAATTTTTTAAAAACGTTTTCCAGAGGAAGAACCGAGGAGCAACACGAACAGAGAGAAACACTGAAATTTAAATTAACAACCGGAACAGACGGTTGTCCCAAGACTACTGCGTTTCAAATAATATGACATTTCCATAAAAGTCCAGTCTCCAAATGCCTAAAATAAAAATGCACACATTCATATTAGAGAATGTAACTGCTATACTAATTAACACTACCAACTGGATGCAAATGACAACAAAAATAACATAGCGTGTCTATACCATTTTCACTGGTGAAATATATTTAAAATTTGTGCTAGGAAAAAGCTGAAATACAAATTAGTTTCACGGGAAAGAAACACGAAGCAACGTTTCTAAAATAAATATATTATTGTACAAGTCGGAATTGGCCAATGAGTGAAACTAAACAAACAACTATTTTCTCGCTAAGTTTAAGAGAAAAAAGTAATTGCATGGCTCATTGAGAAAGTATAAACTTCCGTTAAGACATATAGCTTTTCGGTATTGTAGTGACATATGAGTAAACAATTGTTATACCATCAGATTAACGCAACACACTTTTATTTTTACCTACTCTCAGTTTTACTTTTATTAATTCTCCGTTCATGAGCACGTAGACATGAACCTACCACACACTTTTTTTGGTGTGTGTGTGTACGTGCATGTGTTTGCATGTGAAGTGTCTTCTAACAGATGTCACAATTTATGGCAACCAAGACAGTTATATTCCTTTTCTATATTTCATCTAGCATTTTGATGTTTTAAGAGCAAACTCATTTGCAGTTTTTATTTCCAGTAAATTACACTGATTATATTCTATTTTAGTATTTCAAGCACCCGCTAACAAATTAAAAAAGGATAAAATAATTGTCATGGATGAGATTTATGAAGGTTAACATTTAAAATCAAATTAAGTACGAAGAAAACATTTCATTCGTCACTGCATTTTAGACAGTTAGCAAATAAACATGGAAAGAAAAGGTAATTATATACAACAAAGCCGCCCAACCTGGATAAAGGTTAGCGAATCTGACTGCCGTACCGAAGGGCCCGGAGAAGGCATGGATATTTGTAAATGTATAGTGTCTGTGCTGCATGGAGCACTTAAAATATGCGGCGAGCCGAAAGGCCCCTCGCCGCATATTTTGTGTACCCCCATGCAGCACAAAAGAGTTTAGTGGTAGGAGAAGAGGGGTGAAACACCCTCGGACCCTCGCAATGAATTTCGTGAGCTTGCCCTGATATCAGACAAACAAGATTAGTCACTTAATAAGTACCAGATGTACGAAAGAATCATGTTAATCGAAGACATGAATTATTTATTTAGGTTTGATATTATAAAAGGGCATTGCTAATCAGAATAAGAAAGTAAAGTATTTAAAAATCTGTACTTCTGGATAACAACTTGCAACAATTGTTATATATATTTAAATGCCTACATGTTCTGTCATGCTTCAACATCTGTCTTCAACCATATCCAAATTATTACACACACATGCACACATACGCACGCACCTATATATATATATGTATTACAAAACATGTTTTTAAAAACAAAATATAAATATGCCTAGTATTTTCGGCATTAAGCCGCTGAAAAAAATATCAGTAAAGGCGTAAAGTAAGAACTACTTTTCACCAACACGAAAACTGAAATTCATAATTAATAAATTTCAAAAAATCCTATAAATGCAACAAAGAATTTTTTAAATTAGAAAAAAACTTTAACCCTTGTCTTTGTGATGTTAGTTCTAATCCAGAAATTTGTAAATCTATTAAAATAGTATAAACGCTAATAGCTGCTTATTGTATTTCATAATTACAAAATATTTTTTTAAAACAAAATATAAATACGTCTTTATGAAAAAGTAGTTCTAAATTTCTTACTTTATGTCTTCACTGATTTTGTTGGAACGAAACTCGTTGTTTTAGCTCGTCTAGTTAATCGACTTGATTTAAGGCTTCAAAACACTTGACACGTTCTGTTTGAAGCTTTGGATAAAAGAGATTAAAAAATGTTTTAAGTACTCTTAGGTTCCCTTTTTTATGTTTTATTTGCATTTTCGGTTGACATATTGTTTTTTTAATTTTTTGTTTTTTTCTTTTTGCAAGGTTTTACGGAAAAATAAGGCATAGGTTACATCTAGGTGTTATTACGGCTTTTTTGAAGAATTTTAGTCTTAGCGTTTTTTAAATTCATGTATAAAATTTAGCAGCACTAGGCGCTAATTTTCAACTCGTTATTCTTTCGTAATTTTTGAAAAAAGGAAATTTTGTCTCTTTTTCTAATTTCTTAATATATAATATGGACATATATGTAAGATATATGGACATATATGTAAGATAAAAACATAAATATGGACATATATGTAAGATAAAACATAAATATGGACATATATGTAAGATAAAAACACACGTAGAGCAAGCTTCTAATTTTAATTACCTCTAATCCCTTTATTCTTCATTTTAATTTCATTTCTTTCTGTCCTAGAAATAGCAACTATTGTCCTAGAAATAGCATATCAATCTAAACTGCCTCATTTCAAAATTAGTCCGCATTATGTCACCTTACGTAACGCGCAATACAGATACATTTTATCCAATCACAGATCAAGATTTCTGTTAAAGACCTGAAAACGTTTAACAATTACCGCGTTTCTGCTGAAAGCGTAGTCACTTTTGCTTTGTATGGTGCGTTTTAGGATAATGTCGCTTACCTCTTAAGGCATAAATTTCAAAAAATAATATGAAGAGTGGATGCAGATTGCGCCCAGAATGATGCGTGATTAAGAATATATATTTCAAGACTTAATTGTCCAGCAATAAAATTATATGAATCTACGGCTGCATCTATCTACAAGTTTCATTAATTCATCTGCAGTAAATCTCTCAAGTCCATTATAGCTATACCTCTACCTAATCTATTACATATGTTCAAATTAACGCATGAACTAAGCTACTACAGCACAGGTCGAACTAAAATAATGCATTTTCTTCTGTTTATGTTCTCAGTGGCACATAAGGCTCAGTTCATCTAAGCAAGAAAATCAAGCGCGGAAAAAAAAAATGCGACCTACTTCAGAAGTATATCCATGTATAAGCAATACAACGTACTAAAATCTGATAATAATACACACAAAAAAAGAGAAAGAGTAAAATATATTTTGAAATAGAAATAGCGTCATGATATTGTAGCTGGTACCTTCCGACATTTCTTCAAAGTAAAATACAAACAATGGGTCAAAGAGAGAGCGAATGTGAACGCTCTCATGGGCTAGCCTCTGTGAAATACTAGCGTAATTTTCTGAGCACAGAAGAAGTGTTAACAACACACCCGCCAAAGAAAATTCTTTGAAATAAGGGAAATATTTTCATTGTTTCGTCGGTTATAAAAATAGTCGGGGAAAGGTGAAAATCATGAGTTCCCACACCTCTAAATCAGAGCTATAAAAACTGTATTTGTTTTGTTCGCCATAGAATTTATATTCAATTGTTGCAATTGAGTCTGTAGATACTTTTCACACACATGGACAAACAGTGGGCCTTAAATCAGAAGTCCAATCGTGACTGCAGAAAAAAGGAATCAAGCTTAATGGAGCATTTCCCAGGATTCCACGGGCAAAATCTTCTGCGAGACATTTTCAGATTGAGCGTGACAGGTTAGAGGCTTTGTTTGGACAGTTCAGTTTTTTTCTTTGTATAGAAATATTGGCGAATCGGTTTCCTCCCCCAACACATTTTTTTTTTTAAGATCATTTTTATGGTCTTTTACTGTAACCGTTAATGTGACATATTTTTCTAATCGATTTCCTGTTTCGAACTGCGGTTTTTCGTGACCCAACCCCACAATGAAACTCTTTTAAGTTTTTATACTTTACCTTGTTTAAACTAGTTGCTTTAGACTTAAAACATTATTTACGACGTATTTCCGCATTGATTTTGGATAAGTTTTGGAATAAATAGATCAGTTTTCTAAAGCATAAAATTCGTAAACTTTTTGCTAATCTACAATATTATTTTACTAAGTTTGGTTAAATAATAATTTCATGGCGGCACCCTAAATATGAGGCGAACCGAAAGTTCTCTCGTGTGGTTTGGTGGAAGAGGAGAAGGGTGGGAGATCCTTGGATCCGTCCCTCCGGGGTGCTCGCCATCCAAATTAGGGGCGAAACTGAGCTAAATCGCTCTGCCACCTGTAAAGTGCTCAAGGCTGTTGCCATCAACCACCGGCGTATTTTGCGCTCCTTGCCACGAGGAATTTCGTGAGCTTGGGCTGATGCTACTACCAGGCACGTAAGCATAAGTATAACAACGACAACAAATAATAATAATAATTTCTCTCCTCGAAAGGAGTCGAAAATTGTCCTTTTTAGTTAATAAAATAAAATATTGATTATTAGAAGAGTCAGTTATCCGAACTTATTAACCATTTTATTTGGACTAAATTCGGCGGAGATTTGAATTCAGTTACATTAGAATATTTTTCTCTCGTTATTAACAGTTATTAATCGATTTTATAATTTAAGCTAGATTAAGGTATTTGAATATAGCAAAGCACACGAGGACTACCTGCGTAGGGGAAAGGTTGCCTTCGTGGAGGACTTTCTAAAGAAATTGGCTTGTAGTCACTTAATGGGTCATATAACTTTTAGATCCAACTTTACTGAAAATGCAAGATGTTATTAATTAACAGAAAATATTACTCATTTCTTTGTGCAATAATGTTTAAGATAGTCAGAAAATATGACAGTTTCTCCATTATAACTTAAGAATACATTTATGTTCAATAAGATATTAAAAAATTGTTTTAATAGAACAATGTAGAACACTGCTAGCAGGGTAGTAATATTTTGTTAACCTCATATAACAGATCTTTGATTTTTATTCATGATTGGTGTTCTGTTTTAATTACATACATTAACGCGAAGTAAATCTTTTTATGAATTGCAATAAATTCGCTATGAGAAATAATTACATATTCAGTATTTTAATATTCATTGCATTTTGTGAAATTACATTTTTCTTCAATATTTTAAAATGCAAAAAAATAAAAAAAAATCAGTGCCTTTTAAATAATATTTTAAGAAATGTCACTTTAATATCTTTTAAAACGTTTTAAAATTTATTTATTGGCACAAACAACACTTTGTTGAACTTATTTACAGTTTCAATTTTTATTTCAGAATCAAATTTACTTTCAAAATATTTTAAAATTAACTGTTACTTCTATTTTCTATTTTAAGTTAAAAAAAATTCTCTACATTTAAATTTTATTTATGCTCTATTCGAAGCAAATTTTAAAGTAAAATTTTAAATATATTTTCCGCATTTTTTCCATTATTTTTTTTTTACCCCAAAAGGGACTATTAGTCTGGAAATGGGATTTTGCACTGGTTCGCTAAATGGCGTATCACTTTCAAACTGTTGCCACCAATTATTGTCGTCCTGTATTATTTTTAAGGAAATTAAATAATGAAGAATCTACGTGCGTATATGTACTTTCCTCGCATTGTGAAGAAACGACGGTACCTACAGCCATCAAATTTTGAATAACGTAGTCCTCCATCCTGGCATGTACATCTGAAAGCCCGAATTTTGAATTTGTTTTATTAGTTTAACAAATTCAAAGATCTCAAAGCGAGTAGTGGCAATAGTGTCCGAAGGTTTTTATCTTCACCGCGGGAAACGTTTTCCATTCGGCAAAATGTAACATATTTATTTTTCAGTTTTAATGAGTTTTGATCAAACTCTGCTCTATGAAAGCAATTTGCTGCCGTGGTCAAAAATAAAAATACTTTTACTAGAAAAAAAAAAAAATTAAATACTTTTACTATACAACGCGCCAGCGTGTTGCCATTGAGAAAAAATTAAGATGCTTTTAGATTTCCTCTGGAAGGTTTTTGAACAATAAACTAAGCGATTTAAAAGCAAGAAACACAGTTCTTAAGGATATTTTGTCCTACTTTTTAATGTGATTCATTTAAATAAACATGTACTAAAATCATGAGAATGAATCATGAAATTTTAATGAATCATTCATTAAAATCATTACATGCTTATATTTTTTATGGTAACATTTAGGCGGCCAGCCTTTCTTTTTAAAGAACTAATATAGTAAATATAAAAATACATATGACAAATTCTAACAGTCTATCGAAAATTCTAAAATTTCGTGATTTTGTTGTTGAATATAATTTTATGTATCGTAAGTGTGAAGAACCAGATATTTATAATATACCAAAAGACACCCCCCGAAAAAAATAGCTAGACTTACTAAGAAAACTGAATATTAATATGATAAACTAATAAAAAACTTAAAAATATAAAAATATGTGCCAGCACTTAACATTGGATCGAGAATTCTAAACATATACCGCTATGCAGCTTTTAAAAACTTTGTGGTTTTGATGTTGGAACTGTATGTGGCGTAAGTACGAAGAGAATAGTGCTTAATAATAAAGCTAAAAAGACTTTAAAAAGAGTAACATATTTCTTTCAATTGTAATTTAGGTTAAGAATTTAAAAAACAAATCTTAAAATGCGTAATAATAATTAAAAATAAAAGGCAGGCTCGGTTACAAAATAGTATGCTCTGTATTAAAATTAAAGAACAGAGAAATTTTAGCATTTCAGAAGGCAAATATATGCCTTTGACTTTCCCATTATCACTGCTGTTGGATATATATAATTTACAAAGCTTTTTAATAAAATTTACATCTAAAAAATAAGTAAGCTTTTCTACATTTTATTAAAGTTCGCTGCGCAAACAGGGAAGGAAATCTAAAATTTTTATTTTTATTATAATGTAAACAATGATCCACCTGAAATATGGGAATACAAGTTGACCTTATATCGAATATAAAAAAAATTATTCCAAGTGAACTGGCAGCACATAAAATTTACGTTCAAATTCGTCTAAATTTGATTTTAAAGGGAAGTGGAATTAGTTTCTTGCAAAACTAATTTTTTTGTGAAGCTAACCTAGCTTAAGTTCATTCTTCACGGAATAAAAGTAGTAAAAAGATATAATTAAATACATTTTTACCGTGAAAAGTTAATTTTAAATCATGATTACTTTGAAACGTCCTACTTTTATAATAGTCTGCAAGGAAGATAACAAAATAAAAACTTCTCTACTGTCAAAGAGTGGTCGATGAATCAAGATGAATAGTCATTCAATAGAATATAAACTATTTGTATTGTTTATCTAAAATCGATATTCAGCTATAAGCATGGTTCGTAATCCTGGAGTTTCTTTTGTTAAATATTTAACAAAACCTTTATTGTGAAGGAAATTAAATATCCTAAGCTAGTTAAAAGTGATTCATAAGATAATCAGTTTTGTTATAGAGGTTTTAATCCAAAAAGAGAGATGGTATAGTCATAGTATAATTTTGAATTCAAATTACAAATTAAATATTTGCATTTTATTTAGAAATATTAGCTACCTGTGGTATGAAGTTCTTTCCAGATGTGACCAAAAAAATGAATTTAAAAAAAAAATGCCCAAAGTGGCGTTTTTTTAACGTTTTGTGTGTTACTTTTATTTATTAAATATCATGTTCTTCGGACTTAAACCATAAAATTCAATTAAACAGCGATATTACAAAATATTTATAAACAGCATATCTTTAGAATTTCGATACACAGTCTCGGGAGCTGAAGATAATTTTTTTTTTCTTTAAGTGGACGAAGCAAAATTCCAAAACGAAATTATTAACTCTTCTGGGTAAATTCCCCCTTTGGGCTAATAAACCAAAGACCAAATCGTACGAAATATAAAAATTCGAATGAAATTAATATTTATAAATGAGATTAAAAAGTTAACAAAAAAATAAAAGAATAACAGCATTGCGTATAGTAAGAAATATAAATTAAGCCAGAAACTAAAGTTTAAAAAACAAAATTCTGAAGGGATTCAGATTTCAACGATTGTCCAAAGCGTCTCTTTTAAAGTTTATTATGATTTATCAGAAGAGATTATCAAGAGAACAGGAATAGAATAGGCCCAGCAAACATTTTATAGAATGCTAGATGTATATATATTTAGATTCACATGGAGATGTTACATATATTTTGCATATTTGAAAAGTGAAAAAAAATGTAAAAGAAATCTATAAAAATATTCAGTGTTTCTAATTAGATAGACCGCGAATTAAACGCATTTTTATTTAAATCAATATTATACCAGAAGCTGATGCGTTTGCCCGACAACCTTTTTTGAAGGAACTATAACAAGGAAATTTCTACGAATCTTAAAACTCAAATTGGCCTTATACAGGCTGCTCAGAGAGAGTCTGATGCTTTGAAGTTGAGCCGAGATTATCTAATTTTACTTCCTCCCCATTGTCCCTTGGACTTTTTGAATTTGAATATAAATCTTGATCTTATTCAAAGAGTCGTTAGAAATGAAATGAACGATTCACAATTAAGAGCTTTGCAATGGAAACTATTCGGATTCCCTATCCTGAAAATGAGTGCTTGCATGTCTACACTGAAGGCTCTATGTTAGAGAAAACGCGCGGTGCTGGAGCAAGTATCCTTAGCGGACTTTTAGGTTCCTGCTTACCAACAGGATCTCTTACTAATACCTTTGATGGTGAAATCGAAGCTTTTGCTGAGGCTATTCCACAACTCTCGATTCGTAGTCACTCTTTTGTAAAAGCAGTCATATTGTCAGATTCCAAAATGCGCTTCAGGTTCTTCTGAATAATCAAAATAGTTCCCAAAGAATCTTAGACTGTAAGCCTTTGCTTAAGGAAATGGTACGCAGACTTTCTTTCCAATGGATTTCAGCCCACTGTGGAATTATGGGAAATGAAAAAGATGATACTTTTTAAGCTAAGAAAGGAACTTTCATAATGCAACGCATTCATCGACCGCTTTCGTTTCATACGACTAAATTGCTTGTTAACCTGACTCTTAAGAAAATTCTTAAGCAGGATATGATTCGACGTGCTATGGATAAGAATTGGAGGATTCTGGGTGAAGAGACAACTTTAATTCCTAGTTTTCAAAGAAAGGCAGTGGTAGCTCTATTTAGACGTCTGACCGGACATGACCATTTGAGAGACCACTTCTGCAGAATTGGAGTGGTGGACTCCCCAAACTGTATTTTGTGTGACTCCAATCAACCTATGATTTTTGAGCATTTAAAAAATTGTACTGCCCTTTCTCGGTATGAGGACGCTGTTAAAAAGTACTGGAGAGCCCGTGAACTAATGGCTTAAGCGCTAATGTTTGGCATTTGTAAAATAAATAAATAAAATTTAAATCAATCATCTGATTGAAAAGTAAAATAGCGATATTATCAAAAACTGTATCTACTTCTTTAAATAGCTTAGTTTATCAGTTATGGACAGATTCAGTTCTAAAGGCAAGTATCATACATTTTGCCGAAGGGCAACCGGCTCAAAGGAAAAGTGGAAAAACGCATTTGCAGTGGACTACATTTACGGTGAATTAAATGCAAAATCTTATTTCGTGAGTAATAGCCCTTTTGGGCTTAAATTAATGAAGAATTAAAATATCGTTAAAAAAATTAAGCATAATAAAGCTTAGATTTATATGCATTTTTCTTTTTAGACCAAATGGGCGAATTAGCTATTAGTCTCGAAACGGAATTTCGTGTCAACCACTTTAAACGGCTGTATTCTATTTCAAATTGTTGCCACCAAATATTATCGCCCTCTATTATATTTAAAGAAATAAAACAGTGAAGAATCTCCATGTATGTATGTGCTTCACACTGTGAAAGAAATGACGGTACCTAGAGCCATCGAATTGTGAATAACATAGTCCTCCACCCGAAGATGTGCATCTGGAAGCCCGAATTCTATATTCCATTTGTTGTAAAACTTTAATGAATTTTTGATTAAAAAACTCAAATACTTGAAAGAAAGTGGTGTACGGAAAAAATATTTTTATCTCCGGCGAGGAACTGTATATCGGAAGTTCTAAAGATACGTGGTTTTTAAATACTTTGTGATTTTTCTGTTGAATTGAATTTTATGTGGCGCAAGTGCGAAGAGCGTTATATTTAATAAATAACGTTAACAAAAAAGTTAGTGTATGATAAACTGAGAAAAGACTGAAAAAAATATAAAAATTTATGCCAACAGTTAACACTGCATTGGGAATTTTAAACATATAATTCCTTTTAAAATGCTTGTGATTTTAATGTTGAATTCATTTGGCATAAGTGCGAAGAAAATGACGTTCAATAATAAAGCTAAAAAGACAAAAAAAAAAAAAAAAAAAAAAAAAACAAAAAAAAAAAAAAAAAAAAAAAAAAAAGTAGGAGGTTAACGGGAGTGATTGCTACAGCAGACTGGTAGATTGCAAGCTCGGCGAGAGCATAAAAAACCTTAACAAATCTTTTTGGGCGATCGTTAAAATCTGAACTGTTTCAGAGTTTAATTTTTGTTTTTCTTTCTTTTCTTTCCTTGTATTTTCGCTCCCCCATTTTAGCATACAAGATGAACAGAAATCTCTTAGCTTGTGTTCTTCGATCTTACTACTAGAGGAAAGGTTAGGTTAGGTTAGGTTATTCAATTACGACAAAGCACATGAGGGCTGTCTGCCTAAAGGAAGGATGCCTTTGTGGAGGACTTTCTAAGGGAAACTGGCTCGTATACACGTTAAACATAGGGAAAACCACGAAAACGCCCATGCAGCCAGCCCTTTCGCGGGATTCAAACCTCGGACCGAACTACCAGTGTTCAGTGTCTTTACCGCTCGGCCGCTGGTGGCCTTTAGAGGAAAGAAAATGTAAATCGGAAGGCATAGTTATACCTCAAGTATCTGTATATTTCAGTGTTACACTATTTCCATCAATGTAACAAAAATTAGTTACCTTCAGAAAGGTCTTATCAATGTTATAAAAATTAGCTCATATTTTACTATAATCAGGAATCGAACATAAACTGAATTATTAATGTAAGTAATATATCGGAAAAGGGAATCCATGTATTATGTTTGCGATATAATAATGTATAATACGGGCTTCGTTGTATTAGGTAAGATTTAGAGAAAGCTAATAATAATAAACTAAAATTTACTCTTTATTTCAATATTTCAAGTCGAATTTCTTCGGTGCCTGTATTGTTTCTTGTGTGACATACAATAGCTAATGGCTTGCGATGATTAATTTTCATTACGAAACATTCTAAAAACTGAGTTGATGACAAAATATTTATTCTACGATTTTTAGCATTCATTCAAAAAAACAAAATCGCTTTACCAATTCTAAAATTCTTCTCAGAAATTTAATAAACTGTAAAACATATTATTAAAGAGAAAAAAAAAACAAAAAGTGAAGTTTTCCTCATTGCCCATTTATATCGTTTCCTGAGCATTTACCCAGAAATGGAAAACGTAACAAAAAGAATAATCGACAGAGAGAGAAAGGCACTACTAATGGCTTTTATATATTTCACTTGCGCAATTTTTGCAGAAGCGCGTGACCATGGGACGAGAATTGTATTTTCAGTTGCGAAATTTTGTTTCGCGAATCATTTTGAATGTAAAGTATTACATCGGAAACGAGATTTTAAAACTAGTTTGCCATGAAACTGGTGTCGATTTCATAAATGATATTTTGACTTATCACAAACGTTTTTCTTTTCCGTTGGAGAGTGATAACAGCTGATTACTCTGAAATTATCTATAACCTGTCCTAACGGAGTTATCCGCGATTAAATCTGAAATTGAGAAAAATATAATGTGAGCTGCAAGTTGATGTCTGTTACTCGTTCATATTTTACAAGGGGGGGGGGTAAAAAAGGTAAACATTCTGATGTTCTTCCATTGTTCTGAAGATTAGTACTCTAAGCCTTAAATTTTGATGATGCTATCTATCAAATGTTAAAAAAAATGTAATCCTTAAAACAATTGAAAAATGAAAGCAATAAATAGTGCCAATAGAGTTTAGAAGCATAATCAAAACAAAAAAAGAGTTATAAAGGTGAAAGTAATAAACATAACCAAAGGGAAAAGAAAATACAGCTGCATAATCACAAATAATAAATTCACGCATTTGATATTTATGTCTTCTGACGAAATTAAAGTGATTGTCAGTTTCAGAGCTATCAAAACTTCAGACATAGGAGCAAGAACGTTTTTAAAACATCTAGGTACTTTATGTTTGTATTAATACTATCAAAATAACTTTTACTTTAACTATACACATGGCACTCTGGTTGTTAAAAAACCTTTTTTTTTTTGTCCTCTCCCAGGACACAGCCAAAACTGTTTGTTGTCTTTAGCGGCAAAAAGCTAAACATAGCAGAATGCGCAAAAGTTAATGCCTTATTTTAAAAATCAGCCTTAACTTTAAAAGCAAGAAATACTTTCCTTCTATTACATTATATCTTATTGACTGAAAATTCTAGCACACTATGCAAAATTTATGATGCTAGTCAACCCGCTATCTTCTTATTTTATCTATGCTATCAATTCTACTTTCGTCAGCTTTTATCAGGATGAAAATTAGCTATGTGTTTATACGAGTTTCCTTTTCCTTCATAACGCCTGGCGTTAGCCTACAAGGGCTATTAGTCTCGAAACGACATTTTGCGTCGAATCACTATAAATAGCTGTATTAGTTTTCAGATTGTTGCCACCAAATATTATCGCCCTATATTACACTTAAGAAAACTAAATAACGAAGAATCTACATGAATGTTTCTCGCATTGTGGAAAAACAGCGGTACCCAGCATAATCAAATTTTGAATAACATAGCCTTCTACCCGAGCATGGGCACCTGGATGCCCGAATTTGGAATTCTGAAATTGTTTTATTGTTTATTTCACATCTTGTGAAACTTAAACGTATTTTTGATTAAAAAATTCAACAATTTCGAATCAAGCAATGGCAACACTGTACTGAATAAAATAGTTTTATCTCCAGCGCGCGAGACTGTCTATGGGAAATTCTAAAGATATGCTTTTTTTAAATATTTTTAGCCCAGTGTCGCATTAGCCCACGTGCTCTCGGAACGTGTATATGTCTGTAAATGAAAAAAAAAAGAAAGCTTGGGACTAATATAAAATGTGAAAGCTTCTAGTTTTTTTTTTTTTTTTAAATTAAGAAGAAAGCTTTGGCAACGACGCTGACGGCTGTAATATTTGCTCGGTTAGCTCTAAGTATTACAATGTTAGCCTTTTGTTGTCGGAGTTTGCTCGCACAATAAGAAAACTTGAATGAACACTTGCAAGCGTTGTGAAATTTTGGTATTAAATTATGTTAAATTTAAATGTATATTTTATATAAGCTTAGCTCTCGTAAGCAGTGCAGATTGTTATGTGAATGCTATCCTTGCACTTTTCAAGTTAAATCTTTTATAAAAAGGTTGTTTGAACCGTCTTCTGATTAAATTTCAATAGATGGGACGACAAGTCGCTTGACAGTTTCTTTAGGGATCAAGTTAGTTAAACAATCAAGCAGATCTCTATAACTGAACAACTTAATTGAGGTTAGTTTTATTAAACTGAAATGGGACATAATTTCCTCATACCGTCTTAAGAATGATTTTTCCTTTAGGCCCTAATTTAAGTTTCCTTTGAGTACTTATTTAGGTTTCCTTTGTCCTTTTTTTTTTTTCTTCTAATTTTTAAAATGCACATTACCGTTTTCTATGAGTATTTACTCTTCGCTCTTACCCGCTTTCATAATTTAATCACCTCAAAATTGCGTATTTTCTTTAGTAGCTTTATGAAAACTTTCATTTTAAAGGAATTACAATTCTGAGATAAAATCAGAGAATTAAGATTTTAAATTTAAAAGCTCTTTTAGTATCGAAATAAGTGATTATTTCAGTTAATAGAGCGCGCTTCATAAATGCATTAACGCTGGGGTTAATCTCAAGTTTCATAAATATAGCACAGATTGTTAAAGAATTGTTGACTCGTGGTGCTAAAGCCAATCGAGCACTACTCGAGTTGTATATGGAAAAAGCTGATCCTTTTTTTTAACTTACTTTAGCCTCAAACCTCTGTAAGAGATTATTCTCAATTCTAAACTGCTTTAGCTTTTGCGGAGGTGGTCACGTTAGAAAATGTGATCACTGAGGGTGTTCCACACGTATTAGTCACTTTCAGAAATAGCCGCTTTAGGGAGTTGGCTATGTCTCAGAGATTTCACTGAGCTCTGTTTCGATATTAAACTATGCAGATGTGTTTTTAACCTTAAATTAGGGAATAAGTGATAAATTATTTTAATACATTTTTTTAATAGTAACAGGTTGAGCATATAAAACGATACGTATAATTTTTAAAACAACATTTTAAGGGCCTCCCAGCCGGAATGGTGGTTAGTGACTCTGATTTCTGTACCGAAGGGTCAGGATTCGAATACCGGAGAAGGCATGGATGTTTGTAAATGCATAGTGTCTGTGCGGTATGGGGAGCATTCAAAGTATGTGGCGAATCGAAAGACCACTTATGAAGTTGGTGGTATTGGAAAAGGTCTGTGAAACTCTGCAACCCGTCCCTCCGGGGTGCTCTCCTTCAACATTGGGGCGGAACTGAGCAAAATCGTGCTGTCACCTGTGTGGTGCCCAGGGCCAACGACAAGCGCTGATGATAGGAGCAATCTTGCCTCCTTTCCACGATGAATTGGCTTTTCTAATATCAGAAAAACGAGTGCAGTCACAACAACAACAACCCGATAGGTAGAATTCAATGGAACAGCAGAGATTCATCATTAATCACACACGTGGTAGTCTCACCGCACCCTACGCCAAATGAAATGGAAAAACTTCATGTGAAAATAATTTACATTTGATCCTCTATCCGCATCGATCGCAAAAGTCATGATTGCTTAAATGGGAAAATCATGATGTCACCCAGACCACCGAGTAGGCATTTCTCCTGGTAGAATAAAATCAGTTTTAAGAAAAACATCTGCAGACGAAAATATCTCAGCTCGGTTACGTAGCATGCTAATGAAGGTAACAACAGAAAACTGATCGCTTGAGTCATTTTTGATAATGACTTAGCAGGATCCAGAAGAATTTTTGAGCAGATACGCTACTCTGAATGAAACGGGCACATATCAGTTCGATCGAGATCGTTTACAAGAGAGCATAGTCTGAAAACTTATCTCTTCCCTACAAGCAAGAAATTTCATCACCTAAACTTATGCCACTATTTTACGGGATACCAGAAGGGTGCTGGTGTTTGATTACCTTAAGCACTAAAAAATAATCGCATGGAAGTATTACATAAAATCAAAAGTCAAATCATGAGAAGAAATTAAGGTTATACGCAGGATATTCTTTCCCACTACCAAAATGCGCCATAATATACTTTAATAAGGTAACTTCTAGAAGGATTGCAAATATTATTATCAAAAGATTGCTGGAAGTGACCTTTTATGTTTTGTTTTGTTTAAAAATCTGGAGAACGTTCTTCACAAGATGAGTTTTGCATTTGAAGGTAATGTGAATTCTACCGCTGACAGATTTTTCAGAGAATGAAGAAGAATTTTTCTCCCATTTTCCCAAGAATGATGCACATTTGATGAAGGCTGTTTAAAAAGGGATTAGATTAGTGTTGCTTCTTTATGTCCGCAAGAGGAATTCATTGCCAAACAATTTTTTATGTGTGAAGCGACAAACTTTCAGTTCTACTTCCATACGTAATAAAAATTAACGAACAATGGAACTTCGATTCGTTAATTATTAATATTAAGTTTTTAACGTTTTTCGATAAATTAAATTTCTCTGCGGTCTCTCCCGCTACAGCTAATCAAATTTCATTCTACTTTATTTTTAGAAGTTACGATTCAATAAAAATAGATTTATATGCTCTAAAATAAAGTTCTATTTTTTACTGATCAGAGAATCTGTTACTCTCAATCCTCACTTTTGCTTTGAACTACTTTTTGCAATGTATCATTTTTTAAACCAAAAGTCAATCATATATACATACAACAGTTGGCCACCCCTTCTGCTATACAGTTTATATTGTTATAATTTTCTGTAAATATTTAAATCCTATCCGTGACGCATATAACGCTTATAATTTATTTTTATAACGCACGAACATTTATAACGCTAAAAAATATAATGTTTTCTTTTCGGACGAAAATATATACCGCTTTTAGCGCATATACCGCTTGCTACTTTATGCTTACTTTATAAGGTATTCCGTCCTTGCCTTCTTAGCATGCCTTCGTGGTGTAGTAGTCAGCACACTCGGCGCGTATTCGAGAGGTCCGTCCTGGCGAATACATTGTGGATTTCTTCTACTTCCTTGTTCTGAAAAATTCTAAAATGACTCTACAGTGGCGCCTGAACTAAAAGGATGGTGGATGATGATTCTCCACCACTAGGATTTGGCGATTGGGTCTCCCAATCTCCAGTCGCCCTTTAAAAGGGAGTGTATACAAGAGATTTCTCCCCCGCCTTCTTAGCATGCCTTCGCAGTGTAGTGGACAGGACACGTATTCGAGAGGTCCGTGGTTCGTGTCCCGTTGAGAGCATTGCATAATTTTTATCTCTTCTGCTTTCCAAAAATACCTAATGTCTCTACAACTTTTGCGTCTAACCATTTTAGAGGTACGTCACTCTTTAAATAACGCAGTATAATGCTTATAACATAGTCTCCCTTTTATCTAGAATCATTTTTGTGGTGGATCAATTTTCAAACAAAGATGGACATTTATAATGTCATAAATATCATGCTGAGAAATTTTTCTTTTCGGACGTTTACATAATATTACTTTTGTGGAATTCATGCTATCCCATTTAAGTGCAAAGCAAAGATTTAGCTTTCTTGTTCATACTGTTTAGTGAACTTTTTATAAAATCTAGTTCTTCGAAGACATGAATTTTGCACATAAGGCAATACCTTTTATTTTCTTCGAAATAATGAATTACAGGCAGTTTATGAAGGATTTATATCTCTAAGATTAATAAATATTAATAAATAAAATAAATACCTATATCTTCTGAACTGATTTTGCTGAAAACAATATGCTTTTAATACTTCAACAAGTGAAAAAAAATTTCAAATTTCATTGTTGTAAGCATCAACTTCAGTTTTAGTCAAAACAGGGACAAACATCAATCATCCTACGTTACTTTTAAACGAAAATTTCACGTCTTGACCGGCTTTAACAGTGTTTCTGCAATAATTTTCTGCCCTTTCACTCCTCTTGGCAAGTCAGATGCGATTTTCCTTAGAAAGACTTCCTTACTTCCTTCGTTTATCCCTAATTAATCTAAGGTTACATTGAGAAAGAACTGGAATGGCTATTGATTAATCGACTGATAACAAACATGGCAAAATTCCCTACTATATTACAATAGATGCATTAAAACTTGTTACGATGTCTTTAATACGCATCCCCTATGTTACGTCTTATACGTCCTGAGAAGTTTGTACGTCAAAGATAAGTTAAAGAAGACTTTAAAGTTCTTTTTGGTAATAATTTTGCGGGATTTTTTTAAAGGAAAATTATTTATTGGGAAAACACAAAAAGAAAACGTTACACTCTCGAGATATTATACCAAATTAGTATCTTTGTTTTATAATGTAATTTCATATTAGATGAAGCGTAAATTCTGAAAAAAATTTCCATTTTTATTGATACAATTTATGTTAACTTGTATATATCATACATTACCATAAGTTTGTAGTAATTATATAGATTTTACTTTAAAGAATATCACAGGATTTTTGGTGTAATATAAAAAGTATTTTGTTCTGGTTATAAAGTTTGAGATTCTGTCAGTGAATCTTTCAGTTATAGCTGGGAGGGAGGGTTCCTATCATTAATCCCGCGGGCAGCACTGCGCCCGCCAAAGTTTTTACGTGTGCCAGCTATTGTATAGCTAAGATAAAAAAATATATCAGTTGCCAATAAAATGTTACGTAAAATGTTTTTATAATTAGTAATTAATTAGAGAAATATTAGCATATTTGTTTATAGCTGTATGTTTATCGTTTTAAATGGACTTGTCAGATGTCCCAGTTGGATCAAGATTGTCAGATGTTCCAGTTTGAAGGTCGGCCAATTTGCCATTTTTACCCGAATATTTGTTAAAAACTGAAAAACGCCAAATGTCACTGCTCTCAACAATAAACATCACAAAAATCAAATTACAGATCTCGACTTACAGATGAACATATTGATGACTGCTTACGAGCAATAATATTATCCTATTCTCCTAATTACGAAGCAATGCTCCATGAAATGCAATAGTAAGTATCAGATTGACTTTTCGAATTATATTGCTATTATATCAAGCAATCTTTTACCAATGAATTGTAAACCAAAGAATTTGTAAATTTTTGTCTATACCATTTAGCAATTATTTGTTTCAGATAAGAATAATATCAATAATTTTTGTATTTAAAATTATATTTTTGGAAATTTTTTTGGATATTATTAATTACGTCAACTTATAAATTTACTTGAAAGTTCCCCCCCCCCATCCCTCTGATGTTCTAGAATGTGCTCTAAGTTGGAAAAAGGTTGGGGTTTGATGAATTATAGGTTTCATTGTGAGTTCGGTTAAAACTATAATCAGCATTTTAAGTTATAGGATTTGGAAGTCATTAGTATATATATAATTGCATAAAACATAACTAACGTTTCCAGAAAGTTACACTTTCCCTTTTGGGAGACGACAGCTAAAGATTAATAAATTCTATTTAATGTGTAAGTTATTTTACTCCTGTTGTTGTTGTTGTTGTTCATGCTCACTTGTCTGACAGAGTCAGCCCAAGCCCACGAGAGTTCTCGTGTCAAGGAGCGCTAGATTACGCCCGTCGTTGGCAACAGCCTTGCAGGTGATAGTGCGATTTGGCTCAGTTCCGCCCCAATTTTGGCGGAGAGCAACCCGGGGGAGGGACAAGTCTTAGGGTTTCCCACCCCTTTCCACCAAATCACATGAGAGGACTTTCGGCTTCATATTTAGAGTGCCGCAGCGGCACTATACATTTACAAACATCTATGCCTTCTCCGGGATTCGAACCCAAGCCCTTCGGCACGGCAGTCAGCGACGCTAACCACTATACCAGTTGGGCGGCATTTTACTCCTTCCTTACCGCATGTTTTCGAGGTATAATTAGAAGCACGTCCCCTAGTTATCGGAAGGTCTGCATTTCAAATCCTGGTAATGGCATTGCACATTTTTCACATTTCATGCTCCGAAAAACTTAATGACTCTGCAAATGAAGTTAACTGTTCAATCCGCACCATCAGACTTTTAATATCTATCTGTAATGCATAACCAATAGTGTCATATGAATAAAATAACTGAATATTTGTAAATTCTTACAGGTTAAGCTTTCAGCGAGTCTAATTGATTGGGTGAGAGATTTTCCCCAAATCTTCCTCTACGTGACAAAGTACGAGGTGCGAAAATTCTCCCACGACCAACCCACAAGAGGTAAAATGACTTTCTATAGCTTAAAGTTATTTATTATCTTTTGCATTTAAAGAAAAAATAATAATCTTTTCTTTATGGCTGAATTTTATCACGTCGAAAATACGATTGAATTTCAACACACTCACTCTATGACTGAATTTCATCATACTGAAATGAGTTCTTTTTCACATCTCTGTTTCGTGAACTCACATCTCTGTTCCGTGAATACCAAATGCTGCCAGTAGTTAACTGCTTAGATTCATTCACTTCATTTACAGTTATTAATAATTAATTCAAAATTAATAAATGCAATATTATAATAATTAAAATGTAACATCTTACGAATAATTAATTTAATGATTAAATTAATACGTTAGTTTACAAAACGTGTTAATTTATTATTACTCGTTCAAAATCTGTTGAAATCTATCTACATCGATGTCTAAACTTCTCCCGCAAGTATGTGAATTATTTAGCCGAAGTAAAGGAGGGGAGGACATGTTTAAAGATGAACTGCTATGCACATCAGTCAGAGGCGAACGTGCGATCTTCACCGCAGTGGACTGGTATGCTGACCGCCACATCATAATAGCACATGGAGGTATACCTTTAATACTTATCTAATTAAACTAGCGTGACGAGTTACAGAATTTTTTGCTCTTTTTCTCTGCCACACTCTCACCCTATTTTATGTGCAAATAGTAGTACAGGGTGTTTATAAAGTCCCGGACCCATTTTGATGTTTAATAACTCATAAAATAATGAAGATATAAACAAACTTATGGCATTTTTTGATGAAATAACTTATATATTTTCTTTTTCAGGTTTGAATGTCTTTAATTCTGTAAATATCGTCTGCGCGTGTGCTTAATTTCAAATAATTTCATTTTCCAGTCTAAATATCTCTACTTTTCTAAATATCGTCTGCTTATTCATTGCATTTCGGAAAACTTCGTATTTCCACAACTAGAAGAGCTTCAATCACATGTCTTTTTGCAACAAGATGGTACACCACCTCATTGGGGTACCATCGTTCGTA
This sequence comes from Stegodyphus mimosarum, assembly GCA_000611955.2. Taxonomy (NCBI): domain Eukaryota; kingdom Metazoa; phylum Arthropoda; class Arachnida; order Araneae; family Eresidae; genus Stegodyphus; species Stegodyphus mimosarum. The sequence goes on from KK122426.1 coordinate 238,944, forward strand.
GTTCTTTGAATGACCATTTTACAGGAAGATGGATTGGGCGAGGAGGTTAAATTCCTTGGTCATCCAGATCACCTGATATAACGCCGCTGGACTTTTTCCTTTGGGGATTTGTAAAGTACAACGTTGGAGAGTGTCGAACATGGATGACCTAAAAGCCAGAATTACAACCGCAATAGCCTCTGTAGATGCCGATATGCTTGCCGGTACCTAGCTTGAAATTGAATATCGACTTGATATTCTCCGTGCGACGAAGGGGGCACGCTGTTTGATCCCCCTTGGGCTAAAAACTTCCAGTTATTCCAATATAAGAGAAACTTAATTTGCTTAATATTAGAAAAATGCTACTAAAAATTGCGCAGAAGGTTAAGAAATAGGAGGGAAGAGAGAAAAAGAAACATCCAATTAATTTTCTAATTTTTATAAACTGCGAGTTGTAAATTTCGAACAAAATTCCAATTCAGAACTTGCGAAACTCAAATTATTTGTGAAATTGAATGAGAAATAACCGTCTCTGCTTCGTTTTGTTCTGTTCCCTTAAAACAGGGAAATACTGAACTAAATCCTCCTAATCACGACAGCTCAGTCATAGACAGTTGTTCAGACATAACAGCTGTCTAGTCATAGATTCAGTTGTGTTATTTACGATTCATACTTGAATTCAACACATGTTTATAAGCAAAAGACTTCAGAGAAAAATTTTCCTTCACCTTTGGGGAACATAGAGCTCTATTTAACATAAAATGTTGCAGATTATGGAAAAAATTTTCCTTGACCTTTGTAGAACTAACACAAGTTTTGCATACTATGGAAGAAATTTTCTTGACCTTTGGAGAACATAGAGCTGTATTTAACACAAATTTTGCACACTATGGGAGAAATTTTCTTGACCTTTCCAGAACATAGAGATCTATTTGACACACATTTTGCACACTATGGGAGAAATTTTCCTTGACCTTTCCAGAACATTGAGATCTATTTAACACAAATTTTGCACACTATGGGAGAAATTTCCTTGACCTTCGGAAAAGATAGAGCTCTATTTAACACACATTTTGCACACTATGGGAGAAATTTTCCATGACATTTGGAGAACATACAGCTCTACTTAAATCAAACGGAAATTTTACACACTATGTCAGAAATAAATATAGCCAAAGTAATGGCGAACTAAATTCAAAGAAAGTAGAAATCGCTATAGCACAATATTTACGCATCAAACTATGGTTACCTAATGCTAAGAAGGAAGATTAGGTTAGGTTAGGTTAATTGATTAAGATAAGTAACTCGAGGACTATTTTCTTATGGGAAGGAAGACTTCCATGGAAGTCTTTTGAAGAAAAATCAACTAGTATTTATGTTACACATGGGGAAAAATAACGAAAACTCTCACATAGCCAGCCCGTTCGTCGGGATTTGAACCAGAACGGAACTACCAGTGTTTAGGGACGTTATCACTTATCCGCTTGTAGGCTTTTAAGGAAGAAAAGGTTAAGAAAATATTACTCCTGAAAGATATCTTTTATAAACAATCTTTTTTGTTTTACGATTTACAGCAAAGGTGCAACAAAAATTGCCAGCGCAGCTTCCAGTTTCTGCGGTTTTGACTACCGTTTAGAGCACTGTAGTTCATAATTTTAATTTTAAAATTATTAAATACTGAAAAAAAGTTAGTATAATTCAAGAATAAAGGCAATAAACTAATTACAAATGCTAATTTGACTTGATAAACCTATACTGAATTATAATGTAAAAGCATCAAAATAAAATTTACTCAGTGAAGAAATTTCTGACTAAAAGTTTAAAGGAAGTTAGTATTTTATTAGTAAAGTGAAAATGAACTTTTATAACCTATGGAAAAAACATTTTTGTAGCTTTTTCTATAATTTCATTTATAAATTTTATCACGTGTTTTAATTCATAACTGCAAAATGACATTAATTACATTACCTAAGCATTTAAAAGTAAGCATACATAATACAGAAAAAGTTTTATAACAGTTTTCTGTTTGCTAGCTCATAAAGTGTAAGGGATTCTTTATAAGTATTCTCTATAAAAGGTATTGGAAAAGATTTAAAGCATTATGTACAGTTAACACTTAAAAAGTAAAAGGTGAACCGTAAAAAATTATTTAAGCAATTGAAAAATAAACATTGTGAAAATACCAAGGGGAAATTTCTAAACCTGAAAATCTCAGACACATAAAAATCCTTTTAATTTAAAATATCTGGGCTGAATCATATGCGATTTATTTACTGTCTCTTAGATAATAATGAATTTTCATAGCACAGCTTACAGTCAAGTAAACGGTATAAATTTGCAAAAAGGAAACATTTTTTAGTTTTTAAAAAATTAATTTATTCATTAAGAAAGAAAAAAAATTTCATATAAATATCCCTTTATTAGTTACATGACCCAGTTTTCTAATGAAGTTGTAGTGCAATTTTCATAAAGTTTCTAATGAACTATAAGATAAGATAAGACTATCATACCTTCCTCTCCCATACACGTACACCCACAAGTTTTAAGGCATCATATAAAAACGCTATCTTACGAAGTTATTTCTGAAATATGTAATTTTATGTGCTTTTAAAAAGTCAGTTTTAAATAACCTTAGAGCTAAACTTCATCATATACAAATCATTAATATGTATATAAGACAATTATTCGTCAGTTGAGATATTTCTTTAAATATTCTAATATGGATATCGCGTTGTTTTTTCAAAATGGAGATAATATTTAATCAATACGCATTAGGTCTATTCACTTTTCACAAACAGATAAATATGCAATACGATTCATCTCGTGCAGTTTATGTCTCGTAAATGTAACATATATTGAAATATATTTTACATTTTTGAAACATAAATAACTCCTTGCTAATACCTTGTCATTATATAGATGTTAGAAAGGAAGGGTCATGCTGAACATACAAAATCGTAGCATTCATTGTAACAAGAAAATACATTCCTTAAGTGCTGCAAATGCAATTTTGTACTAAAAAAATCACATTTTTAAGAATCGAAGCACCTAATTTTAATTATTTTTATTAATATAGTTTACAATATGTAAATATACAGAAATATTTAAGTTTGCTGGTGTAAACAAAATTATATAAAACAACATTACCAGGATTCAAACATCTGTTAACTAATATTAAATAAATCAACACGCCGAAAAGCAAAATGTTAAAGATAGTAAAGCAACAAGAATCATCATTAATTGATGTGTTAACTAATTTATCTGATTGCAGCTTTATCTGTCTTTAAAGATCATTTCATCATTTATGTTATAGATAAGATTTGTCTTTCGTGTTCTGTTTTTCTCTCTATATAGAGAGAAATCTATAGAGAAATATATCTATGTATATAAAAATATACTTTCAATACTTTTTTCATATAATTCAAAATTCTATGTATAAATTAATTTAAATTTTTTATTTTAATAAACATATTAATTTTTTCTTTTATGCAGCTTTTAAACATTAGAAATTTCCTTTTTGGTTTTACAATCTGTACTGAAGAAGTCAGAAACAATAACTAAATTTAAAAGACAGTTCACAAAAGCTTAGAAAACCATTTACACTTATAGTTAAATATTTTCGGCTAAACAATTTTTAGCCATATTTCCAAAATATAAAATCTGAGCTTCTAATGGTTACGGAATTACTCAAATTTTGCCTTTGGAAATATATGCACTGATTAAAAGTATGATTTTATAATCATTATACAAAAATAAACTGATATAAGTTTTAGCTTAAGAGCACGAAATATTTGTCAACAATTACTAAACAGATAACGTGTTATGTTCGTAGAAGATGAAGCTCAGTATTGTCATCAATGAAAATCTCTCAATGAAATGAAATCTCTCGTGAAAATCTCTCAATCACTCAATGAGAATCTCTCTCGAAAATAAAAAATTATGTAACTCAAAAAAATCAAGATAAGTTTTTCTTAAGAAGGGAAACTATACACCTACCTCCAGTTATCGTGAAAGCTGATGTCAAAACCCCTAATCCATAAAGGGGTCCATCACTTCCTGGAGATGGGGGGCTAGAGCTCCCCTTGAGGATTTCGTCATCGTCCTCAACAGGCAGTCGGCCCAGCTGTTCATCTTGGGCCTGGGCCCTCCTGAGAGCCACTTGCTGCGCCATCACTCTTTGCCGCTCGGCAATTAATTTACACTTGCGGCATCTACAGGTCCTAAAAGGACAGTATCTTTTATGCCCCTTCACATTTTCGCTTCTTCCGTGATTTCGACACCTAGCGCATTTGGGATTGCGCGTACCACCCGTTGTGGAGTTGTTTGCCGGCTGCACGACCGCGGTCGGCCGGGGCGCTTGGCCGCCGGACTCACCCGAGCTTGAGGCGGCCGCGTAGTAGTTCGCGACCACCGTCTGATGATTAGTGGTACTGCTGCTGGGGCTACTTGACCTGCGGCGGATGAGTTCCCCGCCGGACACAGTGACCGAGATTGAAGAGGGGCTGCTGCCCTCCCCATCACTCTCGGATCTCTTTTTTACTTTGATCTCTTCTCTGTCGCTTTCGCAGTCGTCGTCATCTTTCCGTCGCTGTTCCATGCCGCCGCCGACTCTCTCTTTGCGCAGCTGTTGCTCGAACGTCGAGATGAGAAACGACGCGTTACCGGTTTGAAGTAAACGCGCTCTGGACTGCATGAAGACCCGTGACTTCATCACGGTTTTGAGTGGACGCCCGTCTTGGTTGGTTGGAAAGTGGCTTCCTTTTCCTCCCTGAGCTCCCGCTCGAGGTCACGTGACTCGCGACCATCCTTCCCTCCCACCCTCCTTCTCTTGCCACATTCTCTCTTCCCTAACGCGCTCTCTCTCCTCAGCGTGCAGAATCGTTCTTTCTCCGCGATCAGAGCGCGCTTTTCTCTCTGCTGTTCGTTGTCTGTTTAATGGCGAAAAGAGCTGAAAAATAACCGATAAAAGAAGTCAATCGGATGAGAACGCTGATAAGGCAGTGGTCTTATTTTGGACGAACCTGAATCCCTTTTCAACAACAGCGAAAATATTGTAAGGATTTTCATCCGAAGTATTACGCTCTCGTTTTATATTTTGAGTGGAAGATACGGGCAAATGCTGATTATACATTAATCCACGTTCTTTGTCAGAAAGGACTGATAGGTGATAGGACTGATACTTGACATTTTTTACGTGGATTATGCCGATACGCTTGGTGCACTTAAAAGTGCTCAATGAAATAAAAATATAATACATAGTTATGTTCTAATAATAAAACAATAAATAAACAAATGCCAAAGTGCTAGTGTATGCATCTTACATATTTTTATTTATTTTTGTTTTCGGATAGTTTTGCCCCAAAATATAAGGAGACTGAACGGGTAATTTTAGATCACTAATAAGAAAATCCCAAAATTAGTAAGGAATTAGTAAGGAACAGTACCCAAAAAGGAATATATAACTGACTGCATTTTTATCTACAAAGTATAATATTCGATAAATTTGAAAGGATATTTTGGAATTAGGAGAAGCACAAAGATAACTTTTAGAATATCTGCTGTTGCAGATTATTGAGAACACAGGCAATTTTTGCCGTTTTAAAATTCTGAAACGTTAAGAAAATAATTTTTAAAAAATAGAGCCCATATTGATAAATTAATTGGTCAGTTTGAATTATTAGTAAGATAAATTGAACATATGCAATTACGGCAAACACAGAAGTAAAGCAATAATGAAACGGATATGTGTTTTTATATGGTCAAGCAGCAAAACGTACCAGTAAACGAACCATATTTAACATGTTATAGATTTTCAACGACGCGTGAAAAATATGAAAAGATTATATTGAATACTGAACAGCACATGAACATCCAAAGCACTGCTTCTTACTAAAAAATGTTATCCAAGAAAAATGCATGAAAAACTAAAAAAATACACAGGAAACAAATCGAGGTGGCGGAATAAAGCAAAAAAAGATCATAAACAAATAGAATTTGGAAAAAATAAAATCCTTATTATAAGTTTTCATTTAAATTCTTAGTGTACTATACTTCGCTTATTATTTTTCCCCTCAAGTTTTCTTTTTTTTTTTAGCCTATTTCTTTTAAATCTTATTCTTTTTAGATACTAAGCAGACAACAAAGTTTTGCGTTAGTCACGTGTTCTCCTATTTTCAGATGGATAATTTTCAAGGAAGAGTCTGAAAGCCTTTAGGCAGGTTTTCTTTTCGAGTTTTTATACAGTGGCAAAAATGCCACTGTAGAAAAACTATAAAAGAATATGTTAAAATAAATGCCATAAAAGGGCTAAAACTTCATAACGCGTAATAGCGCATTTATAGAGTGACGCAAATTCGCTCACAGATGTTAAATATGATTTTCCCGTTTTCCTTGCAAGTAATTTTGTTCTAGTTAACAACTTATTAAATTACCTTGCGATTAACGTATAGACTTCCGTAGCTAATTTGTTGTAAATGACTTTTTACATGCAATAAAAAGGGATTGCGCGTACCACACGTTGGAACTTAATCCTTATCACCTTATTCGATGCAATATGTCTCACACACACATATACAGATACAAAAAGAGAGAGAGAGCCATAGCACCAAGAAGATATATATATATATCTTCTTGGTGTTATATATCTTCTTGGTGTATTATTATTAAACTTATTTCTATAATTAATTTTTTACTTTAAACTGCTTTTTACGAATAGAAATTTTGTTAATTTCAAATTTCATTCCTTGCAGCAATGGCGCAAGAGAATTATTTAAATTTAATTTAACTTTACTATATTCTTTTGAAACAATATATATATATGTGTGTGTGTAAGGTAAAAATATGTAAATGAACTTTATAATTTAATTTAGCAATAGCCTCTTAAACCCTCATTTTTAATTTGGGTATTTCCTCTCTATATTCAATAGTAGTAACAACTTTTCTTACTGCGCATTATCAGGATGAACAGAAAAACAGGACTCGTCAGAAAAAAGAACATTGCTCCATTCATTTCTCCTCCAGTTCACATGCTCTGTTGCCCACTCCCTGCGGTCGCGACGATGCCTTGATGTTAGTCTAACACATACCATCGGTCGGCGAGCATACAGACCTACACCATGGAGCCGGTTTCGGACAGTCTGAGTTGAAACCGTCCTACCAGTAGCCGAGCGAAGGTGTTGTTGGAGAAGAGTAGCATTCATATTTCGGTGTCTTCGAGCCGTTAACACTAAATAACGATCTTCATTGGGCGTTGTTGCCCGTCTACGACCTTGCCCTGGTCTTCGGCCTACACTTCCAGTTTCCAAAAAACGGTTCCAGATCCTGGAAATCACACTTTGTGACACTCCAATGGTTTGCGCTACTTCGGCTTGAGTTTGGCCCCCTTCTAACCTACCAACAACTCTCCAAGCTTTTGAATCGGTTAAATGACTTCGCTGAGACATCGTACTCATCGAAACAAAGCAGTCACTGAATGCCGATCATCCTTGTCTTCATTGTCTTTCATTCAGTTGAAAGTCAAATTTCATTCACTGCCACTGAAGCGACGTTTTTGACGTCGAACTCAAAATTAGCATACTCCACAGTTTGAAAATCAGAAAAATTTGCATTTGTGATTCTCTTCTTCCATTTTCGGCAAAAAAAATTCCCTTATATCTTTATTTTATATAAAACTTACAATATCCTTTAATTGTTTTGAGCAGTGTATATTCTCCCTAGCTCTCTCTCTTTCTCTCTCTCTATATATATGTATATTCCCGCTATCTCTCTTTCTCCGAAATACATATTGTTATTACATATATTTGTATTTATTCACATATTCGCTCCTCGCATAATTTTCCCCTAGTTTTTCACATATGATTTAGAAACTTCTAATTTATGGCAGCACAAATATGGAAGGTACTTACATATTATCCAGTTGACAGTGAAAGTTTGCTGCCATTGAGCCGTTAAATTTGGCGGAGATCCTGTAAAAGTTGCAATAATCGTTCTTGCGAAATTCTGAAGGAACTGACACCTCTTAATAAACAATCAGTATTTGACAGACTTGGTTTATGCGCATCATAAAAAGGTTTTCGTCAGTTTCCACTACTTTGTTAGGCCTTCCGATTTAACCTGAAGCTCTGTTTAAAACGCTGTGAACGCAGACGTAATGCAAGTAGTAGTTCCAATTTATTACCGTTTTGTCGGCTATTTCAGTTAACCATATTACGTGTCCATTAATACACTCTTTGTTTCTGGTAAAATATTATAATTGAAAATAATTTTCTATTTGCTGTCCTATAGGTCCAAAATTTTAATATATATATATTTTTAAAAGAAAAGAAAAAAAAAACTTCAGCAATAACAGTTAACTTAATTCCTTTTTCTTAAAACTCATCGAGAATCAGTCGGAGTTACTTCAAACGAAAGCGCAGATGTTATGATTGTGTTGTTACCTCAGGCTTATCAATAACTGGTGCTAAATCGCCTACTTGGCGATAGTTTCACTGTACCTGGGAAAGTATTTTGTGCAACTACAGAGGATATTTATGATTTGATTAGTTCTATGAAATACATCATATAATAATATCAGTATGTCTTTACGTGTGCTTTTTAATATGCTATGCCAGGCCTCGGCAGCCTATGACCCGCGGGTCACAGAGTGACCCATTTCATACTTTCAAGTGAGCCATGTGTGTTTTGAATATAAAGTGAATAAATGAAAATAAATTACAAAACATAAATATCAAAGGGCACTTGAAGAACAGACACACAAAAAAAAATAATAATAATAAATAAATAAACCAAAAATAAATTATAAAAATGACATTTTTGTTGGATTACGAAACTGCAGTAACGAATTTTTGTTTTTTAAAAATAAAACTGTAACATAATTTCAAGAAGAAACCTATTAAGTTTGCAAATGCCGATCCATAATCCATAATTCCAAAAAAAGTGGCTTTGCCATTTTGTCCGCATTCGGTTGAACTTGGAAATACGAGCAAATATTTTCACACGAGAAATTTATTTTAAAAGGAGCAGCTTAACTACCAAAAATTCAGGTGTTTGTATTTTTTTTCAAATTGTTGCCACCAAATATTAGCGCCCCCTATTATATTTAAAGAAATTAAATAAAGAAGAATTTGCATAAATGTACATGTGTTTCTTGCATTGTGATAAAACAACGCTACTTAGAGCCATTAAATTTTGAATATTGAACGTTTCCACCCGAATATGGGCATCTGGAAGCCCAAATTTGAAATTTGGAATTTGTTTCATTATCGATTTCATATTTTGTAAAACTTTAACGAATTTTTGATTAACAAACTCAAGGATTTCAAAGCGAATGGCAACGCTGTACGAAAAAAATTTTTATCTCCAGCGCGCGAGACTGTGCATCGGAAATTCTAAAGATATGCTGAATTTAAAATTATTTTATGATATTGCTCTTTTGAGCTGAATTTTATGGTTTAACTGCGAAGAACATGATACTTAATAAATAAAAGCAACACGCAAAATGTTAAAAAAACGCCCATTTGGAAGTAATTTAAAATCTGAAACCTTTCCGATTTTTCTTTTTTACACAATATAATTTATCTTATCAAGAAAGATGGCTCTAAAATGAAAATACCGCTGACTCGAAACGTCTTCTTCCTACATACATTTTGACTGATTATGACCCACAGCCAAAAAAGGCTGCTAATACCTGTGCTTTGCTTAACATACAAACCATTTCTTCAGAAATATATATAACGCATATTTTACCTCTCCCGAGTATAGGAAAAGGGGAACACGTGAGTATATGTATTAATTTACAGGATATCGCAGAGCAAAGACATAAAACCCTAGAAAAGTGCTCTACGTTAAGCAAAAGGTATTGTACGAGCATACAGTGAAGATGTGTGGTTTTTGAATTGTGCTTTAAGACGATTTTTTCTACTACGATGAGATGTTTGTTCTTTCCTTTCTTTTGTCTTACGATCTTTCGTATGACAGTGTTTCACTCTTGCGTTGTTTTCTCCTACGGTCTTTTGTACGAAGATGTTTTCCTGTTGCGTTGTTTTCTCCACGACGTTTTCGTTAGTGTTGTTTTTACCGCGACGTTTTAGCCTGTAACCATGCATCCTAATTATGATGTGTCTAATTAATCTCTGCGATTTTATAAAATGATGAACGATGTTATGCAACCAGGTTACTGCAGTTATGTCTTTATTTAAGCTAATTTATTCGTGGCCTTATGCTTCTTTTCTTATATGTTGCATAATTTTACATAATTATCTGTGAATTTTCATACACATTTCCGTGACTGTTCAATATATAATGACTGTCCTTGTAAGTGTTCAAATAATTTCGATACTTCAAAGCATTTATTGCACTTATTATGGAAAAAAATTGTCAGATTATTTTAATTTCCTATTTTTGTATTTTTGAGGCATTGTTAGTACGTAATTATTAGTTGAATTCGTTTAGTTACTAATGATATTGAAAAGTAACCGTTGATTTATGTACGATAGGAAGGAAGTGGGAAACGTCTGTTATTTTAAATGTAATAATAAAACTGCTTTTAAATGCAAAACCTTGAACTTAAGTTATTAAATTGTCCATTAAGATGATAAATATTCTATAAGTATTTGATCGTTTCTATAAGCGACTTTCCTCGCCTGTTAATTGTTGTGAATTATGAATCTCAATTTACGCAGAGCAGAAGAGAAATAATGTACTGCATATGGAAAACGTTAACAAACAACAGCATTCTAATTTACTGGGATATGATTTTCTAAAATATCGAAATCAGAAATGTTGCCTCGGTAACTTATACTAACAATCATGTTAGAATTACAGTACCGTAGGAGCCGCTTAATGTGATACCGTAACGTCATTAAAGTCTTGGCTAATGTTTTGTTTCTTATGGTTTTATTAGGAAATCAATCCATTTATATCAGGCCACTCGCCAAAAATAAAATAAAAAAATCTGATGTGTACACGACACGACCTCCTTGTACGAAATATTAAATTATACGCATTTTTTCTTGCATTTCATTTAAACTTATTGGATTGAACTAAATCTGCTTCGTCGATAGCGCATAAACCACAATAGAATAAATTCACTCTTTAAAATTCACTATATTTGTTTACCATAGCGACACTCTGGCGCTAGGTTCACTCGACAGCGTTACATCTCATTCATTTTATAACTCAGAATGCACAAAAATTATATCATTCGAAGAATTATCTAATCGTTGCCACATGTTCTATTCAAATACTACAATAAATCTAAAACGATGTGTAAAAGAAATTAAAGAAATTAAACAAAAAAAAGGGGAAAAAAAAAAAAGAAAATCTGAAAGGTTTCAGATTTTAAATTACGTCCAAAGAAGCGTTTTTTTAACATTTTGTGTGGTGCCTTTATTTATTAAATATCATGTTCTTCGCACTTAAACCATAAAATTCAGTTAAAGAACAATATCGCAAAATAATTTTAACTGACCATATCTTTAGAATTTCCTATACACAGTCTCACGCGCTGGAGATAATTTTTTTTTTTTTTTTTTTAT
>KK122426.1:262856-274585 GCA_000611955.2 Stegodyphus mimosarum
AACCAAAAAGGATATTAATTTAAAAAGGGATTTTGCGTCGAATCATTTTTCAAACTGTTGCCATCAAATATTATCATTCTGTATTATATTTAAAGAAATTAAATAATGAAGAATCTGCATGAATGCACGAATGTTTCTTGCATTGTGAAAAAGCAACCGTACCTAGAGCCATCATATTTAAACAACGCAGTCCTCCACTCAAATATGGGCACCCGGAAGCCCGAATTTCGAATTTGTTTCATTATCTATTACATATTTTGTACACAGTCCAGTCACATTAATGTGACCATCTGTCAAAAGCCAGAATATCCACCTTTCGCAGAGCAGACTGCTGCGAGACGTGCAGGAAGAGAGTCACATAGGTCCCTGAAGGTGTTCTCTGGGATGTTGAGCCATGCCGACTCTAATGCCGTGGCCAGCTGCGCTAGATTACGCGGTTGAGGATCCATGGCGCGAACAACTCGATCGAGATGGTCCCACAGATGCTCGATTGGGTTTAAGTCAGGTGAGTTTGCTGGCCAGGGGAGGACGGTAAACTCATCCTGGTGCTCTTCGAACCACGCACGTACACTGGCAGCTGTATGGCACCTCGCATTGTCCTACTGGAAGATGCCATCATCCTGAGGAAAAACAATGCGCATGTAGGGGTGAACATGGTCCGCAAGGACAGATGCGTACTTGTATTGATCCATTGTGCCTTCCACAATGATCAGTGAACCTAGAGAATGCCAGGAAAACATTCCCCAGACCATAATGCTCCCGCCTCCAGCTTGGACCGTTCCGGCAATGGTTGCAGGGTGGTTCCTTTCAGAGGTTTCACGCCTTATACGCCAACGTCCATCTGTCCGATGGAGCATAAAACGCGATTCATCCGAAAACGCAACCTGTCGCCACTCAGTGGACGTCCAGCTGCTGTACTGGCGTGCAAATTCTAGCCTTCGCCGTCGATGAACAGCAGTCAGCATAGGTGCACGAACCAGGCGTCTGCTTCGGAGGCCCAGACGCAGCAATGTTCGCTGAATAGTACTTTGGGAGACACTTTTGGTAGCCCCTTGGTTCATTTTGGTGGTCAGTTGCTCAACGGTAGCCCGTCTATCTGCCCGAACGCATCTCCGCAACCGTCGTTCGCCTCTGTCATCTATGGCCCGTGGTGCACCACATTTGCCACGTCGCTGATTTTGGACAGTCCCATTTTGCCATGCACGGTACACTTTTACCACGGCGGCACGCGAACAGTTCACAAACTCAGCCGTTTCGGAAATGCTTCCACCCTTGGCCCGAAAGCCAATGATCATGCCCTTTTGGAAGTCGGATAAATCGCTTCGTTTCTGCATTACGCCAACGATTGAAATGTTTTCCGAAGCCCTCACACACCCTTTATATACGCTCAACTGCACTGTGCTGCCACCTGCCTTCTGTGATTGGTTATTTAACTCTGACATGGAAAGTACGTGGTGGTCACATTAATGTGACTGGACTGTGTAAAACGTTAGCGAATTTTTGATTAAAAAACTCAACAAGTTGAAAGCGAGCAGTAGCAATACTGTACAGAATAATATATTTTACTCTCCAGCTAGCGACACTATCTATCGAAAATTCTAAAGATATGCTGTTTTTTAATATTTTTAGACCGAATGATCTCGAAATATGCATGTGGGTATAAACGAAACAAAAAAAAAAAAAACCATCTGTTTGGGCATTATAAAATCTGAAAGATCTCAATTTTTTTAACGAAATGTTTTTGTTTGCTCTAATGATTTGAATTCATAATAATTTTTAATAATAATTACAGTTGGTCCCATGCACATTATACGAAAGCTACTAGCTTCTTAAAAAATCATAACTGCTGTAATACGGCAAAAGTATTCGCATCACATCTAAAAGCATTCCAAGCATATTGTCATAAAAGCATTCCAAGTACCTTCATCTTACTGAAATGAAATACATAACTTTTAATTCTGAACTAATTGCTAATAAGTAGCTTGCCTCTTTTTAAAATCCCCAATTTTAGCAGAATGGGGGGAAAATTGCTTCATCCTTTTTATTATACTGTAGATTAAATTTCAAAATGCAAAATAAAAAGAAAACTCTCCATATTACATCTCCAAGCAACGGAAATTCAATTTAAAAATTTATTTTAGTTACTGTTAATTGATGGTAGATTGGTTTATCCCCTTGATAAGTCGAATAATCTGCTATCAATAACAATAACTGGTTTTTCAATACTTAAAAAGTTTACTTTTGATTTTGACATTTTTGCAATTTAGTTTTTTCTTTAACTGTGTTTAAAGCAAAGAGGACTGAAAATACTATAATTTTTTTTTAAATTCTGAAAAATACCTTTTCAATAATGTTTTTAAATTGAATTTCCGTTGCTTGGAGATGCAATATGGAGAGTTTTCTTTTTATAATTTATAATGAATTATTGCTTTATTACTTTGCAGCTATAGCTCAAGTCTTGGGCTTATTAATTTACTTTTAATTACATTCATTATATATATATGTATATAAACATTGTTTTCATGAATAAACTAATGCAAAAGTATTTCTTTTGCTGTTTTCAGTTTTAAATCCCTTGATTAGAGAACAAGTTAAACTGCATTTAATAATTTTTTATATTTTATATTACACATATTCTTTTATATGCATACCATAGCTTTCATGTTTACCACTTCACTTGCACACCCATTGCAACTGCATTCAGATTTCTAAATTTTAATAAATTTATGGACGGTAGACATGTTTTTTGTTCATACGACAAACCCGAGTAGATCATTAGTGAAGTAAAAAAAAAGTTCAAAGCCAGCAGTTAGACGGGTTCTTCTTTTCATGAGCTCCTCCTCTAAGACTCTCTTGTAGGCGAATGTCTAACTGTTCTGTTCTTACAACTTTGGATTGGATGAAGGCTCATTCCACGGAAAGGCCTTTTGGGTTCCGAAACTCAACCCATTTTAGTCTGACAAATCTGAATAAAAACTGTCAATGCAATGCTCAACTATCATTTTTAACCATTTCAAAAGACTTACAAGAAATACAAGGAACATATCTGCTTTCTCTCTCATGAAAATTACATCGGAATTTTTTAAAGTAATAATAACAAGAAGAAGAGAAAATAATTAGTGAATTGCAAGTTTCATTATTGATTCCATAAGCCATGATTTTTGGATATTATGCAATGACACCGAAAACCACGCTTAGTAACAAAATAATGGCTTAGAAAAACTCCAGTGAACCGAAACATTTGGTTCTTTCCAACCATGTAACATTCAGTTTATTTTTCTCGTTCTTAATTTTTTCAACTACTTAAAATGCAATGCAAAAAGGTACTGTATTACTTAAAATCAATGTAGTACATCATTTATTAAGCGATTATTACTTTATAACCACAAAAAAATAATGTCTTCATTTAAATTTTAGTTGAATAAAAACAGATTACACGTTTATTTTACTGATATGAGAATTAGAGTTCTCATTTAAAGTAAAAAATCCAGAAAAAAAAAATTAAATGCAAAAATGATGCGTTTCATTTTAAAAAATGTAAAAAGAAAAAAAAATGTAATAATACTAGGTGGGTGTTTAGAAAAATAAATAAAAAACAGCTCAATTTCATTGTATGATTTCATCGAAGAAATGCGTCTCGTATTTAATTTTACACCATATTTTTTTATTGAAGTAGATATTTTAACGTCATACTGTTTACTGAGATAAAATTTGATAAAAGAAAGATAAAACTCTTTTGCGTACATTACAATAAATACATATTTGGTTTAAAGAAAAAGTCAACTGAAAGCTAGGAATTTTTTGATTATTCTGACTGGCTAGTTAACTAAAGCTCTAATTAACTTCAAGTATTAAGAATTTTTCCCGTGGAAGAGTGTAAATTGTTACTTAAAGTCCGATACTTTAAAAGCAACCTAATTCTGGGCGAATTTTTAAATTAATAAATACACAAAGTTTAATTTTACAGAAAATATAGGTCAAAGAGCAGTTACATCACATGCACATTGAGTAAATAAGCTGGTTAATAAAATGTATAACATGTGATTTATATGCATACAAGACAGAATAGATTTACATATATTTACATGTATTCTATTTTAGACTTAAAATATAAGTTACATATATTTACATGTATTCTATTTTAGACTTAAAATGTAAGTTACATATATTTACATGTATTCTATTTTAGACTTAAAATATAAGTTACATGTATTCTATTTTACATTTTTCTACTCTACTTCGTTTGTTTCTTTTTAATTTTTATTAGCTGACTCCAGGTATAGTTTCTTCTAGCCTAGTCTTGATATTATAGCTGTAGAAATAATTCGAGAAAAGTAATTCACATTAAAAATGAGCAGAGTTCATTACGATTTTCATTCTTTGATGTTGTTGCTTTTCATTAGTCAAATTTATGAACCACTGTCGCGGATTTTAAGATGGTTGAGAAAATAAGGTAGAAAAATTAATACCAAATATCTGTATTTGCATTAAAACAGAAAGTAAGAATAAATGCAAACTTAACCCTTTTTATCAAGCCAACATTATATTGCTTTGCAAATAATTATACTGTCGTTACCGTGAACAAATCTGTGAATAGGTTTTTGTGTCATTTTTATTGCATTCTATTACATTTCATATATATGTTACTGTGAAAGACCGAAATTGGAGAATGTCGACTTTCACCGGAGAATGTCAACATTCACCAAATACGTCGGTGAAAGATCGAATATAACATTGCATTCTTGTACATTCGGACCCTCACCGGTGTATGTCGACAATCACAGATATGCTCTGGTGTAGGTCGAAAAGAGAGGCGACTGGCTGTTTCCCATAAATGCAGTTGTAAAAGCAAGGGCCTCTTGTGCAATTCAAAGTCTCATAATAGTTTAAGTTGTTGCAATTAATCAGATTTGAATAACATAATTTAGTAAGTTTTTTATTACTATTATTTTATTTTCTCATTTACTACGTACTGTACAATTAAGTAAGATTTTTAACTTCTATTATTTACCTTTCGCATTTTGAATGTATTGTGTGTTTTAAGTACTTGCGTGTTTTTTCGCGACTGAATTACGGAGAAGAAAATATAATATTCTCATATATTCAACATTCACCATTAGTACATGGTGAATGTCGACATTCACTGGTGTAAGTCAGAAATAAGAGTATTTGGAAAATATTTCGGACATACACCAAGCGACTATGTTAATGTTGACATTCACCGGTGAAGTCGACATTCTCCAGATTTCGGTGTTTCACCGTAACATATACATAAGTTAGATAATATGTAAAACAAATTTCTAATTTGTTACAGCCCCTCAAGTTTTTTTTTTCTATTTAATCCAGTTATTTTCTCTTTCGATCCTATAACTGGTTATAATTAATCTCGCCCTAAACTGCGCCATTTCAAAATTAAACTTTGTCACATGGTTTTACTCTAAAGACGCAGGTACTATGACTGTTTCAGAATAATTGTTGCGTCTCATGCCAGTCGACTTCTTCGATAAAAACAGAAAACAAATTGAAGTTATCTTCTTAAATTATAATCCTTATTTAGTAATCGGCAAAGTGTTTTAATGCAATTTAATTAGCATTTGCAAGTAATCAATGGAAGCATCGCTTGCACTCTAGAGCGTTCATTAGGTTTCGTTGAGTAGAAATGAAAAAGAGGATTTTTACAACAGAAATAATAAATACGATTATAATAATTAGTTACTATGAACTACATCAGTTACACGTATCAAACATAAAAAAGTACATAAAAGGAATCAAAACATAAGGAACATAAAAACAACATAAAAACATAAAGGAAGTACTTATATACTGATTTAAATCTTTCAGATAATTAAGGAATTTCTAGTAGTAACTTGAAAAATAAATTACCAATTTTATGGCATGTTAAATGGAATAGTTATCAGATCACATACCATTTAGCTCAGTTAGACCGCAACGAACGCTAATTGTTTCCTAATAACTCCTATATTCAACTTTCTTTCTTTAGTTATTAAAGAATAAAATATTTTAGTGAAATATAACATATTTCATTATCCTTATTTAGCTTTTTAATGCTAGGTTTTGAAAATTAAAAAAATATTCCATAATTTCGTCCTTCCTCTATTGTACATAGTTCTTCCCTCTAAGAGTTAGTTTATTGGTAAATTGTATTCCTTTAATTAATTTTATTTTATTCAGTGTATTCAATTTGTAATTGTATTAGCATTTCAGCCATTTTATTTTCCCTTGCATTTATTATTTGAAACACATTCACGCACAGTCTTCGTTGAGCCACCCAGACGTGGTAGGTGTTCTCACATTAAGAAACTTCCGAAACATGTTATTTCACCTTACTTCTATTATTTATTTTCCAGCTTTATGTAGCCTTACCTACTGCTGAAATATTCGATCTTTCGAAATACGTATTTTTTGTTTGCCTCCTTCTCTTTCGTTTCTCCGATATCCCGCTTGGGGACTGAGGTCAAGACATATTCATGTAAGATGCCCCTGAGGCTTGCTCAATTACCGTCAGATATCGATTTAATATGCGTCAGGTATTACAATACTAATATGACTGTGTATTTTTATTGGGATGTAGCTTTCTTGGTAAGAAATAATATTGCGATAGATACCAGTAGTTTATCCATGACTACTTTTCCTGTACATTGCAGTAACCACATTCTTCGGAAATTAAAACGCATAATTTTTCCTTCACGATTTTCGAATGATAAAATTATTTTAAAAAAAATGGGGGAAATGCGCGAGAAAATACGCAGTAATTTAATATTCTCCGGTAAATAATAAAAATACATTTCTAATGATAACACTTTCATTAAGTTACATGTATGTATAATTATTTGTTCATTATTACATGCATAAAAGTTTTTTTAAAGCTCACTATTGCATACATACGCACAAATTTTGCTTTTCTTATATTATGTAAATACTAAATTGTTTTTTCCTGCGTTTTCATTTTCAGTACGATGAGTGTTTAATTCTTGCTCCACCATCTGCCTCTCATTAAAGCAGCACTGTGCAAGTAATTCTGAACTTGTTTTTAATTTTTCCGTTGCTAATTATTTTTATTGTTGCTGAAGAGTTTTTATTTGCACTGTTATGAAGGAATTTCAGCTGTCTTTATGACCACGCAATGAATTATCCATTTTCCTCTCCCCCTCTTTAAAAGAAGGATGCAAGTTTTGTTCTTATTACTGAACATTCTAAAATCCTTATGGTAATAAATTAGAAATATTACCTTTTTTTACATCAGTTCAACTTGTAGTTCTGCATGTAATTGTTCTTATTTAATTGGTCATTGTACTTACATGGAATTATATTATCCCTTAGAGAAGTCAAGTATTTATTTACAATAAAACTATAATTATGCAATTACAGTATTATACAGATTTTAAAATATTGTTAATCCGGGATAATAATGGCAAAAATGTAAACTTCAATACAACTCTTACAACTTGTATCCTCTTACATTGCAAAACTGGAAAACTGTAATATATTAAAATTGTATCATCGCTCCACGCCCAAGTTATGAATCTGAATTTCTTTTTAGGTATATTGTCTACACTTTTTTCGTCATTAACCTGCCGAAAGAGAAGAGGCGCATGTTCTTTGAGATGGGCTTAAATTATTGATTATGAAAACTTTATAGTTTAATTTTTCCCACAATATTTGCCTATAAAGACGCTTTTATAATAACAACTATTTGAGTTTGATGTGATGCAAATTACAGTACAATAAATTACGCGAAGCATTAAATTTGTACAGAGAATGTGTTGCTGGACAAATTGTAAATCTATCAATGAACATGCATTTCTTACAAAAGCATTGTCGAGTTATGTAACGTGTTGTATTACAAAGCTCTGTATAAAAGAAATTTATAAAATTTAGCCTAATTCATTTATGTTTAAAAAAAATCAACGAAACTCATTGTCTGTTTTCGGTGTCATCACTGACATTACGCTAAAACCAAGAATCTGCCCTCTTTTTGATGCTTTCGTTTACTCTGATGTATTATATCGATTTTTTCGATTTTTGAGTTTTTTTACTGACTAAAAATATAAAAATGTCCATTCTATATAATGAATCTATGAGAATCATTACGCAGGTGTCATAACTCGATTTTTCTGAAAACCAACATAGCCTCTAACCCAGTGCGGCCTTTCCTGCAAATATCAATTCTGAAGCTTCAAGTTTAAACGATATGTGATATTAGCTGCTAGGCTACTCAAATGTTGATAACGTTGTTTAATTTTTGATTTTTCACGATTTCATCCTCAGCTACAGTATTGGTCGCTTCATTAAAAAAAGGGGAGTACTTTATTTACTTAGCTTGCTACTGTGTAGAGTTTACTCAACTCGTAAAGATTATGCTTTGTCGGAGGGGGTCATAAAAAAACAGGATGAAACTACTAATGCTCAGTGTTTTTGGCCAATATAGAATGGGTGCTTACATTAGTATAAATAAATGAAGCATGTAATATAGTTGTGTATTATATAGATTCACTGCATTAAAAAGTGCTTCGAACGAGAAAATAAAATAAATAAGCAAATAATAAATCGGAAAACGGGTATTGTTCAGATAACATTGTGGATAATTCACATGAGATTATTTTACTCAATACAAAACTATTTTTGAAATTTGCTTTGGAATTGAACGTTTTTCTACTTTATCTATAAATAAGTTCAAGGTTAAAAAATAAATATCAGTGTATTCCTCATTAAATGAATGCATTGATTATGTTTTTACACATATATTTTTTACATGATTTGTATAAATCAGACTCAAAGGGAGGATCCAGTTTTCATTTTACACAATTTGTTAGTCACTGTTCAAATGGTTTCTTTTAAAAGCATTCAACTCGAATTTAACTAAAAAAAGTATTCTTCCTCAAGAATGAAATATTAAAATATGTATTTATAATGAAGATGATAATTAAAAGTTAGGTCTTGACTTCAAAAATACTCATTTGAAGTACGAAAATCTTTCAAATGAAAACTAAACTATCATAACTAGTTTTCATTATTTAAATCTACAGAATCAACAAAAATGTCTTCTTCTGTATAAGAAAACTTTATCTTTCTCTACTAGCTTAAGAGCATTAAAATAAGTAAATAAATAAATAAAATCTGAAAATTTCAGATTTTTTTCTGAAATATCTTGAAAAGCTTACAATTACAGTTTTACAAAGTTAAAATAAAAATATAAAAATAAAAATAAAAATAATAAAAAAAGTATAACTCTCAGTGTTATACTTTTTTTTTTAACTGGCAGATTCCAGTTTAATAGCTGAAGCAGTTGAGACAGCTACGTTACTTTACGAAATTAACCTCCCCCTCCCCCAGAAATTAAAAATAAGAAACATAAAATCTTTCATTTAAAACCACCATAATGGCAAAGTCAAATGGTACATAAAGTTTTGCTATGTTATTTCATCGCATATTAACATTACGCGGTAACTTGTGCACTTGGCTTCAGTGAAAAAAAAGCTTGCCGCCCAACCTGGATAGTGGTTAGCGAAGTTGACTGCCATACCTAACGACCCGGTTTCGAATCCAGGAGAAGGCGTAGACGCTTTAGTATTATAGTGTGCTTGTGTGGCAAGGGGGAATTCTAAATATACGGCGAGCCGAAAGTCCTCTCGAGTGGTTGGTGGTAGAGGAAGAGAGGTGAGAAACCCTCGGAACCGTCCTGCCCCGGCATGATCTCCATCAAAATTTGGGGACGGAACTGAGTAAAGTCGTACTGTCGCCTGTATGGTTTTCAAGGCTGTTGCCAACGAAGAGGCGCAGTCTTGTCACAATGAATTTCGTGGGCTTGTTATGATGTTACTGTCATACAAGTCAGATAAGTCACAACAATAAAGAAGGCTTAATTATTTAGGACATATCTTTGCCTTTATTTCGTTGTGTCGCTAGCTCATGAGACTTGTAACAAATAGTTCCCTTAAGTGCCATACACGAAATGAAACAATAAATATCTCAAAGAAATTTACTTCGAAGTGCTTAAAAATATGTTGGTTAAGAATAACTGATAAGTTTATGCATATTTACAAGTTTATAGAATAAAAACTTGTACTCATATGTAAAAGTCAGATTAATATTTAATGAATGATCTTCGCATGATACTTTCTGAAAATAACTTATTTTGTGTATTTGTGATTTCGCATACTGATTGTTTTATATTTTTTTCATGTTCAATCTACATCTACACTACTACCATCTAACCTACTTACCACGTAAGATAGAAAAGGAAACCTCAAGAAAGCCTATACCTATAAACAACCCTTTTAAACACTGCCTCCTCCCCATTTCAATGTAAGCCCATAATAAGAGTGACATAAGACAGTCTGAACTTCAATTTCCAGGGTTTGACGAAACTTATCAGTGACGTTTTGAATGACGCACTATTTTGCTTCCTTTTTTAATTTTTAATTGTCGCATCCTTGCAGTCTGTTTTCTTTCCTTTGACGTTATCTGTTAGCATGTATTTAGCAGCGAATGACGTAACATAACTTTTTTTAAGGTTCGGGCAGTCGATTATTTCATTTCAAGTGAATGTTAGTTAACGAAATAAGGCATGAAGACAGAAGTTATGTAACAAAACTAAATATTATAGATTTAGGAGAAAATATGTGGCATCAGTTTCAGTACTTCTTTCCAAAGCAAAAGTCGTGGAGGTTAGGATAGATGGAGTAAGCCTTCTCCGTATGTCCCACGCAATGAAAATGAACACATGAAACGTCACAGTGTGACGTCAGGTCTTATTATGGCCGCTACCATAAGCGGACTTTGTTTACATTCTAACTGGTGTTGTCTGCATGTTAGTTATTCGTCACTGAACGTTTATAAGCCTCTAGTTCTAATTTTAATACTTAATAAAAAGATTTTTTACTTAATATACAGAATCATAAGGACTGCAAATAGCGTTTCCAAATTTATTAAAAATCTAGGTACCTGAAAACGCGTAAATGGTAACTATGACACAAATGTATACATGGTAAAACCTGGAAGATCACTGGAAATTTCACCGGTATTTTATGCAAATTATGCCACAAAACACTTTTCTGAGCCCGCGGATTTTGACATTTATTTTCAAATTCAGTGTAATTTGATTTAACAATATGTTTCGTAGCCTTACTCGTACGCTGTATGGCGGCCATGATAAGACTTACGTCACGTTGAGAATATTTCCTTAGCTTGAATTTTGTGACGTCATACTTAATTTATCTATTCTAACCTCCATGGCAAAAGCGCCAAAAGCCATTATTCAACAAAATGAATAACTTGGCTATATTAATTTTACTTTAAAATATTAAAAAATAATAAAATCTTTTATAATTATTCCATTAATTTTTATGTCAGTTAACTGCAGGAAAAATCACCGATTCAAAGTTGTGTTTTTTTTTCTTCACTGGAAAGAAATTCGAAAGTTCTAAATATGATATAATGATTTTATTTTTTGCACTGTATTTCGCTTAATGTACAACGATCATTTTCACTTACTTAAATTAACATATGACATTCAATCCTGTTTAAGCAGTTTTCATAGCCACACTCTTATTAAATTTTCACAATCATACACACACATCTTATAATCATTCGCAAGAACTCTGCATATCTGCTCAGAACGACAATTTCAAGAACTGTAAACTTCTTTCTAAGCTCGGTTCTGTACTAAAAGTGCGACCAAAAAAAAAAAAAAAAAAAAAAAAAAAAAT
>KK122427.1:0-32221 GCA_000611955.2 Stegodyphus mimosarum
ATTCGTTAAAGTTTTACAAAATATGAAAACGATAATAAAACAAATTCCAAATTTCAAATTTGGGTCTTTCACATGCCCATATTAGCAGTAGGATTACGTCATTCGAAACTTGTTGGTTCTAGGTACCGTTGTTTTATCACAATGCGAGAAACATACATACACTTATGCAGATTTTTCACTATGTGATTTATTCAAATATAATACAGGGCGATAATATTTGGTGGCAACACTTTGAGAAGTGATTCATACTTTTAATCTTTCCTACGCAAAGTCGCAAAACGAAAACAATAGTCCTTCAGGGACAAAGCCCCCTTTGGACTAAAAAAAATAAATAAATAAATAAAATAATGATCATAAGAAGAAAGCGAGATTTGCAGCAACAGCATTGTCTAAAAGATGGATTATTTTTGGAACAGCAATAAAAATAATATGAAAGTTTACCGATAATTGGTACTCATAGATTCAGTAACAAATTTATATAATTGGGTTTGACAATTAAAGATCTGAGTACTTCCTTTAGTCCTTATGGCAGTTCATGTGGCGAGCCGAAAGTCCTCTCGAGAGCTTGGTGGTAGGGAAAATGGGAGACCCTCGAACCTGTTCCTCTGAGGTACTGCCCTTCAAAATTGCAGGCGGAACTGAGCAAAATCGTACTGTCACCTATGTAGTGCTCGACGCTTTCACCAACGAATAGGCGTAATCTTGACTCCTTGCGACGATGAATTTCGTATGCTTGCTCTGATTTCAGACAAGCAAGATTAGTAACAACAACATAAGCTAAAGTACATTTGTCAGTTCGAGTTTTGTTAGTAAAATTTTATCATATAAACGAGGAATCGCAATTGGCCGTTTTGCAAAAAATTCGAATATCGAAAAGGAAAATGAGGAAAATAGGAAAGTTTCTATCATATGTGTAGGTTATTTAAATATGCCGGAAGAGTCAAAGAAATCGGTCTTTTAGATGATCGTCTACGAAGTGTAAGATCGTCGTTACTGTTGTCTTGATCTCTTTCGTGGATTCTTATTGGATAAAAAAACAGTCGATTCTTCCTTCGAAAAATCCACCAGCGGCCGAGAGTTGAAATCGCTGGGCATTAGCAGTTTTGTCCAGGGTTCAAATCCCGGTGAACGGGTTTGCTGCATGGGTATTTTCGTGTTTTTTCTATGTGTAACGTGTAAACGAACCAGTTTCTCTTAGAAAGTCCTTCATGAAAACATCCCTTGCTTTAGGCAGATAACCATAAAATGCTAATTTAGAATTCAAACAACAGAAATCAGCGTGATATTATCAAATTTTCATAGGACTAGTTTCGATGGTTTTACCGAACTATCATCCTCAGCTGACAAAGCGCAAATAAGAGATAAGATATAGTGATTAGATAAGAAAAGATAAAAATGTATAGGACGTCCTGGACAGGAGTTAAGCTACTGGCGCCATCTATTAATGAAACGAGAAATAAAACCTAATTTCCCTAAAGGATGAAGGCAAAGATGGATTGGAAGTAGGGTCGCTTACTAGAACAGGAAGATATTTTTGAATGTGAAGTGCCTCTAGAAAATCTAATTCACCAATTGAAGATGTTTTTTGAATAATTTTGTCTTCAGAAAAATTGAAAGCGTGATTTTCGGACCAACAATGCTGGGCAACAGAGGATTTCTGTATTTCCTTTTTTCTAAAATATGTCTCATGTTCCTAAACGCGAAATTTTAAGGCTCTCTTAGTTTGATCAATGTAAATTAAACCACACTGGCAAGGAATCCTGTAAATACCCAAAGAATTCATATCTGGAATGGGGTCCTTGTGTATGGAACTCGGAATTTTATTAATGGGAGAATAAACGATCCGAATAAACGATCCGAAACTTAAATTTCTGTAAAATACGTGCAACTTTATAGCTAATTGATGGAGAGAAGTGTTACAGAATTTTTATAATCTCCTAAACAACAACAGAATTTTTATGATCTCCTAAAACAAGAGTCTGCTTTTTGGTGTGATGAGATGAGAATTTTTTAACTGCTTTATTAATAATGTTGGGCGAAAAGCCCCTGTCAATAGCTATTGCTTTTAAATAATTTAGTTCTTCATCGAGGGATAGTTTGGAGGAACAAACTTGGAAGAGCACGGAAAACATAGGAATAAAACGAAGCTAACTTTTGTTTAGTCGGAAGACATGATTTGAAGTGTGGTAGAAGGCAAACCGATGAAGGTTTACAGCAAACCGTAGTACTGAAGTTGGATGTGTTACGTGTGACCAGAATGTCGAGAAATGGAAGGGAATTGCAAGTCTCAAGTTCAAAAGTGAACTGAATAGCAGTATCAATGGAATTCATTGTTGAAAGAACTTTGTTTAATTCATCTTTCTTACCTTCAAACAGGGTAAAAGTATCGTCTACACCGGGAAGTTTAAAGTTTCAAACAATTTTGATTCATAATAATGCATGTAGATATCAGCCAGGATGGGCTTCTCATGGCTAATCCTTCAGTTTGCTTGTAATATTTATTTTGGGAAACAAAATACGTTTGTTTCAAAAAGAGTCGAGTGAGGGAAATTAGCTCATCAATTTCGATGAAAAAGAAATGAAATTTCTGAAGTCTGGTGTCTAGACATCTTAATGCACCCTCCACTGAAGCATTGGTGAATAATAATTTTACATCAAAAGAAACAATGAGTAAATTTCTAGGAGAAATGCTTTTAACTTTTTTTTACAAACTTTATTGAATTTTTTGTGGTGTAAATGTTATTATATAACAAAGTTGAAAATCTAGGAAATAAATACTTAGCTAATTGGTACGAGGCAATGCCTAAATTTGGTACAATAGGGTGGAAAAGAATACCACTTGCATATAATGTAGCACAATTCGCAACAGATGGGATAAGCGACTGTTTTAAGTTGGTCGAAAGGATTTGTGAAGATTTGATCGCAGTTTCTATTTTTGAGAGGTCCGAAGGGGCTGCTCGATAGCTTAGCTTTTCAGGTCCATTCTAGATATTACACGTGCAGGATGTATCCAAGACGACATGTTCGTTTGGAGGACTTACGAGGACTTCTCCTACTTATTGGTGATATTCTCGAATCTAGAAGTTTTCGAGAGGAATACGTTCTCCAAAACCAAGGAGTTTTTGTTGGAGTATCTTTTTTCCAATTCCGTCCACGTAAGCCTCCACATGTCAAATTCTTTCAATAACCTGTGCTTCTATTCCTACAAACTGTATCCACTACATAAGCATTTATCGTAGGATTTCCAAAGTGGGAAACGTATAGCCCTAGCAAAAATCGAACAGTAACTGCGATAGTTATTCACCATCTTGTGGACTGTATTGTGGATTTCCAGTTCGCGCATATATACTCAGAAAGTATTTCATTATCATATGACGCAGTTTAATGAGGCTTTACTGGGGCTTGCATTCAAACAATTGACTGGTAAAGATGCAGTTTGAATGTGGCCGTATCTGATCATTTTGTGCGAACCTGTCGTACTGCCTTTATGTGAAAGAGCTGTGATGTTCTACATAATCTTAGCGCTGTAATAGCAGGGACAAGGACAGGGAAAATGGACGTAGCATCAGAACTTCGTCGGTCATTTTATAGGTATTGCTCCGCTGTTCTGCTGTACTTACTGAATGCACAATTGGCGCGCACTAGAGCCTGGAGCAACAAGATATATCAAGTATATTCTTTATAACAATGTTAAACATTTTCACTTTGAATATTCAATCACACACAGATTATATAATTATGAGGTTTAGTTTACGACTAGTTGCTTTGTAGTGCTTGTAAGTACGTAACTGCTTACACTTCCTTTTCCTAACTTTTATTGAAACCGCAATTTTCTTGCTAAAGCAAATTTTGGAAGATTATAAGATGTGGTAAGATCCTAATGTGGTTTTAGTAAAGATATTGATGTTTATTTCATGGATAAGGTATGTATGTAGTTGTTATCCATAACTGGTTTTATAATTATCATCTTGGCCAATACTAATGTTCATATTTTCATGTTAATTGTGTAAAGTTAGTGTACAAAAGTAGGCATGTACTTTTAACACTGTTCGTAACTGCGCATTATTAACTTAATTTTACATTGCACACCCAGTAAATAGATTTCTGCTCGGAAGGAATTTCAAAATACAGTGCCTCCGAGATCTCTGGATTTGACTAAAATAGTTGTGACGGAATGTACCAATTAAGATCTGTTATGTTGCTAGTACTGATGAAGCTATTCGAATGCAGTAAGGGCCGCTTAATGTAATCACGCTTGTCCACAGCTATTTTGATAACATAAACAAAATTATAACATTAAACGAAACGAAAAAATATCTTACAAAAATAGCCATGGAATGTATCTAATTTAGTAAAAAAATCTGAAAGACTTCAGATTTCAACTATCGCCTAAATGTTTATGCTCTTGCTGATGTCGCAGTCTACCACCCTGCAATTGCACTCACTCTTCCTAGCTTTATTATTAAGCACCATTTTCCTCGAACTTACGCCATATACAATTCAACAGTAAAATTACAAAAATTTAAAAAACAGCAATGCAGTGTACATTTAGAATTCCCACAGTATCGGCATAATTTTTTTCTATTTTTTTTCTTCAGTTTTTTCTCAATTTATCATATCAATGTACAGTTTTCTCGGTAAGACGGCTTACAAAACACTTTTCGTGTCTCTCTTTTTATTATTAATGTTTTGTGTGTTAGCTTTATTTATCAGTTATTCGCACTTACGTCACATAAACTTCAATTCAATAGCAAAATCACAAAATATTTAAAAACAGCATAGCTTTAGAATTTCCGACAAATTTTCCAGCTGAACTGTACATGGCACATTCCACAGTACAGGTGGCATTAAACAGACAGTACAGGCGGTATTCTGCATTAAATCACTATAGATGAAGTATTACGTGTCAAGTTGTTGCAACCAGATATTATCACCCTGAAGATGAATCTGTATGAATGTATGTATGTCTCTCACACTGCAGAAAAACTACCGTACCTAAAGCCACTAGATTTTGAATAACTTAATCCTCCACCCCAATATGGGCACCTGAAAGCCCGAATTTTGAATATCATATTTTCTGTTTCATATTTTGTAAAACAATGAATTTTTAACAAACTCAACTATTTGAAAGCGAGCAGTGGCAACACTGTAAGTATTAAAACATTGTTATCTCCAGCGAGCGAGACTGTATGTCAGAAATTCTAAGCCCTTAAACATTTGAAAAAAAGGTATACATGATATTTAAACTTTTATTTAATCCCTAAAAACTATCAGTATAAAAATATGCAGGGTATATCAAAACTTTGCAAAAATTTATATGTATATTAAAAAAATCTCAAAGGGATCAAATTTTAAAGGTTGTCCACAAGGGTTTTTAAGGTTTTTCTGCGCTCTCGTTGAGCTCACGATCTACAAGTCTGCTCTTGCATTCAGTCCTGCTAATTATTATTTTTTTTGTCCTTTTAGATTTATTGTTAAGGACCATTTTCTTCGCACATACCCCACATAAAATTCAACAGAAAAATTACAAATATTTTATTATATGTTCCGTGTTATATGTTCCAAAAAGGAAGGTGCACAGCTACTTGTTATAGCAGTATCATATACAAAATTTCAACGTTTTGAGGCTACTCGTTTTTGAGTTATGGGAGGTAAATACGTACGTAGTTACATACATCGTTAAAAAATCTCTTCTGAATTCATTTTACAATCCTTTTCGGAAAAAAGAGTCCTTAATTCCATCCGCATATACAAATGCCAAGCAAAAAAATCTAAATGGATTCGAGAGAGGCAAAATGGATATTTTCGTTGAAGTAGGATACCTGAAATTTTTCGCGATTAAAATACTTCCATTATTTTATAAGGTATTTCTCCCGCTTACTTCACATGCCTTCTGGGTGTAGTGGTCAGCACGCTCGACGCGTGTTCGAGAGGTCCGTGGCTCGAGTCCCGGCGAAGACTTTGCTCATTTTTCACATCTCCTGCTTCCAAATAACCTAATGACTCTACAACTTCTTAGTAGACAGCAAAGCTGGTAACGAATACTTTAAACATTACAGCTTATCTTTGTACAAAATTGCTAATAACCTCATGCTGTCGAAAAATCAGCGTAAAACTTCTGATTCTTTTAAACGAATTGGTAACCTGCTGTTGTCCAAAAGACTATACGATTTAAAAAACGAGAAGTAGCAACACTTTTCGAAATAAAGCATTTTTATCTCCAACACGAGAAACTGTTGCCAATCGGAAAAATGAGTGCGAAAATTAATGTTTTCAGAGTTTTTAATATATTAACGATTTTTGATTAATGTTAATTTTTAATTAACGACTTTTGGAATCGGAAGTAATGCATTTAATGTTTGGAAATGCTATTTTTATTTCATTGCTACTTTCGAAATAAACAGATTTTTATCTGCAGCTTGCCAGACTTCGGAAAATGAGGGTGAAAATTATCGTTTTTCCAAGGTTTTAATTGATATCTCTGATTTTAGCTATTTTTTTTAAAAAAAACAAGTGGGTTTCGACCTTTTTCGGAACCCAGAAAAGAATTGTAGAAAGTTTGGTGACGATAGCTGTAGTAGTTACTGAGTTATTAGCGAACAAAACACACGCAGACTTCCTTCTTTATATATATAGATGCTGAGATCTACAAGTGAGGTGCACTGATTGGCTACTATAGTAACATGAATATATATTATATGATACAAAATAGTAATATAAATAGTATTATATGTTTTGACATGTAAGTACTAAAATATGTAAGTTTTTTATGATATATGATGTTTCGCGAATTTTAGCATACCAGACTATTTAACATTTGTTTCATGAACCTATTAGACAAGCCTTGTTTTCAAGTTTTTTAAAAGTCATAATTATCCAAACGTGTTTTTCAAACAATGGAAAAGACGAAGAGAAATAAGAAAATGTGTGTGATTTGGATATACTGAGATTGTGAAATGTTTAAGAAAGTTTTTACTCGAAACATTGCGTATAGTGAAGCTTTTTGATTTATTTCATGACTTCATTTACTTTATTAACTTTACTGCTCATTGTTGCGAAAATTTTGAATGATGTTATAAAATAAAACAACAAAATAATGCGCTTTCCTTCAGTTAATATTATTTATTACCCGAAAAGGGACGTTAGTCTCGAATAGAATATTAGTTTCCAAGCGGCAGTTTGAGCTGTATCACTATAAACGGCATTTTCCAAATTGGCACTATTTTTCAAATCATTGCCACCAAATATTATCGCGCTTTATTATATATTTAAAGAAATTAACTAATAAAAAATCTGCTTGACTGTATGTACGTTTCTCGCGCTGTAAAAAATAACGGTACCTAGAACCATAAAATTTTGAATAATGTAGTCCTCCACTAAACACGGGCACCTGGAAATTCAAATTTTGAATTTGTTTTATTATTTATTCCACCTTTTTGTAAAATGTTAAAGAATTTTTAATTAAAGAGCAGTGGCAACACTCTACAAAATAAAACATTTTTATCTAGAGCGTGGGAGACTTTCTATGGGAAATTATAAAGACATACTCTCTCTTTTTAAATACTCTGTGATTCTGCTTATGAATCGAAGCGCCAAGAACGGGGTATTTAATAAAGGTAACACATAAAACATTAATAATAAAAAGACAATAAGAAAGGGTTTTGTAAAGCCATCCTAGTAAGAAAACAGAAGATTGATTGAAGAAGATCGAAGAAGAGAAGAAGACTGAAAAACACAGAAAAATATATGCCAATACTAAACGCTGCATCGAGAATTCTAAACGTAGACTGCTATACTGTTTTTAAAATTTTTGCAATTTGGCTGTTGAACTGTATATGGTGTAAGAGGGAAGAAAATGATGTTTAATAATAAAACTAAAAAGAAAAAAAAATGAGTTAGTAGGAGTGAGAGTGAGTTAGTAGGAGTAACAGCAGATTGGTAGACAGTGAGCTCAGCGATAACGTGAAAACCTTACCAACCCTTTTAGGCGACCGTTAAAATCTGAAATCCTATTGTCAAGGCTCAATATGCATGTACAGCTTTAAAGCAAGATTTATTGTCGACTTTTTTATTCTCCTTCTCTCATTTCCATGCAGTTCGTAGTGTTCGCTTATTAGATTCATTAGAGAATCGGCAGCTTACTAGTTTATTAAGAAACTGAAATACAGGGTGGTCCAAAATTATTGAGCACATTTTACATTTAAAGTCCCTGCCGCAAACAGACCTCACGTAAAAGTTATTTAATGTTTAAAATTTTGTTGCGTAAAACTGTTTTAATTTGTCTTTCCGAGAATACAGTAAACATATACGCACCTCATCTAGTTCTTTTCTTGTTCAAACATAGAATGCGCTCAAGAATTTTGCGCCACCCTTTTTATATCTACTGAAAAATAATCTACTTAAAAAAATAGTCATTCACTTGAAACCAAATTTATCCGAGGCTCAAGTGCAGTTAAGTACCTCGAGTTCAATTGTTCTCAGATTCGGTTGAAAAGAGTATATTTGTAATTCTTCTCGTATTTATTTATATTGTAACTAGCCCGGTTTCGCTCAGGCAGTTAATATGAGCTTGTGTGGCGAGAGTTGAGAATGTGATTTTATGTTTCATTGTCTCTGATCATTACCGGTAAGCATAGAAATCCTTGTTACTTTCTGGTTTGTTTCTGCGCCTGTTTCAGGTTGGATTGATTTGTTTCACATTAAAATGATATCTCTCCTTTCCGTGTAAAAATATTAGTGGATATTGGAGAGCACCATATGAAAGGTGCATCTCCGCAATGCGTTGCAGTCCTTCTCGACTTCGTTGTACAATTATGTCACGGCTTCTGTTTTCATTGTCCACAATTACGATGGCTTCATCGATTATCTGAGGTGCATTAAATCGAAGTTCGTGTTCTCCAGGTTGTCTCTTGTCGCCTCGGAAGTATAGCTTTATAGTCATCAGACATCATTTGGTCTAGTTCTATTTTGAATATGTGAATAAGTTTAGTGTATTTATGTAAGATCCTCTATACATCTTCGATTATTTCTCGTCTCAATCCACTGATGTTTGTGCATCGTTGATCAATTTCTCTTTTTCATTTCCGATAAAATATACTTGCAGAAATTTATACTCGTCATTGGGTAGTGGTAGAAATGATCTCATTTTGTGATCGAATTGTCCTTGGATGAAAAAAATACAATCGATTTTATCTCTGTTATTGTTTATCGAAGTGACACCGACAGAAGTCTGGAAGCAGGCGCTTTGTACGCTTTTATATTTTGAAGAAAGTGTTTTGATTCTGAAGTTTCCCCGGAAATGTAATGTAGAAATTACTGCGGAGGTGCTTCCAGTGGTGGTAATCAAATTTTTCCATTCATGCAACAGATTCCTGATGTTTCTCTACTGAATTTTTCCTGGTGAAAAATTAGCCGATGTTATTCATTTTTCCGATTACGACATGTTAGTTATTTTCTTTTGTCGCGTCGTAGTGGAATGCTTCATTTGTTAGGTTGTAATATTTATTTGTTGTCCGCGCTTCTCGTAGGGTGATATTTTCATGAGTGGCTTACATTCGCAGTCTTTTATTATAAGATTGTGTGGTAATTCTTGATTCTTCAATTCGTTCTTTTCGGTGTTCTTCGGTTTCTCTGCTTTTCACGGTGCTCATTCTCCTTTATTGGGAACTTAAACGTGCTTCGCGCTCTTCGATCGTTCCGTTTTTTCGCTGTTCTTTTTGTTTTTGCCCTTTTGCTACAGAACTGGCTGGATCTTCTTCTCTTTTACGATTGGTTATTCCATAAAATATAAATCAAAGAAATACATTAAGTACACTTTACGCACTTTCTACACTTTTATATTCAGTCACTGTATCACTGTTCAAGAACCTTGCACGACATTCGACAGTGTTCTGGAATTTTCCACAGTGATCTGGAGTGTTACGGCATGTTCTCGAAAGTTCAAGACTATTCCCGAACATTCCACAACATTCCAGAATATTCCGGGATGTTCTGGAATGTTGTGGAATGCTCTCGAATATTCTCGACTGTTCTAGAAATTTCAAAGGGCGAAACTTCCAGCCTTTATATCTTCAAAAGCATGCGCTTCAGGTAAAAACGTCACTCTATATTTTACGATATTCGAAAGTGTTTGGCATTAATCAATGAAATTGATTTTAAAGAAATGAATAGTATCTGGTAATTAGTTCATACTACATAAATGATAAACGAGAAGGAAATTCTAAGCACTATACAGTTTCCTGACAGTACAAACAATGCTAATGAGCATGAAATTTCGGAAAATGAGCTTGATACTAAGTTCCAAATTAGTGACTTTGCTAAAATATGCATCAAATTCGTCGGTTTTACTGAACTCAGGATGATACAGAAACATACCCAATTATTTTATATGCGATGAAATGACAATAACGAACTAAAAAAGCAATTTGTTTAATGCGTTTAAAAAAATCAATCTTTTAAATTAGCAAGTTTTAACGTAATAAGAATTCAGAAGATGTGTAATAGAATTAAAAAAACTTTCAAAATTACTTACATTAAATTGAAAATTAGGAAGTATATTTATGTTCCTTTTAAACTTAACAGTTAGAAGTTCCTCTCCTTATCTCCATAACTCGACATAAATCGTTGTTGTTGTTACTAATCTCACTTGTTTGAATCAGAACAAGTCCAGGAATTATTATGGTACTAATGAGTACTAGGTTGCGTCTGTCATTGGCCAGAGCATTGAGCACCATGCAGGTGACCGATCGACTTTGCTCAGTTCTGCCTTAGTTTCGAAGGAGAGCACTCCGGGGACACAGATCCGAGAGTCTCCTACCCCTCTTCACATACCAACAACCTCTTGAAAGGACTTTCGGCTTGCCGCATATTTCCAACGCCCCTACGTCCCCCAAGACACTATACATTTATAAACGTCCATGCGTTCTGCGGGCTTCAAACCCGGGCCCTTGTGTACGGCGAACAGACTCGCTAACCACTATTCCGTCTGGACGGCACATAAACTGTTTACGCCATGGCGTGTCGACTTTCAAAACAAATTTCATCCTCACTATCCACATTTGGCATTTTATACAGATAAAGCTATGACTAATTCATCACACTTTAAAATACACGCATTCTGAAGAAATATGGCTTTATCCGTGGAATAATTCGGAATATCAAACAAATCGACCTTGAAGAAAAATACCTATTTTTTTGACGTACTTACTAAAGTGGATGATGCCCAAAGCATGAACTAACCCATGCATGTGCCATTATATTTTACGACCAAAAGACTAAAGATGCTGAATATCAGATGTAACTTACGATGCGGTAAGCATCGGCAGGTAATCCAGATGTTATGAAACAAAGCATTCATAATAAATAGTATACTAACCGAAGCGAAACGGTAATGGTCGATATAACTTTAATGCGCAAAATTTGTCAAAAATATTCAAAATTCCACAAATGGAGGACTGTCGTTTTAATGTCGTAAAAATAGGAGATTGGTCATGCATGATAGTCTTGAGCAGCAGTGCTGAACTTATATAATCTTCGGAATCCAAGAATATTTTTAGATGTTTGAATTTATTTTTTAAGGGTACATTTTCAATGTGACCGCAACTAGGTATAGCGATTGTGATTATTTCAGATTTTTAGAACTGAGATTGAATCCGAAGTAATTTTCGAACTAAATGTGGCAATGTAAGAAAACATTTGCTATCTACAAGTATAACAATTCCGTGTTCGAGCAAGGCGCTGTGAAATGTGAAGAAATCATAGATAATTTCTCACAATTTCGTTCATAAAAGCTATAAATTTTAAATCATACGACTTTCATAACTTCACCACTCACAAAATAAAATGAACCGTATCTTACCGAAAGCGATCTTTCAAATCTGAAA
The DNA here is from genome assembly GCA_000611955.2 of Stegodyphus mimosarum. Taxonomy (NCBI): domain Eukaryota; kingdom Metazoa; phylum Arthropoda; class Arachnida; order Araneae; family Eresidae; genus Stegodyphus; species Stegodyphus mimosarum. The sequence goes on from KK122427.1 coordinate 11,883, forward strand.
TCAAATGCTTAAAAAATGTATTATCTTTGGAGTCTTTTATATAGAAATATAATTTTTTTCTTTTTTCAAGACCTTTCGTGATCATTTCGCAAGAAATACCTTTACTGAGGCTAGACTTATCAATTATCAATCTAGGAGGGAGGTTATTATTTTTAATAATTGTTTAACTTTTTTAATATTCTCATTCATTCGAAACTACACGGAATTCCTCGACTAATCATCAGTATTTCTGCATCCATCTTGAAATCGCCAATGAACTACTGTGTGATGGTGCATGGACGAAGAGTACGGTGATTTGAACCACGAAAATCGTTGGCTCATACATTTTAAGGGCTATATCTCCGTATCTTTTCACAATATTTGACGTGTCTCTGTTGCACTTTTTTCGGGTTTACTGCAAAACTTTATTGCTACACTTAGCTCAACTTTTGAATCAATAACAGCAGATGTTCACTGGATCAAAGCAAACCATTATTTCCATACATAATTCCGTTCGTAACGGACAATATTTCGATCACAGACGATAAGCAAGTTCAGATGCATTAACAAATGTTGTCAATACTTGCTCGGCAAACTTGTTGGAATTTGTTAAAAATTAGTACTAAAACTTCACAAATATACAGTATAACTTGAATAAATTGATATAAAAATTATTAATAATTTTGATAAATAATTCCCTTTTTGGAACAAAATTTGTTTATAATAAACTACAATCAGAAAATCTTTCAAATAAAATCATTATCTATTCTGGGGGAAAAATTTTGTCTAAAATTAGAACATTAAGTATTTAATGGAAATTATAGCGAAAATAAAAATGAACTTCAGACAAATACAAAGTAAGGAAAAAATAAAATACAACTTTTAAAAAGGCTCAGATTTTAACGGTCGCCTGAAAGGGATCTTCTAAAGTTCGAAAGTTTAATGTGGCTTATTCATAGAAATTATCAATATCAATGACCCAAGTCGAAAAGTCAAGAGTTTTATAGGATGTTAAATAGAGGACGCAATTAGACTTAACAAGGAAAAGTTATATATTTACAGCTAATTTGAATAGTGAAAAATATATAACATAGTTGTCTGAAAATATTTGATATTTTAACTAGATATATCTTATTAAATTCAGTTTTATTTAAATCAATCAAATAAAAAGTAAAAAAAATGTGATACTATGTATATACATACATATATATATATATAAATCTGAAAGCTTTCAGATTTTATATTTTTCTATTACGCCCAAGAGGGCGGTTTTTTTCAACGTTTCGTGTTACCTTTATTTATTAAATATCATACTCTTCGCACTTAAACCATAAAATTCAATTCAACAGTAGTATCACAAAATATTTAAAAACAGAATATCTTTAGAATTTCAGATACACACTCTCGCGCGCTGGAGATAAAAATGTTTGTTTTTTCCGCACAGTCTTGCCATTGTTAGCTTTGAAATCGCTGAATTTCTTAATTAAAAATTCGTTAAAGTTTTACAAAATATTAAATAGATAATAAAACAAGTTCCAAATTTGGGCTTCCAAATGTTCATATTAGAGGGCTACGTTGTTCAAAATTTAATGTGTCTAGTTACCTTTGTATTTTCACTGAAACATACCGGCATTCATGCAGATTCTTCATTATTTAACTTCTTTAAATGTAATGCAAGGCTGTAATATTTAGTGGCAACGATTTGAAAGGTGAAACGCCTTTTCATAGTGCACGAAGCAAAATGCCAAAATGAAATTAAAAACCTCTGTTGGCAATTTGCCCCTTTGAGCTGAAAAGATAATATTCTTAAAAACTGGGTCTTTTCCTTTTAAATAGCTGAATTTGTTAATAAGTAACAGACAGATTATGTTTGAAAGGAAAATTTGCCGAATGACGATAGATTTGAATGAAAACTGAAACAACACATTTACACTGAACGAACATTTAAAGTGAATTGACGCAAATCCTTTGAGAATAATAATGTTCTGAATACCATAAAATACCATAAAAATATTATGTTTATACCATAAATGTTTATACCATAAAAATATCAAAATTCGCTCCTAATTTATGTTATTAGCCCAAAGGGCATTAGGGCGGAAGGGCTATTAATTTCGTTTTGGTATTTTGCTTTGATTCACTTTTCAAACTGATGCCACCAAATATTACATCCCTGTATTATATTTAAAGAAATTCAGTAATGAAGAATCTGCATAAAAGTACGTACGTTTCTTGCATTGTGATAAAACAACAGTATCTAGAGCCATAAAATTTTGAATAACGTAATCCTCCACCCAAAAATGGGCATCTGGAATCCCAAATATGGAATTTGTTGTATTATTTATTTCATATTTTGTAAAACTTTAAAGAATTTTTCATCAACAAACTCACCGATTTCAAAGCGAATGATGGCAGCACTGTGCGTGAAAAAAAAATTATCTCCAGCGCGCGAGACTGTGTATCTGAAATTCTAAGGATATTGCTCTTTTTAAATTATTTTGCGATATTGCTTTGAATTGAATTTTATGGTTTAAGTGCGAAAAGCGTGATATTTAATAAGTAAAGGTAACACACAAAACGTTAAAACCTCGCTTGTAAATCTAAAAGCTTTCAGATTTTTTATTTTTTTTTAATGTTTTTTCATCGTGTGATTTTATTTTAAGCAAATATAACTTCCAATCTGCAAGCTTCCATAGATATAGTAAACAATTTAGACATATGAAAAATTTATTTTCTTCACATACATGAAACGGACAATAAAACAATCATTCCTATGCGTGTGATTTAAAACTCGGTTTCAAAATGTGAATTGAGCATCCGTTAATATCACAGCATTGACCCAAAATACCATTGCCTCAAATGCCAAGCCCTTGACTGCCGGGTCAGTTCTGCCAATTTCCGAAATGTATTTCCCATTATAAAATTTTATCGCAGTTAACGATGCCATTGAATAATAATTATAGATAGTAACTGCAGGCTAGATCAAAGAAGGATAATGCTTCGAGACACTGGAAAATTTTAATTCCGTTACTCAAAGTTTTTAGAGCGATCCTGGTACTGAACTGAGTCCCGGTGCGAGTCACGAATTTGCCATTTACTAACTTCAGGCAGTTGTAAATTTGCTTTTTTGCAACTATATATGCGATCATTACCGGGCTGAGTTATACCTATAATTAAAATATAAAGAAAGCCTATTAGCTTCTCCACATCAATCATAATTTTAATTAGTGATAAAATAGAAATATGCATTGCGCTTAAATATTTAATTGAATATTTTTGAGCAAGTAAATGCCAGATATTACTGTAACCGCCTCTTCACTACTTACTCAACAATTATTTACAATTCAAATTTTAAAAGTTTGGGATTATACATAACTTTAGCCAAGTATCATAAACGCTTGGGACTTTATGTTATATTAAGCTACTACGACATTAATCATAAGAAGCATTGTCAAGAGCAGCCATTGTTTGAGATCAACTTTAACCTATTTTTAGACAGTATGGCTAATAGTCACTTTTCAGTGTGCTGTCAAACATCTTCATATAAATTTTTTCATCTCTTATCATCATCTTCTTTTCTAAGCTTTATCCTTGAAACCTATTTTCGTGTTATATATGCAGGAAACCAGACCTCGAATATTCTGAAATACGTTATGCCTATTTTGGACGCAATATACGTATAATGTGTTTCAACAGGTGTAGATCCAAAACACCTTAATCATATATATATGTAAACGTTCTTCCAAATGATATGGCTCTTGTCGATCTCAGAATGCGCAACAAATCAATTAAACTGTATTAATAAGTATTCAGTGCGGCCGCCCATACGGTATAGTGGCTAGAGGAGCCGACTGCGACACCAAAAGGACTGGGTTCGAATCCCATAAAAGGCATGGATGTAAATTACCTGTTCCCTCCTACGAGGCCATCCATTAGGCGACTCCACAATAAAATCGCCATAATCCTCTGGCCTTAGGAGTGGCCAATCTTGAATAAAGGCAAGTGCTCGCCATTCGATGAAAAAAAAAGTATTCAGAATGGACTTTTATTTATTTTTACTTAATTACAACTAATACGTCACTAAAATTAGAAGTAAGTCTCACAGACAACATCTCAAATACTCAAGCCCCTTAAACAACTGTTCTGCAAAAGGTCCTGAGTACAAATTAGGATTAACAAGTCTATTTAACTAGAAATTAAACCCAAAGACTCAAGTTAGAAGAATTGAACCATTAATTTGTTAAGAAATTTAAAATTATGACAACAAGAGGAAAAGAATAACCTCAAGAGAGGTAAGTTATATTTTACTGCTATACTTTTGTTTAAAGCAAAAGAAACCTTCCTAAACGGATCAAATACATCAATCAAAATAAATAAATTTCATAAAAAAAGTAAGATTTGAAAGAGCACGGAAAACTACTAAGGTTTATATCATCCGGATCCTACTGATAACATGATGTATATGTAAGTCCTAGACAAATAATTTTCCTACACTAAATTTTATGACATTAAAAACGATTTCAAGACTTTCTCTAGGCCATGAAAGTTTGAAAACAATGAATTAAAAAAGAAATATGTCTTTCAGAGGCCCTTCGTGGGAATAAATATTCTATAAATTCTTAATATGAAGTTACTAGAGACACGTTTCGCTTCAACAATAATTTTTCCAACTGATTCCCTTTCAGAGTTTCTGACTCTTACATCGGAATGATGAAGTATATACTTAATAAAGTTTATGCTCCATTGTTAAAATCATCTTTCAGAATAATCAGTTAATCCAGAATAGCTGTCATTTTTTTCTTCTTAATGAATTTCTCTCTGTTTTATCGAATAAAATCTAACAATAGCTGGCTTGAGAGATTATTAATATCAATGCAATATATTGCGATCAAGATGAAGTAAGTATGATTTTAATACTGTTGAAAAGTATTTTCACCTTTCTTCCAGTATAACATGAAAAAGCTTCGTGGTGTAACTGTAGCACACTCGACGCGTATTCGAGAGGTCCAGGTTCGAATCCTGGGAAGAACATGGCATATTTTTCACGTCTTCTGCTTCTTAAAAACCTAATGACTCTATAAGTGGCATCCGAACTAAAAGATGCTGATAATAATTCGTCACCACCAGAGTTTAGTGATGAGATCTCCTAATCCGCAGTCGCCCTTTAATAGTGGGAGTATATAAGATATTCTCTTCCTCATTCCAATATGCCTTCGTAGTATAACGACAGCACATTCAGCGCCTTTTCGGGAGGTCCAGGTTCGAATCCTGGCAAGGGCAATACACAGTTTTCATGCCTTCAGGACCAAAACTCCTAATGACTCTATATTCTAGGGCAGTTTCTTACCTTTTATAAAGGCAAAGGAAGAGTTAGCAAAACAAATTTGACTTATTTGTAAAGCTTATTTCTTAAACAAAAGGTAAAGAGCAAAAAAGATGCTATATGTTTGACATTATTAAAAAAAATTAGCGATTTTTTCTCCCTGGAGCAAATTACAAAAAAACACTATTTACAAAAAACCAACATTACATGGTTGGTATGATTGTTAATACATTGTATGTCTCCCAGACGATGCAATATAGTCCGCACAACGCCTAGGTATGCTGAGTATAAAATTATCGATCTGATCTTGGGGGATATTACACCACTCAAAAAGCAATGCTCTCCGAAGTTCCGGTAGACATGTAGGAGGAGGTTGACGGGCTGCAACTCGTCGGCCAAGCAGTCCCACACGTGTTCTACTGGATTCAAGTCCGGTAAGAATGCTGGCTAGTTCATACGAGTGATATCCTCCGACTGAAGGCATTCGCTTACGATGTTTGCACGGTGAGGACGGGCGTTATCATCCATCAACGCAAATTGTGAGCCCATGGCGCCCCGAAACAAACGTACATGTTGTTCCAGAATGACGTCCCGATATATTTGGCTTGTAATGGTTCCAAGTTGAACATGCAGGTCAGTTCTGGAGCCCAGAATAATTCTACCCCAAAAGAGCACTCCTGCACCACCGTAACGGTGTCGTTCAATGATGTTTTCTTGGTGGTAACGGGTACCTGGAGCTCTCCATATGAATGTCCGGCGAGAATCAGACTGCAAGCTAAACCTGGACTCGTCAGAAAACATCACACAAGCCCACTGTTGCGGTGTCCACAATGCATGCTCTCTACTCGAGGCTAACCGCAGGCGACAGTGAGTTGCAGTCAGTGGGACGCATCTGACAGGTCTACGAGCATATAGACCAATCTGCCCTAGGCGTCAGTACACGGTCTGCCTTGAAATTGTCGTACCAGTGGCTGAAGAGAGCTTAGGAGACAGGTCTGAGGCTGTGCTCCCCCTGTTTCTTTTGGCAGTAACTGCCAAATACCGGTCCTCATTCGGCTTTGTAACTCTGGGGCGACCTGTCTTGTAACGTCTACTCACATTACCATCATCTTGGAATTCCAGTTGGGCACGCCCACATTCCAGACGGCCGATAATTCTACCACGTAAAAAATCATCCAAATTCATCAATTGTGTCATAACTATTCGGTTATTGCACTGAAATGCTTATAAAGCGCCTGCGAACAATTTTGCTTCTTTGCTTGTATTCCTTATATATCACTCTCTTACACTCTCGTCATTGTGACGTACCATCGGTGTCATCTGGTTACTTCCTGAAATTTGCATATGATTCTTGAAGATGTGTGTAGTGATTTTACAGGTGATATATTTATTTTAAGAGTTCGATTTTCGCGTGACTCCGAATTATCCTTAATTTATGGACATGGGTGTAGCTTAATAAGCTTCTTAAATAACGGAAGTACAGAAAACATTTCTTTCAATTCAAGCAAGGTGAAAAAAAAGCAATGCGAAAAAAATCTGAAATTTCTTCTTGACACCTATTTTAGTTAATTTAATGCCATAATTACACAAAATATTAGAAATATAATCATACGAGATGTTCTGCATTTCGTTCATCGGCGGATGTCATTATTAAGCCAACTGAAACAATGCCATTTTACATCATCCATAGCGGTAATTATCACATTTATTTTTTTTCGAACGCATTGTGAAATTATGATATAGTAACAAAAGCATCGGATTTTAACATAACACGAAAACTTGGAGGAACTATGCACTGCTAAAATCCGTTTTGCTCTGCTGCACTTGGCTAATTACTAATATGGATGAATTTACTTTTATTCAAAAACAAATACTTTTTTGAAATGGCAGTAAAGTTTGCTTTTTAATAGCTATTTATTTAAGATTATTTATGACACTTAAAACAGATAAGGAACTTTTCACGCTCCATTGTTGGACAACATATATCTTAAGGATTGCAATTCAGTTGTCATTTGTATGAACAATTTTTTTAATACAACAGAAATTTTATTGATTCAAACCGAATGAAGTAATCAAAAGATTCATTTCATGGCATTTAATGAATGCAGGCAATCAAGTAAACGATTATTTGTAAAAAGTATTTCTTGCAGTAAGTAGTTTAAGTAAAATCTCTTCAATGCGTTTCATGTTTTTATCCCATGTAAAATGTAAACACGAATTAGTTTCACCAATACATTCTTCCGCAAAGTTGTACCTTTTTACATTAATCAGATCTATATTTAAAATGAAGGAATGATGCGTGGTATCGGAAAATATTTTAAACTGAAGTATTTATAGCAACCTATTCAGTAACTCTTATTGTTTAAATATTTTTTGAAAAATTAAAAAAATTATAATATTTTTTATTCGTTGATTTCTTAGCTGCATGTAGTTTTGTTTTAAAATGACAGCAGATATGCATTAATTTCTAAAAGAACAAATAGCATAAGCATGAGACATAAGAAACAGCAGAAGTTTAGAATCGTTATAATAACCTTGTAAAAAAAAGACTTTGTGCATGTAGTAGAATTCTGTTCTTGTAAATCAAAGGAAATCAAATATTTAAATCACTACGACATAGTAAAAATACGACACCTTCAACACTTTAAGAGAAAAATTATGAATTAAATTAGATATTCGTATGTAGCTTCGATTTTAAATTAGTTGAAAATATCAAATAGAAATGATATTCCGAAAAGTAATTCAAATACTTGGCCTTCACGCATTATTTTTATATTAAACTTCAACAACATACTACCACTGCCTTTTGTTTTGGAATAATTTCCCCATCAAACTTCGTACAGTTTAACGAACAAAACATCGTAAACGATTTGACCTGCTCTAGCAGATCATTAATGGTTGAAACATCAGCCATGTGTACTCCCTTCCATGGAATGCATAGAAACGTTCTATTTATTTCTATTATTTAAATGTATCATAGAAACCAAATCGCAGTCGGTCTATTAAATCTCAGCGGGAAGCCACCCACGCATAACGCAGAGGCGGCATCTGTTGGCACTTTGATAAACTATTCACTCATTTATTTCTTCGCTTGCTTTTTTGCTTTATTGTATTATATAAACATATTGCAATTGGTTATCTTGCTTTTGACGCTGTTTTCATTTAAGGGTCGTTCAACCAGGTGCTCGTGGAGGGTAGCTTCTGTTATTCGATTATATGCGTGTTCAACCTGAGATGAAAACAGTCATGTTTTAATCAAGTTTTCAATTTAAGGTTGAGAATTTTATTTACTATGGCTTTATTTCGTTTCGATAAAGAGATGAAATTCCTTTGTACAGCCGTATTTAATAAAATTTTTGCATAACAGGAAGCAATGAGTTTTCAGTAGAAAAGCACATAACTGACTATGGTCTTTAAAAACAATTACTGATTAAAATATTCCATGAATGAAGAATCTGCAAACGTTAATTTCAATTTTTTTTCTTGAATTGAAAAATATAACTTCTTTCATCATTATTTTAAAACGAATTTTGCAGACGCAAATCAGTCATATTTTTAACTTATTACCCAAAGGGCTATTAATTTCGTTTTGCCATTTTGCGTTGATTTACTTTCTGCGTCGATTCACTTTTCAAACTGTTGTCACCAAATATTACAGCCTTGTATTATATTTAATGAAATTAAGAATCTGCATGGAATTCTGAATGGAAGAATCTGCACAAATGTATGCATGTTTCTCACATTGTGATAAAACAACGATACCTAGAGCCATCAAATTTTGAATAACGTAATCCTGCACCGAATATGGGCATCTGGAAAACCTAATTTGGAATTTGTTTTCTTATCTTGTTCTTGTTCACATTTTATCAAGCATTAAAGAATTTTTGATTAACAAATTCAAGGATTTCAAAGCGAGGAATGGCAGCAATGTACGAAAAAAATACACTTTTATCTCCAGCGCAAGACTGTGTATCGGAAGACATGCTTATTTTAAAATTATTTTGCGATAATGCTATTGAATTGAATTGATGGTTTTGGTGCGAAGACCATGATATTTAATAAATAAAGGTAACACACAAAACGTTAAAAAAATATCCCTTTGGACTTAATGTAAAATCTGAAAGCATTCAGATTTTTAGTCCAGAGGGGCTTTGTCTCTCAAGGACTATTGTTTTCGTTTTGCGATTTTTCGTTGAATTATTATAAACGTCTGTATCACTTTTCAAATTGTTGCCACCAAAAGTTATCGCCTTGTATTAAAGATATTAAATAATGAAGAATCTGAATAAATGTATGTATATTTCTCCAAATGTGATAAAACAACGGTACTTAGAGCCCTTCAATTTTGAATAACGTACGTTTCCACCCGAATATGAGCATCTGGAAGCCCAAATTTGGAATCTGGAATTTATTTTATTATCTATTTCACATTTTACAAAACTTAAATGAATTTTTGATGAACAAACTCAACGATTTAAAAGCGAGTAATGGCAACACTCTACGGGGAAAAAAAGAAAAAAAAAACCTTTTTATTTTCAGCGCACATAACTGTGTATCGGAAATTCTAAACACAGACTCATTTTAAAAGTTATTTTGCGATACTGCTGATTTAAAAGCGAGCAATGGCAACATTCTACGGGGGGGGGAGAAAAAAACCATTCTTCTTCTGTGGAAAGAATGTATATGGAAACGGAATTAGTATAAAATGACTGATTGCCTACTATTGGAACTGTTATATGACTGACCAGACAAGATGTCTGCAAATTCATTTAGTCAGTTTATTTCGATTACGGGTAATTATTATAAGTAAGATTTGCATGCATAAAGCATTTTTATTTTCGAACAAAGCTCTTATTTTCGATCAATCACTAATTTTTAAGTAATTTTTTTAACATTACAGCTTTTCCGTTTCTTTAAACTAAGTGTCTGATATTGATGAATATTTGTTATGACTCCTTAAAACATGTCTATCCTACTTTAAAATGTTACAAGCTGGGAAGCAAGATTTAAACTGTAGAACAGCAACAACTTCGTGTCTTGTAAAATCGTTTCTAGCTTCACAGTAAATAACGCAATCATTTTCTCACGGATTACAAGAAATGCAAATTAAATACAATTTAATTAAATTAATTAACCAGCAAAATAACATAAAGCGAATTTGATAATGACACAGGGTGAACTGGCGGGGTAAACATCTAAGATTCAATACGGACTTTTATTTTTTATTCAGATATCACGAATACAGGTTTACAGACATTATAAATTACTTTTGAATGTTCACAATTTCTAATAGGTAATCTTTCTGCCAATAAATATCACTTTTAATGTAATTTCTAAATACCTTACATAGATATTACTTTCCTTCAGCCAAAATAATTCATGACTTGTTGGTACTGAAACTTCAATTATTAATCTATTACTATTCATAATTTACGCTATTCATAAATATGGATAATCCCTAAGAAGTGCATTTATCATTTTCTGAATTTTTTAAATGAGTCGCAAAACTGAGAATTTCTTTTGCGGGTTAATGGGGCCAAGGCTACCAGTAATGGAGATAATTATCTCTCATTAAGACGTCAGTGAATTTTATTGGGTATTTCCTCTTGTCGCATGAATTTGTCACCAGCTTTCTGTCACACCATTGCCTGCAGTAACTTTTTTTGCAGCTGGTAAAAGTAATTGGGTCGTGATTCCTAGATAAGGAAAGATAATAACTGAATATTTTATGAATAATTGCTTCTATTTTGCTATGTAAACAAACTCCGTATACCTTAAAGTGGATGTATATTATACAAATTCATTTATCTTAATAATGTTGCGGTTTTAATCTCAACAGATAATTGCTGTTTGTATGCGAAAGAACTTCAAGTGGTTTAAATCAACTATAACTCGAAAAATTAAACAACAAAATGCTTGAAAATAATGCGTATATTTTTATAACTAAAAACTGAAATAATAAAGTTTTCCATTGTAACTGGCATAATGGCCGCATCCTGAAATAAACATAAACAAACATTTTATTTAAATTTTCTTACCAGATGGACTTCTGGTTTATTCAGCTAACAAATGTCTTTAAAAAAGTAAAGAACAAGAAGTAAAACTTTTCTCATCAACTAACGAATTCAAAATCGATATCTTACTACCTTAATTTATATTTTTACTAGCCGAAGTACCCAATGGCAGTTACGTTAGATTGAGAGTAATGCATCTAACAACAGAAAGAACGATACCACTGTAACCCTTCTATAATAACGATGCAAAAAATACGTTTCAGGTCCATACATGTTTCAGTTTGATATGATGTGAAATCCACATAAAAAGTTTCTATAGAAAAATAAACTAATTCTCTCTCATTATATCAGCATCAACGGCACGCAGTTTTTAATGATTTTCGCCTTTCTAATCAAATGGTCGTGAAAGCTCAGGTTTCAGCCAATATTTCACCTATACTCGATTTTAGTCGATTAAATGTGGCAAAAAATTTATCATAATTGATCAGAAATCAATAATGCCAACAAACAAACAAACATATAAACAGACATTCGTCTTTTACTCGTCTGTATAGATTTTGCAAAATTTACAAACTTTTTATTAACAAACTCCACAATTTCAGAGCGAGCAGTAGCAACACTTTTCGAAATAATGCTTCAATGCGCGACACTTTTTTCACGCCAAAAAATGAGTGCGAAAACTAGCACTTTCAGAGTTTTAAATTAATATTTCGGCTGATTAAAGTCGCACGAAGATGCGAACAGACGAAATGGCTACTCGCGAATTTTTGGAATAGGGACTAATGTATTTAATATTTGGCAATGCCTCATAGTAAAACGTAGATATTTTTTATTAACAAACTCTAGAATTTGAAAGCGAGCAGTGGCAACAACTTTCAAAATAAAGCAGATTTTCTTCTCCAGCTTCGGATACTGTTGCCGCTCGGAAAAACGAGGGCGAAAATTATCGTTTTTGAGAGGTTTTAATTAATATCTGTGATTTTAGCTACTTTTTTTGGAAAAAGGTGGACGTCGACCTTTTCCAGGACCCAAACAAGAATTGTAGAAAGTTTGTTGACGATACCTATAGTAGTGGCTGAGTTATTAGAAGGCAATGCAACACAAAATTTCTTATTTATATATATAGATAGATAATATTAAGTTAAGAGCGTTGTAATGAGTGATTTTTGTGCACCACGGGGAAGAAACGTACGTAAACAATATTTTTAATTTAATTCCTAAGGTATATCAAAAATACCACAACAATAAAAAATTTTGTTACAAAATAAGAGTGTTTAGAAAAGCAAGATTTTACAAGTGAGTTAATATACAAAAATAGATGGCACGTTTATCCGTAATTATACTAGAAAGAATTTATCCTTTTAATAACCAATTCCTTAATTTACTGGCACAGAGCAGCTGCCTTAAATAATTACAAGATGTTAAATGATTTTAAATGGTTTTAAAATTTAAAGAAATTATCTGAAAAATACAAAATGTTTTGCTTCGTATAAATATGCACGAAAAGCTTGAGTAGATTATTAGCGCATTTTATTGCTGTAATCGTATATATTTAACCTGACGGCTGACACTGATATTTTTCATAAGAGTTCCGACGATTTAGTATTTTAAATCGGCTTACTCTGAGATAATGTTTTTTAAAAAAGCATTTAAATGTGCTTTCAGGCGTCTGCCTTGGTTAATATTTTAGGTCTGATATAGCTGTTTACACAAGTTTTGAAATATTCTGAAATGAAAATCAAGCGATTGATGTTCTGAGGTTTATAAAAGCTTAGGTTTAATAATAGTCCATAGAACATAAATGATGTTGCGATACAGAAACAACTTTTATTTTAATCTAAGAGTTTTAAAAATGGCCATTTAGTTATAATTTCTGTTAAATAAACATAGCAGATGTCCCTACAGATATGAGTCTTTGATATTATAAGAAAATTAAATGCAATTTCAGTGTTTTAATGATTATTCTAAAACACTCTGAGAGATTTGCGGTTCTTCTTTTGAAGAAATTCTACATAATAAGACTCGAATATTTTTGCTGCGAATGACTAAGAATCTTCACTTTATTGCACTCTTTTTCTCGCAAGAAGCAGCCCAGTGAGTGAAATAATAGAATACAATCCCAAAATGCAGTTAGCATACCGCAAGATTTCTTAAATCTACTAGATTTTGACCAATGACAAAAGATGTGCGTGTCTCCGCAGTTATGCTGACGGAGTATTCCTGGTTTCAATAGTTATGAAACATTCCCTGAAGTTTAAGACTATTGAAAGTAAAGTTTAACAACTAATAATTGCTTGCATTCCAGTATATATCTCTTCACCGTGTATGTTACAGGAACGTCCCCCGGCAACATATAGGGTGGTTGCAATTAAAGTGACTACACAGATCTATGTAAAATCTTTTCTGATGGACGTATTTCGTTGAAACTTGATATATATGCTACATAGAACAGTTGTTTTCAACTGTTTCTACCCAATACACCCATTTTATCGTTTCTAGACGATCATCCCACAACCTCCATTCCAGAACTCGAAAAATGCATATCCATTTATTTAAATTTACATTATTTTTAATGGGTTTTATAAACTGAAGAAGAAAAAGTGCAGAAAATGTTCATAAATACAAAACTCGAAAAAAAGTAGTTTTTTATATTCATAACATAAAACTGACTACTAAACAGGTAAATAAAATGCTAACCGCATCTTTATGAAATTCCCACCCTGATATGCGCTGTGGAGAGCAAAACAAAACCCTGTGATAAAAAGTAATAGTTCAAATTTCAGCTGCCAGGTGAAAGTGTGGCCATAAAGAACATGAAATACGCACTAGAAACATAAAAATCTATTAACTACAGTATTTATTCAACGTCTGTTCCATCTGCGTCAGTCACAGTGCAAACTGCAGCGTCAACGTGTGTTCAAATGCAGCGCGAAGGATTTCTTGAGGAAATAATGACACTTAGTCTCTTGTGACTGCTTTCATTTTAGACAGAATCTGTATCCATAGCCTACAGAAACGCCTACAACCAGAAATCTGAGGAAATACAGATCTTCCAAGAAGACATACAGCCATAAATCTCAGGAATTCAAGTCCAGAGAATGCTGAGGCAAAGACATCTGAAAAACTCAAAATTGAGTTGACTCAAAATGAACACAAAGCAGTTCCTGTTTTGGCTAATATTGAGTGTTTCACAGTCTTGTATGAAAGCAGTGGTTTCTAAACAGTCTAGTTCTTCTAAAGCAGAAATGACTTGCTGCTATAAAAGTTCATCAGTCACGGGCATCCATAAAGAATACACCTTTTAAGGTACTGAGAGTATACTCCTCAAAGAAAAAGAGGCCAAGAATAAAAAAAGTAAATCCGTACGATCCAATCATTTAATCAGAATGCTTAGGTTATTTGATGTATAACATTGATAATTGCAGTATCTAATATGAGCCAGTTCTGAGTGTTCACGTTCTGGCTAAAGTAATATGTACCTCATCTGACCACAAAATGTTCCAAAGCCATATATTTTTAGTGGTTATTCTCGTCAAAACGATTCATGGCTTTCTCAATAATCTGCAAGAAAAATCAATGCATTGATGAGTGCAGCTTCTGCAGCATGTGTATCTTGTATGAATTCCACATTCAAGTGGATTGTAGAACCTTTCATTCCACAGATCAAGGTATAAAATCACAGGATACTCGTAGAAAATTAATGGAAACAAAACATCATAAACTATAGCAATAGCGACTTTTTTCATAGTTTTATTTGAATATGTGTTTGTTCTCTTCCTAACAGCACACCCAATAGCCTAGTTTCTTCTATAAACGTGAATAGTCTAACTATTCACGTTTATAGCAAATATCTTTTTCTCCACTATCATTCGCTTTATAAAAGCAGAGAGTAGAATGTACCTATAACCATAATATAAATAAAAACCTCATATGTAAAGAAGTGATTTTATTTGACAGTACTTTATAATTAATTAAACAATCCTTGAATAAAAACATTCACCATAACGGTTTTATAGGACCTGATCTTCTTCGGTAACATACAATTAGACCAGACATCTAAAAGACAGCTAATGCCTTTTCACAGTGACTAATAAATACCACAAAGACAGGGAAATAGTGTAAAGGACCCTTTTATTAATCCAAATAAAGTTTAACAGAGTGCATGAATTCGTGCTTGCAAAAGCCAACATTTTTGGCTTAAAATGAAAGATAATGGATAAAGTTAAATTTAATGAAGTCTGACTAGCGCGATTAACTAACTTACTGAAGTTTAATTTCACTGTTTAACTAGCACGTAACCTAACACTTACCGAAGTCGGCGTCAACAAGCCTAATCGCAAGGCGAAAGGCACAGAATTTTAAACGAGTGAATCAAAGTTAGCAAAGTGGCCTTCAAGCAGGCAGAACACGTTCTGATTTCAGCATTCAAAAACCTTCCTTTAAATACTTTCTCCTTTCTACCTGATTTGAATATCGCGCGCTGCGGATTTTCATTCTGGCAGGAAAATGAAGCGCTTAACTTAAAATAATGTGATTATGAAATTAAATTGAACCTTGCAGTTTCATTTATTTACTGTTTCTCAGATAAAAGTCGACAAATCAGAAAATATGACAACTAAGTTGAAGAATTTCGATCTATAATGCATGTAAAGCATGTAAAGACCATACATGCACAGAAGAGTATTTTCTTAGGCTGTTGAAAATCATATACATATTTCAGAGGCGCGCTAATTTGATAGATATCTTGAGTTCAGTAACAGCAAGAAGCCGAGACATAAATTAATCCATCAAAATATATATTTTTCATTTGTTTTATTCATTATTCTATATTTTATAAAACGTTAACGAATTTTTTATTAGCAAACTCAACGATGTTAAAGCGAGAAGCGGTAACACTGTACGAAAAATGAGTTTTATCTCCAGAGCGCGAGACTGCTGGAAATTCTAAAGATTTGCTATTTTTAAATATTTTGCCGTTGAATCGAATTTTGTGTTTTATTTTATATATTTAATAAATAAAATAAATACAAAAATCATTAAAAATAAAAATCTGAAAGCTTTCAGATTTTACATTACGCCCAAAGAGACGTTCGTTTAACGTTTTGTGTGTTACCTTTCATTAATATCATGTTCTTCGCACTTAAATCATAAAATTCAGTTCAACAGCAATACCGCAAAATAATTTTAAAATGAGCATATCTTTAGAATTTCCGATACACAGTCTATCGCTCTGGAAATAAAAATGTTTTTTTTTTCGTACAGCGTTGCCATTCCTCGCTTTGAAATCATTGAGTTTGCTAATCAAAAATTCTTTAATATCTGACAAAATATGAAATAGATAATAAAACAAATTCAAATTAGGGTTTCCGGGTGCCCATATTCGGTGGAGAATTATGCTATTTAAAATTTGATAGCTCTAGGTACCATTGCTCTAGGTACCATTGTTGTAGCTATTTAAATCGATTAAAACAATTTCAGAATAATGGTATTTCATCAGAAAATTTAGCCATAGACATGAAACATACCCGTAAACTTTTTTATATTTTAATATGTCTATGGTTTGGTAAAAAAAAAATGTTCGTTCGTTTAGGAACATCCCTATAAAAAGGTAAACTGAAGTACGAAGAATCTTAGGTAACGAAACTGATGATAAAAGCTATAAAACTATAGTAAAAGATAAGGAATATTAGAAATAATTACTATTTAAAAGAAGGAAAATTACAGATAAATCCAGTAAAGCTTCTGTATTTAAATAAAAAGACGTTTTCGTCATTTTTTTTAACGAAGCAACTATTTAAAAGAAGTATTTTTATCTAAATTATTTAGTAACCTCATTACGTATTTTTCTCTGGGAGTCATTACAGATATATGAATAAAAATGAAAGTAAGATACATTAATTCATAAAAATAGCATTAGCATAGTGATGGACAAAAAAGGTAACAGAGAGTATCGGTTATGTGGCTGCATATCGTTGCGTGTATGACTTACATGAACATTGTAACAGGATTTCTTTTCTCTATAAATAAAAGAAAGCGGATAACGTCGTGTCCTTGTGCATTTTCATTTCGGAGGTTTGAGCGCTTGAGCAATGGTTTATGTCGGAAGAGAAAAGAAGGAACAGAAAAAGGAAACAATAGAAGAATGAGTCTCTGGGGTCAGAAACCTGCCCCTGAGGGGCAGAAAAGAGAATAAGGTAAGGTGGTGTACTTTTCTGGTGACGACGTGCGGATTATTACAGCTCCCCGTGCATCATTTTCAATAGTCTTTCTAACAAGCCGCTTCAAAATCATAAAAATCTTTCATGCGATAACCAAACAGAAAAACCCCTTAGAAATGTTAGACTGATATTCCATGTTTAGAAATATTAATAAGCTATATCTAGAAGGCTAAATTAACATAGAGATAACAATTCTAATCAAGGAAAACATGTGCAAGTCAGGAGAAAAGTCGTTCATTCAATGAGGATAACATCTGATTTCAATGAATAGGCTTTCTGTGTATTTTTTTCCTGAATTCTGGAAGGTAATTATTGAAACTTCTACCAAAATATGTGGGAAAATTCTTAAAATATCAAATAATCGAGTTATCTTTTAGTAAATTGTTTTCAGTTTACATTAGCGGAGTTTATTATTTTGCTCATAACTAACTTTCCTAGAATTCAGTTCCGTTGATCTGAGAATTATTATCTTACTTATAAAATTATTAACTAACTTTACGTGCTACCCAAAGTCGAAAATCATGTCTCCGAACAAGCTATTTGCTACGGTAATCGTTGTACCACAATTATCACAAGGGAAGTATATCATAAAACTTCACTCCTTTGCTATAATTTTTTACCTGTCATAAAAGAACTCCAATAAAATGTAGACGCACGAATTACTGACGGAAAAGATCAATCGAATCGCGAGTTTTAGGTGCTTACCCCTGGAAAACATTCCTAGCGCATCTTAGCTCCTAGCTCAAATATCAGCTATTTCCCCTCTCAGAGCTTTAAGAAGATTACGAACCAAGGCTAATCATTCACATTTGGGCTTAGAGGAGAAAGGGCTGAGAGAAGAAATGTAGCTATTTTCTAGCTACAAAATGAAAATTAAACACTTTAAATGCTTGAAGCTCCATAAATTGTGTGGGAAAGGTAAATGAAATTTTATCAAAATCCTTGGTGTTTAGAACTCTTATTATTTTCTTTTTTAGATCGCCTCCTTTTAGCTATTTTTTCTATCTATAATATATATATATATATATATATATATATATATATGTGTGTGTGTGTGTGTGGTGTAACATATATACATATAATGAATATATGAGTTCAAATTCTGAGCGTCGTCATTCCACAATTTCAGAATTTAAGCTTCCATTTGCATACATATTCTTGTTTTGTTTAAGATAATATTCTTACTTTTGTTTCTTGTACGAAGTAAATGAGGTATTGCAATCGTGAAAAATTTCGGCATCCTATTTCAATGGACCTGTCCATTTTAACCCTTCCCGAATCAATCTGGACAAGTTTTCTGCGTGATGGCTGTATATACGGACAGAATCAAGAACACCTTTTTCCAAAATGGATTGTAAAATGGATTTAAAATAGATTCAAAAAGGAATTTTTGTGACGATTGTACTTACCTACGCACATTTGTATGTATCTCGCATAACTTAAATGCGATTAGCCTTAGAAGACTGAAATTTTTATATGAGACAGCTGTAACATCTAATTGTGCACCTCGTTTTTACTGCAATACTTACTGTACCAAGCATAAATATACATCCACACCCTTTACCCGGCCTTTATGTTCGCAATCATTGATCGTAGTCATATACTTTCAAAAATACAGGAATGTTTTAAATGACGGAAGTACTCAAGTTTCGGCAAATTTCTAAAACATTAAATTTTCGCGTAGTAAGGAAATCTAATTTTTAATGCGGTTTCCCGGTTCCTATATAAAACCTGAGCAAGTTTTATGCTCGTTACGAAACAATAAAAAATATAAAATGTTCGACTCCCGCAAGACAAAAATTAGCGGGATGTTTAATTTCAAAATTTGTAAGTTTTGTTGTCATTTTCAGGGATAGGTTAATTAAATAAGAATAATTCGAGGAAATAAATGTAAATGAAGTGCAGTAGAAATGTGTATAATTTAATGGATCGTACAAGGAAGTCATGTAGTGTCCACGTCAGATATTTTTATTTATGTGATAAAAATGATAAGAGAATTCAATAATGATATGGAAAAGAAACAAAACAATTTGTTACTTGCCAGATATAATTTTTTCGAGCTTAACTTATAAGGTATTCCTCCCGTCTCCTTCGCATGCCTTCGTGGTGTAGTGGTCAGCACGCTCGACGCGTATTCGAGAGGCCCGTGGTTCGATTCCCGACGAGAGCATTGTTCCTTTCATCAGCTTCTTGAGGTCGAAAAAATAACTAATGTCTCTACAAGCTCTTGCGTATTTTGAGATCAGGTTGCAATATAAACATGCAATATCTTCCATCCCTAATTCAATGTACTGTATGTTAGCTATTTTGATTGGTTAGGATTTTGATGAATTTAATATAGGGCTTTGTTGGCTTTAATAGTATATCAATCTATTAGAAGTATAATTTTACTCAGATGACTTCTGGTACTCGAGAATCCTTGAAAGTGATTTTTTATACCGTAATTTTGACAGAAATGTAGTTTTAAGGAGAATTTTTTATTTTTCTGTATTTATTTGTTTAGACAGAATACAAATAGAAGTGAGTAGATGTTTCAAGCTTGGATATTCTCTGCATTTGGAGTCATTTGCTACCTAAAATTGTTAAAGCTTAAAGAAAAATTTCTAACGCTTTCTTTCTAAATATAAAATGCTTTATGAACATCGATAAGGTATATACAGAAAAGTTGTAAACTACACCAATGCTTGCTAAGTCTCCAATGGCAAATTAAACTCTAGAAACAATATTGAAGAATAGAACTGTAGATGAATCCAAAGCTAGTAGAAATATCGTGCAAACAACGAATACCCTACTTCCTACTGAGCA
>KK122427.1:38341-64044 GCA_000611955.2 Stegodyphus mimosarum
ATATATATATATATATATATAATACTTTTTGTGCGGCCGATTGTAACCCAAATAGGCGGTGCACATCTACATCTTATAGCAGTCCTATATACAAAATTGCAACGTTCTGAGGCTACTCATTTTTGAGTTATTCGAGATACAACCTACGTACGTACGCACAGACGCCACGAAAAAATCTCTTCAGAATCCAATTTAAATCTGTTTTATAATTCTTTTGGCTAAAAAGAGTCCTTTATTCTCTTCTGATTTACAGATGTCACGCCAAAATGTCGTTTAATTACATTCGACAGCTGTCAAAATGAATATTTTCGTTGAAATATGGTACCCGAAATGTTTCGCGATTACAATACTTCCTTTTTACTTCGTAAAAGGAAGTAAAATGCTTTCAATATACTCGTAAATACGAAACGTAAATTTTCACTAATATGAACCTCCGTTACTTTAAAGAAAAAGAGCTGAAGTCCCGATTTCATTTAATTATAAGCAAACACAGTTTTGACAACTGTCAATAAAATATAGTGATACCCATAATAAATAAAACTTCATAATAAAAAAAATCATTTTGTTTCCTCCCTTAAAAGCAAATTTATTGCTTAAAGGTCAAATTTAAATATCCCATAAGATGGAAATTATTTACACTTGACGATATAACATCAGTTGACTTACTCATTGCAAGCTGTAGGTTTAAAATTTATTAATCAAATTAATTCACTGACTCGCTTTGAAAGGATGTGCCCGCCATATACTTGAGGCTTAATGAGATTATCTTTCTGGTTTACAGAAGAATCAAGCTCAAGGATAATTGTATATCTCCTTATCAAGGAACTATGCTTATTAAAGCTAAGTAATTACCAACAACTTGTCTGCCATATCATACAAATAATTTAATAGCATCCTTTTCATTATATCCTTGAGAACTAAACTACCGTTAATGAATAAAATATAGAACAAACCAAAATGCAGTATGGGTAATTACAGAAACGAAAATCTATTAACTTCTTCAAGGAGACCTTATTTGACGCTTTAATAGCACAGCCACTAGAATCACACGTCGTTGTGCTCTAATTAGAAAACGCAAAAAATTGTGAAGTGCACACCATTTCCCTTATTTCTGGTCTAACGATAAAAACACCTTGCTCAAAGAATTTAATTACAATATTTTAGGTCCAAGAATTCTGACCTAAATTCTCTTACTCATCTATCATGAGAGACAGGATATATATTAGATACATATTTTCATCACATTCACGGTATTTCTACTATGTTCCAACACTAGTTTTGGATCATTAATTTGTCATTATTCTCTATTATTGACACATTTTCCTCCAAAAAAGTAGCATTTTGAAGGAAATGAACTTATGGTGGGGATAACGTATCTTAACATGAAAATAATACAATTTAAGAAGCACCGTACATTTTGGCGTATAACGAACACTTTTAATACAAGACATAAGATGGAAATTTGCGGGCATGCGTTATATGTTTGATATAAAAATGATAGATTTAAAAACAGGGAAAACAAGAGCATACAAAATTATACTTCTACGTGTACCTAAATGACGTTTTTTAAAAGAAATGACATTGTTTATGAACTTAAAAAATGTCCTTTTCTGTTAACATGAAAAGTTCTTCATATTCATCTTCCATTATATACATTATGGAACATCATCGAATTTTGTTTCGTCTTCACAATCACTGCTATTCTGATATATAAATCAATAAACAACGTCCATTTCACTTAGATCGTTAGATATACTACATTTTTAAATGACTTCTGAGTAATATAGGGTTTAATTTCAATGTACGTTTTTATTATCCACTCGCACACTTACTTCAAGATTGGCAGGACGCATTTGGCCTTCTTTTTCTTCCTCATTCCTACCTTGCCTTCTATATTCATTTCAAAATCACGACTTAAAACGACTACAGAAACAGAAATCCGCGAATTCTTTTGTTTCGAAAGAGCATTCCTACCTCAAATAATGTTCCTCGTTTCTAAGCACGCTGGGTGCTTATCCAGAGGTCCGTGGTTCGAGTCTCGGCAAAGGCGTTGCACATTTTTCATGATTCCTGCTCCAAAATAACCTAATGTCTCTACAAATTCAGTATACCATTGTTCGAAAGCCTGCAAAAATCTTCGAATGAATAACTTCAAAAGATAAAAGCATCACGCATGTATGTTTCAAATTTCTTCGCAAGTAAAAGGGTGCATGTAATACGGCGAATATACCTAAAAACTAAAAAAAATTAGTTTGAAATTATAGGGACGCGTTACATATCGTGATACGTCGTATTATACGGCATACAAGAGTTTTCATTTTTAACATTTTTTTCCATATCCGAATAGATAAATTGCACCCTAATTTTATTTGTTTAAATAGTTTAGATAGTTTTTATAGTTGTAACACATAACAACGCCAGTTACGGGTTACGATAAGTCACGTATCAACTCTTTTCTTACTATGATAAAATTGCGTAATAAGGAATTAATTACTGAAAACATGTTAAAGCTCTCTGTCTCACAAGAAGTACTTTCGTAGAAAATTTTCTAACTGAAAACATTTTTATTGATGTTAAACGTACCGAAAACTAGAGAGCAATATGCAACAAAAGGTTTTAATCTCTCAGACTAGAATCTTGGAATAAGCTACTCTAGCTTTGCAGCTCTAGTCCTTCTAACACTGGTCATGTTTTGAAGTTATTTCATTCGTAGATTTTCGCAGGCTCTCGAAAAATGGTACACTGAACTGACAAGCGATTAGGAAAACATTAAATGTGTGGGGGAAAGGCTTGCAGGAGTATATAATTATGCAAATTGGATGCTTTGTATATAATGCAGGTGTGCACAAGAATATTATTTTGGGGTTTCGAGAAAACTGCAACATTGTTTGAGGTAGGAATGCACCTCCGACCCGAATGAATTCGCGGAATTAGGAGTTAGATGTCTTCTCTTTCTGTAGTTATTTGAAGTCATGATTTTGAAGTGAACGTTGAAGAACGTTGAAGTGATTTTGAAGTGAACGTTTGAAGTGAAGGTTTGGTTTATTAGATTATGACAATGCACTCTAGTGCTATCTGCCTGAAAGGAGGGATGCCTTCGCTGAAGTGTTTCTAAGGGAAACTAACTCTATACACGTTACATACGGGGAAAACCACAAAACCGCCCATGCACCCACTCGCGGGATTCAAACCTCGGACTGAACTACCAGTGTTTAGCGACTTTACCGCTCGGCCGCTGGTGCGCTCGAAGGCAAGGAAGGAATGAGAAAAGAAAAGTAGGCCAAATGCATCATAGCCTCTCTAGAAATAGTATGCAAGTGAATAATAAAAGCTTGGAATGAAACTAAACCCGATATAATTCAGAAACAATTAAAAAATGCAGTATATATAACGATCTAAACGACGGAAGATGATTATTGATTTATGGATCAGAATAATAGTGATAGTGAAGATGAAGTAGAATTTGATGTTGTCCCTGAGGCTATAACGGAAGAGAATGTGGCGAACGTTTCATATTATCAGATAAGATTTTTTTTTAATTCATAAGGAATGCAATTTCGTTTTTCAATTTTTGGATGTCGACGTGTAATGCGCATCCATAAATTTTGATCTTGTATTTGGTATTAAAAGTGCGCGTTACGCGTCGTAATGTATGGTACTTAGATAAGACCAAATCTGTAAAGCGCCTTTGAAGTCAGCTTGTTTATGACCAGAAGTCTGACCCTGAACAAAATCTGAAACACTCATTAAAAATAATCCTTCAAGTTCCGATACGCAAATGACACGAAAGTCATGTGTATTTAACACATTGTAGGGTTCAACTTTTTAAACCTGTAGTTCTGACTAAGAACCCCACGAACACTTTACAAACGAATAATCGCTTAAGTCTGAACAGAACAAGGTGAGACTTGAGAAGGGTTTAAAACCCTTTATTGTTCAATATATTTACAATCCTAGATTTGACACAAAATATCTCTACAATGACTAAAGTATTTCGATAGCGTTAGCACAAAATGTAGAAGCTAGAAAAATGGCAGAGAAATTTTTGCTTCTAAGCTCATTTTAAAGAAGTGTTGTTAGAAGCTTGAATTACTATTATAATATACATCCGTAGAATAATAATAACTTTCATTTAATGCACTTAATCTCTTTACTACAATTTTAAAAAATTGTGCAGCTAGCAAAGGGTTTGCTTATGAGTTTTTTTATCGTATTACTATTTAAAATATTATGCTTCAAAATGCATAAATATTGTTGCTATAAAATTATTCGTTTAAGATTAATATTAATGCTTTGAAGTACCATAAGATAAAAATATCCATTCTGAGTGTTCTCGAATTCTTTTGAACGATGTATTTGAGTGACATCTAGAGCATATATATTCAATAACAGTAACTGAAAAAGGACGAAATCTTTCAGCATCCTTAGATAACCTTAACAAAGTACTACAAAATACTGCAGCACAGCCGCCATAACGGACGTCGTATTCAAATACTGACTAAAAAACTGCTGGTTTTTAATTACTGATGAGGAAAATACAGGATTTTGCTTACGATATAATTTCATTAACATGTTATGAAGCTTTCAGTACCTTATAAAACGTCTTTAATATTATCATATAATTCCGCTTTTCGACGATTCGACTCTATTTATTAATAAACATAACTAGAAAGCCCGGCGGTTAAACGAAATGACCGCTGTTCTAGATATTATAAATTGTAATTAAAATGATATGTGCAAAGTTGTCTACTAATTCAAACTGAATTACCCAGGGGAGACGGCGAGGACTCCCCTTTGCTTACTGCCCCACGAAGTTTCCCCTTTCTACTTGCTTAATTGCTTAGAGCAGAGTGCAATGAAGGAAAACACTGGCGGTACATTTCTTTCTTTGCTCAGTGGTTTCTTGTTGTCAAGAAAGCCACTTTTGTGCAGCTTTAGCTCCTTTTCTCTCCTCTTCAGTGCTGTATTTTCCAGGAGGCACTCTTAAAAGAAATAACGTTAAGACGTAGTTGTTTTGTAAAACAGATGATTGCCAATGCAAACAAATGCTCCCCTTTCCCCTGACACGCTCAATTTGGTTTCAGTTGTAAACCATTCCAAAAACAGGTGATTGCTGACACGCTCAGTTTGCATTCATCTGAAAATTCAGTTTAAAATACAATGTCGGAATAAAATCGGACAAAATTTTAAACTCTTTACGCGAAAGGATATTTAGCATAGGAGTTTGGGTAAACCTACCAGTTGGGATAACTCGTTAGATGGTTTCGTCCTCTTTAATTTCTCAACGTTTGCAAGTTTCTAGGTAATTCATATGTAAATATAGTTAAATGCATAATAAGTAACAACTGTATGAATTAAAAATATTTAAATGTTCTTAAATACCATGGTAATTTAATTAAAACAATGATAACTGCATGTATGGTATCAGTGTATGCGGACTATTTGAATGATGTGGCAACTTCACCCCATTGGCTAGTACAGTTACGCAAGCAACCAATAAAATATCGGCGACAAACAGACACTTAAGCCGCATATAATAAAGACTAGCTGCTATCCGGCATGCGTTGTAATGCTACTTAAAAGGAAGAAAGTCTTTTTCTTTATGCTATTATTACTAATTTTGTATTTAGATAGTTAATTTTAGTAGAATTATAATAAAAATTGTTTTATTTCCCCTGCAATGCAGTGCGAGACAAATTTTAAGAGAAAGCTATGCCGGAAAAGTAAAAAAAATACAGGAGCCCGTGAATTTAACGTTGAATAAATGGATATCTCAGTAATTGTATTACTGTATTTAAATTGAATAAAACTGTAATTCCATCCTCTTATTGCTTTCCAGAAATATTGAGAAGCAGAAACTACTATAAAGATCTCGCGCAGCCGGTTGAGGTTTATAAAAGGCAGGAGAGACAGTGTTTTACACTGGCGTGCAAAACTTAAGCAACAGCAGGGTGTTTTGCCATAACTCCACGAGAAATCAACTGAGAGACATGAAATGCAGAAATGAAGAAGAGTATTATGTACGTAAAGGATGACGAAAGCATCGGAGCTGAAAAAGGAATACAATGCATACAGTATAGAATCAAACAAAAACAAGCTTTATTGAACGCATAGTATCGTGACTCATGATTGTCTATCCAAGAGGAAGAACAACAAGCAAATGTTTCTTAATATGGGATATGCCCTCCACTGACTGCAATGGTTAATTCGCACTGTCTCCGCATACTCAGAATCAGCTGGTTCAACATTTCTTGTGATAGGAGTGCCCATTCCTCATTCAGCATCTGTTTGAGTTCTTGGGTGTTCTCCGGTGGATGTACGCGTGCTGCAGTGCGTCTCACCAAAGCATCCCACACATGTTCGATGGGATTTAAATCCGGGGAGTACGCTGGCCAATCCATTCGAGTGATATCTTCACTTTCCAGTAGCTCCTCAATAGCAAGAGCCTGATGTCGCCGTGCATTGTCATCCATAAAAATTAAGTCTGGGCCAATGGCACCTCGGAACAGACGCACATGGGGAAGGAGTACCTCCTCACAATAGCGATCCCGGTTACAGACTCTCTGTCGAAAACGTGGAGCTCAGTTCGCCCGTTCAGCATAATGCCTCCCCAGACAAGAACTCCACGACCACCGTTACGGTGTCTTTTCTTGATGTTACTGGGATGAAACCGAGTCCCGACCTCTCTCCAAATCAAAACGCATTGAGAATCGCTTCTGTTACTGAACCGATTCTCATCCGTAAAGAGGACACAACTCCATTGATCAGTTGTCCAGTTTTTGTGCTCTCTGCACCACTGTAAACGGTGGCGTCGGTGGCCAACTTTCAACGAGAGGCAGCGTTCAGGACGGCGGGCGAATAGGCCCCCTTTGTGAAAGCGTCTGGCCACAGTAAAGCGCGACTCGAAGTAAACCTCGACACTTCGACAATAACGCGAGTAAACCTCGACACTTGTCGCCCCGTTGCTGTACAGAGTTGCTGAGCAATGGCGCTTGCTGACTGCTGTCGGCCTCTTTTCGCTTGCAGGACGATATATCGGTCATCGCCTACAGAGGTCGCCCTCAGGCGGCCACTAACAACTTTTCTAACAGCTGTACCTGTGGTTTGGAACGCTTTCTAAGCGCACGAAACGACACTTTTGTTGATTCCGAACTCTGCAGCTACACTGGTGACAGTACGCCTCTCCTCCAGATTTCCTATCATTGTTCTACGTGTGAAGTCGTCCAGGTGATTACTTCGAGCCCTATTTCACGAACTGACTCACTGGCACTTGCAGCGAATATGTTGAATTACGTCTGCGTCCTTCCTTTTATTCTACTATTGAGCTGCGTGCATCATCACGCGTTTTGTGTACGCTCACGTCGCCTCGGACGTTTCGTTCCTGATATTTGCATACGCATGACGTTTCTACTGACTTACGTGTTCATTGTACTGATCTCCAGACCTCCTTTTCTGCAATTTCATGTCTGTCTGCTAAATTTTACATTGTTGCTTAAGTTTTGCACCACCAGTGTAGTTAGTTGTTTAATTATTATTATTGCGATTTATTTAGTTTCGCTTGAACTGGGGTTTCTGAATTAGCTTTCTCTTTAGATGACACTTTGCATTGCGTTGTATTTTAGCGTTTTTAGTAGTCTGTAGTATAACTACTGATTATACTGCGTGATATTGTGAAACTTGTACAAATATCTGCGAGGAAAATACAAGCGTTCTAGTTCTTTTGATAAGAATAAGATTTTATTAACCTTTTATCAGACTTGTGCATTCAATTTATACGAGACCGTACTAACGGAGTACTATTTTGCATGTTTCAATTGGCTTGTGTTGCCTGATACCATGTTTGACAGTGGCTCGAGTGGTGAATTTAATTCTGGCAATTTCACTTTTTCATTCACGCAGCAGTTTCCCGGTGCTTCATTTTTAAATTTATGGGCTCTACAATCCATGCATAATATGACCAGACTTTGGTGAAGACTGTTATTGTAATTAGTATCGTAATGAAATACACCAAGATTTAAATCAGCGTGTCCGTTTGGATCGAGCAGTACGTACTTATTTTCCAGTTTTGTTTCTCGTTGCTCGTCTGTTTCAGACGAATGGGCTAGAGTAAGGTGTACTCTAACGTTTTCCATTCTTGTTTCGCGTTGATCGTTTGTTCCTGACACTTGTGATGCCCTTTTTCTCGTGACTGAAGAAAACTGTTTGAGCAATCAGTTTTCGTTTCGGTGGCAGAATGCATTTCACAGCCAAAGTAATGTTTTGTGACGATTATTATAAATTCACTTTCAAAAAGCAAATAAAATGTAATATGTGTGTGATGCGATAACACACATATTAATGCGTACGTCTTAATGCTTGGAAAATTAAGTATTTTACATTTTACTGAACGCTAACACACTTTAAAATATTTTAATTTGAGCGGTGGCAACACATTTATCTTAAATAGCCGAGTTTGTTTATTAAATTGAGAAAAATTAATGTAATTGCGTTTTCCCGAGTGGCAACACAATTTTTTTATATCGCTGAGTTTTCTGATTAAATTTGAAACATACGTATATATATATATATATATAAAGCTTTGCAGATTGGAAACACAAATGTTTTAATCAAAGTTTTGAATGTTTTAAAATGAATTGAATTGAATGAATGTTAAATGTTTTAATCAAAAGTTCGTTGCTCCGCTGGTACATTACTTCTTCTGAAACAGAAATTTTTCCATATACATTTTAGGATGTTTTATGTTAATTAACCAATTATTGTAATTTGAACTTTTACTACAAATTCTCATCAGAATGCAACGTAGTTGCCTGAGTATTTAAGTCGAGTGTTTTGATCGTTTGAGAGTTAGAGTTTTTAGAAGCCTCGCCTTCAGGTTATCTCCAGTAATTATTTAGCCATTTTGCTAGCCGTCGGTAAAATACTTGAGCCATCTTAAGTAGACCATTTTGTGTGGTCTCCGACTATGTTACCTCAAATTTTAATTTCAACTTATTTTAAATCTTCGAAAGCGGCGAAAGTTAACGGTGGTACATTCTGTTTAATTTCAAAATTTTCATAGAAAATTATTTTAACGTTCTCTTTACTGTGTCACATGCATTCAGACTACAGCGACAATTCGTTCATCAGTCTATTGGGATCTTAAGGACATTGATTTTCACTTCTTACCAATTACATCCCCACAGCTTTAAGGCTACTACAATGATCTGGATGAAGGATTCTTAAGAACATTTGCTATTTAATTTTCACACTTCTGCAAAAGTTACATAGAGTGAACAATTTTCGTTTTCATGGCGGCTAAAATCATATTTTCAATATAAAAAAAAGATTCTTAATTTTTGGTAATGCTGCACTTATTAGTTGTAGAGAATCTAATTGTTTCTTACGTATTAACTAATTTTTATTTCCAGTCTCCTCACACACATACCTAAAAAGTTAATGAAAGTGACGTATGCTGGATACTGTAGCGTCATTAAAGTTTTGGATGTTGTAGACGTGAAAAATGTGCAGTGTTCTTGTCGGAACTCAGACTCTGGACCTCTCCAATACGCGTCCAGGAAGCTTCCAATTATTCCACGAAGACATGCCGAAAAGAGGGGGAAATATCCTATTTATTCCCCTTTTTTAAGAGCGACTGGAGACTAGGGGACCCAATCGCCAAATCCTGGTGGTGACGAATTATCTTCCACCACCTTTTTTTAGTTCTGCACTACTGTCATTATTTTTTTTGGAGGGGGAGGAAGAATATGAGGTGAAAAATGTGCAATGCCTTCTCCGGGACTCGAAGCCTGGACTTTTCGAATACCCATCGAGTATTCCAGTTACACCTCAATAGCATGCGGAAAGGAGGGTAAAAATATCTTATAATATATCTAATATATAACGGTATTTAATAAATATCACCTAACTTCGTATGAATAGGAATCATGTGTGATATCAAAATAAGAAAAATAGTAGTTTAATAGAAAATATTGTACCTATCTAGAGATATCCATCATTGAATCTAGAGATCATCTGGGCCACTCAATTTTGAGATCGTGTACTAGATCATTACAAAGCTCTGCATGATCTATGTATAAATCAGCAGCGTTGACTCCACCTAATGCTCTGAAAGATTCATGCAGGGCAGTGAAGTGACAAAGCAATCCGCGTCAAGGAGTGCTGGAAAAAGAAAACGACGTCTTACTTGGAGATCCAAGGCTAGGTTTTTACGATCCAAGAATCAGTAAAATAAATCAAGACCAGCCATAAAAGGAATGCATCCGAAGTAACACAACTTCGACAGTTGGTAAGCTCATATCACATTAAATGATTCTAATGCCTGCATCTATATTTTAGATGTCTCCACTCCCAGAAAACAAATGTATTTTTTTTATTTTAGCGATTAAGTCGAAAGTGGCGTAAGTGTTTCGGCGGACACGACTGTTCTGAGCAATTGGATTAATTTATTGATTACGAACTAATATTATAACTTACACACGTGAAAAAAAATAATAATTATGATTTTTGTAAATTTTAGGATCACGCTTTAAAATTAGTAATTTATTATTTTTCTAACTATTTATTATTTACTGACTATTTATTATTTCTGTTTATTTTTATTTATTATTTTAGTTTTGACTGCAAAAACAAAATATTTCCGTTAGCTATAATTTTCATCAAAACATTATTAATAACGGAATAGGGTTACTACTTATTTAAATTTTTGCAACTTCTAGAATAATGACTAGCAATTATATCATAACTTTCAGATAGGCGGTTGATAAATATTCGAAAGAATACTGACAATCTTAATCTGCATTTAAACAAATTATATGTTCGTAATACAATTTTTAATAATGAGATATACTATTTCAAAATATACTTCTAAGATGAATGTTTGTTTAATAATTTACTCAGTTATTAATATGTCAGGAAAGAACGCTCGTTGCAGATTAATGGCACAAAATAGGAATAATAGATAACGTTTATTTAACTAGATCTTTAGCTGCAATTAACGTCGAGTCACTGAAGTTTAATGGACGTAGAGAAGAACTCTAAAAACTGAATTCCACGTGTTTACTAGAGACAAATGTATTGAAATTTTACTCTACGTTAACTCTCACGCATAATTTAGTTATTAATGTATAACCTTAAGTAAAGAAGTAAAGTCAGAACTTGAACGAAATGGACAAAACTTTACGAAATGCCGTTTTAAATTCCCCATGAATAATCTTTTTGAAAGTTTGCTTTTGTACATAGTTGAAAAATGAAGCCATTCAATGGTATTTAAAATTCCACTGGAATCCCAGCTATCTGGTAGGAGCTCACTCTTTTGACTGAGAGTTGAAATATGTCAGGTGGCGCTTCTGCTTCAGCTCGTCATCATCTCGTGATCGTTCGAGTACCTCTGGCTTAAGAGCTGACGCCGGAGTCCCTGTGTTTTGTGTGACGATACAGTCCCTGAAAATGGAGTGCCAACAAGTCGCGTCTACGCAAGATGCCGGCGCATCTCGATGAAAAGGTTTACCTGGCCATTACCTACATCATTTCGCAGAGACAAAAAGCGGCCAAAGGTTTCTCTGACTTCAGTAGTAAAGCAAATGTCTGAATTCAGGACCTGTTGCAAGTTGCCATGATCATATATACTTATGTGTTGCGACAAGGAGCTTATCCTCCTTTTGTCAGTAAAAAACTGTTTTGTTATATTACACTGAAGATAAAACAATGAAATTTTATGTTTTCATTCATACTACTGGACTTCATGCAAGTCTGAGTCTAATAGAAAAATTCTAAATTAATTACATAAGAAAAGAAACACATACTGAATCGAATAGAAACAAGTAACGTTCAGCAGTGAGAACTCGAAAAATGGCCGTGTAAAACAAATAAACCTTGCATTACCATTGCCAATATATAATAAAAAAAGTAGGCAATGTATTTTGCCATAGTACCGAATGGTATGTGACACTACCAAAGCCTGAGAGTTCTAAAATGTTTGCATTCATTAGTCTATCATTTATACAGCTTAGAACTGTGAAAGGGCGAAAGTTTATATTAAAATATTGTTAAACCTCAGCCATATAAATATCGGAAAACTAGAAAATAAGCCAAAAGACCTAAGAACATTAAAGCAATCACTGAAAACCTAACATTGAAAACAAGCATGCAAAGCACATTGAAGGATAAAATGTAGATGTCATGCACATGCTCGGTAAGAGGTAGCTACCAACCAAGCCCTGATGAAAGAACAGTTAAGCCAACGGCCTGCTCGTGTGAAAAACAAAAAAACTGTCTATCTGAAAAGCGGAGAGAAAGCAAAATCTGGCTACGAGAAGAAGAAAACGTGCTTGATGCGAGAAAGACGGAGGCTCGTGTGAAACATTTTTGAATTGATTATTTTTGTATTCCAAAGAAAAGGTTGATCTGTTATAAATTGGTCAAGGATCATGACAGTAGAGATATTAGGTTATTTGGAAGCAGGACACGTGAAAAATAAGCAATGCCCTCGACGGGACTTGAACCACGGACTTCTCGAACGTGCTGAGCTGCTAACCACTACATCACGAAGGCATGCTAAGAAGGCGGGAGAAATACTTTATATACTCCCCTTTTTAAAGGGCGACTGGGGATAAGGGAACCCAATCGTCAAATCCTGGTAGTGGAGAATCATCACCCACCACCCTTTTAGTTCGGGCGCCACTGTCAAGACATTAGGTATTTTTTTAAAACAGGAAAGATGAAAAATGGGCAATGTTCTCTTGTGGACATGAACTATGGACGCCTCGAATATGCGCCGAGAGTGCTGACCATTACACCACGAAGTCATGCTAAGAAGGCGGGGAGACATACCTTAAAAAATTACAGAGAAGTTAAAACAAGGCAAATTTACATTAAGTCTAAATCATAGAAAGAAAGCGAACACCAGTAAAATTTAGCAATAGTATAAACGCTTTACAGATAGTAATAAGGGAAGGGAACTATCAAAAACTAGCTAACTAAAGTGCATTTAAATTTGCATATCCTCTTTTCATCTGTATTTCAGAATTTTCCCCAAAGTCAAGGAAAATGCAATTTTTAGCTCAAAGGACGTTTGAACTGAATTTTACGGTTTAAGTGCTAAGAAGACGATATTTAAGAAATGCGAGTAACACACAAAACATTAAAAAAAGCTCCTTTGGGTGTAATATAAAATCCGAAAACTTCAATATTTTTAGGAGGGACGCATCGCAGTGTAAATCTTTGGCGGAGTTCAATGTTGTCTACCGTTTAGGACATGCACAGTTGTCCAGAACTTTAAGAAATGAAGTCAGCGTCCCTCAAAACATCTTAGTACCCGTTCTTATCCCATTCCCCGAATTTTTGAATTGTGCCCAGCATTATAAATATGGATCATGATAAATGTCGCTAAGAATCCCTTCAAATGGTACAAAAGATATCCAGCCATTTGCTTAATATGTGCAAATAAAATCAGAAATGCCTTAGGTATAAGGTAACATATTTTTTTTCAAATGTTCATTTTAAAATTATATTAAATAATTCTAATATCTTTTCCTTTTTTTAAAAAGGAAAAGACACCTTTTTTACACTTTTGTTTCTGTTATTTAATGTATAAGTAAATTTTGAGCCCCTTGTGAAATTCTTTCAGGTATTTCGATTTTAATAAATATTTTAAAGGATTAGAATGTTGTAATTCCCTCTTTCTTTCATGTTGCTGGTGATTTCAAGTTCATGATTTAAATAATTACCCTGGATGAGCGGGAAAAATAACTGACATTTGTTTGTAATAAATCTTACAGCAAAGTGTTTTAAAAAATGCTGTAAATCCTCCTTAACATGCTAGAAATATTGTAAATTATCGATTAAACTCTAAAACACAATCTAGATAGCGTTTTGAATGGCAGTACTCAAAAATGAATCCAAATTTATTAGCAAGTAACTCGTTTTGACTGTCTTGGTTGTATTTATATAAAGCTGCACGGGCTGCTAGAAATTTCGAAAAAAAAATCATTCGAAACGCTTCGAAAATGTGTTTCCGGAAATTTTCAGAAAGTCTCTAGCTTAACAAAAATCACCCAATTTCGCCCCTTATCAAAATTTTCTCCAAGGCCTGTCAGGAGAGCTTTTGGCCTATATCTTGTTTTCTATTTGAGTTATTTTAGCAATTTAAACGTTGCTATACTCAAAACAAAAAAAAAATCGACAATTCCGTACAACAAATAGGTATTTAAATGCAATATATGTGCCAAGAAGTAAATTTTTGGAAAGTAAACCCTGAAGTTAGCAAATAAATAAATAAAACAATGTACAGTGTTACCACGATACAGAAATACAACAATGCAGTCAAAAGGATTTAAGTATTTACAGCAATACGCATCTACCCTTTCTCTTTATAAGGTATTTCTACCGCCTTCTTAGCATGCTTTTGTAGTGTAGTGGTCAGCAGGCTCGGCGCGTATTCGAGAGATCTGTGGTTCGAGTCCTGGTGAGGGCATTGCTCATTTGTCGTAGCTTCTGCTTTCAAAAAATGCCTAATATCTGTACAGTGGCGCCCGAGCTAAAGATGTGGTGAATGATGATTCTTCACCACCAGGATTTGGAGATTGGATCCACTAATCCACAGTCGCCCTTTAAAAAGGGAAGTATATAAGGTATTTCTCCCGCCTTTTTAGCATGCCTTTATGATGTAGTGGTCAGCACGCTCGGCGCGTATTCGAGAGGTCCTTGGTTCAATTCCTGCCGAGGACATTGCTCATTTTTCATGTCTCCTGCTTTAAAAAAATACCTAATGTCTCTACAACTCTTAATACTAAAATGATGTAATAAAGTAAAAAGTGTAATAAAACTAAATTATCGGAAGTACAAAGTTGATATCTCTAATAATCTCTAATAGTCCGATTCTTTTGGAGTACATTTGTGTATAAAATGGCGAAAACAAGAGATTAAAAAATTCGTAAAAATTGTCAGCAGACGTTAAAATAATAGTTTTGAATGCAGTAAGTTATACCACTCAAAAAGCGATGAAATCAGGCTAATTCAATGTTGAAAAGAAGAAACAATAAAATACTAATTGCGCGTACAATAGTATTTTGTTAATTTTATCAAATCAGACAAATCTTCGGGATGGCATGTAACACGCAAATCAAGTACTATCATTTGTTATTATAACCATGGATAAAATGTCTGTGATAAAGTGGCAAATTACAAGTGCACCTGCATTTCAAAGCAATAAATATTTATTCGCATTCTTTCATTTAACGTTTTCCATCAGTATTCAAAAACATACATTCTAGCATTACGTTTTCCAGTGTTTTTCGAGCTTTATGGAATATTTATGGTTTAATCCATGTAAAGTAAGCACAGCTGTCTTTCTTTAGATAATTGTCTTTGTAGGTATTTTCCTAAAACTAGAAAGATCTCAAATGCTTTGGATTAATAACTCATAGACTTTAAATTTCGAATGCTTCAGGATCCAAAACAAGCTATTCCAATGAGTAGTCTCTTCAAACGTTATCAAAGTTGAATTTAAATAAAAAACTGGTAACATGAATTTGTCGACGTTACAAATTTGTGAATACTATATAATATCATAAATAATAATGGTAATCACTTGAATCTGAAATGTCAAGCATAGTACGCAGTTTATTAAAAATGAAGAATAGTTGCTCATATCTAGCTGAAACAGTGCCACCTTTTAGAGATTTCGTTTAAAATTTTTAAAGTTATAAACGGAGAGGTGTTTAATCAAAGTTTGTCGGCTGATGTGGTGTGAAGGTGGAATTTTCACTGCAAACATTTTGATTCTGTCAGACATAAATCTTGTTGTAGTGCGCATGAACAGGTATTTAATGAAGTCCGGAGAAATGACGAAGAAATATAGCAGCATAGCGAGACCACATGTACATATTTCTTATGGTAGCGACAGCCTATTCATAGTCATCGGAAATGTCAGAACAACACTGGAATACGGCAACAGGAACGTAATTATCCAGTATGCAGTTTGGAGCCTTCTGCTTCACTGAGTACTGTTTATACGTGTTCTTTTGTCGAGATTTCTTTTTATAATTGAGTCATGCAACGGATTTGTGAATATAGACAAAGTTTGGCGATTGGCGACTGACTGTCATGTTTTCGATGACTGTCGTTTTAACTTAAACCGCAATAATGTTCGCATATGCATTAGAAAGTATCATGATGAGTGCAGCATCATATTGGCCAAAAGCCAGGTGCGATAATGTAAGGGGTTATTTTGCATTATTTGTGATTATAATATCTACGAATTAAGAACAATCTCAAAAGCAAGTACTAATACTGCAAGTACAATATTAGATATTACAATAAGTACAATATTAAGAAAGTGGGGGTAGATGAAATCAGGATTCGAAGTATTTACAGTTCTGTGGTATGAAAGAACAATGTTCGAGAACATGACGCCAGGAGCACTCAAGTCTTTTTCGCACCACAGGCGGGTAATTCTTCCCTGGTTTACACTTTCGTCAAAGATGTATCCTTTGAACGTATGTTAGATATTGTCATTCAGCAGTTGGCCACGCTTGTTCTTCTAGCATTCAGTATCAATAAGCTGCGAATTTGCATACAGCCATCCTTATAACCAGTCCTCCAAGAAATTATGCAAAGTCTGATGGCATGATCTCTAATAGTTATTACGACAATTGAATGAAACTCCGTAAGGCATTATTTCTCAGATTATATTTGCTGCCGTTATCAGCACTAGAAGGTACACATATTATTCTAATTATCAGGACTATAAACTTTCTCAAGTGCTAGCTTTTTATATGAAGAATATACCACCTAATTAAAGTTTATATTTTAACAGTTCTTTAATGGTCTTACATTATTTTAAAATTAGAACTGAGTCTCGGTCCATACCTTTTTTTTCAACAAAGCAGTCAACCCATCAGACTGTTGTGTAGCGTGTTACTGATTCCACAAAACATGGCACTCGATAAATTTTTTGACAAGAAAGACACAACTTTGGCATTCATAAGTGTGCTAGGCTCTAGTAAGAAATCAGTCTGCATTCGCTCTCGAGATTCAACCAAACAAATGAGCTTAATTTTCATCACAGCATGACTCTAGTTGTGAAGCATAAGATTAAGTTTCAAGCAGCTTCTTGTAATTTTTATCCTTTTCCCTTACAGAATACTTTTGCTTTTCATTTTCTGCCCTGTTTTATAATGGAATGCGATTTGAATCTTAATACTTTCAGATTTAATATTTATATTAATTATTTTTTGTATTTTTCACATAGAATGATTTATGATCCAATTCGCAATCATCTTGTTTACGTGCTTCAGTACCAAACTATATTTCGATTTGCAAGTCATAATTTATTTCCTCTTAAGGGAATGTAATATAATGCATAAACTGAAAATTATATCTTTGAATAAAAAATAAAGTTTAAAAAAATAATATTTAATATCGTTTTGCCTTTAATTCGTAGATAAACAGCAAATCTGGTAGCAAATCAAAGTAATTTTGCGGTTTTATCCTTCTATAATTACTTCTAATTTTTCTTACTTATATTGTTGTTTACGCATTTTACGGCACAAATTTATTATGAAACCCTGAGACAGACTTCTAAGATGTCAGAACTCATTTTCTCTTTATATGGATTCTGTGCTATTTGGTTATGTTACTTTTGATTACAGAGTAATTTCAATTGTGTTTTTGGTATGGTAAGATAGATTTACTGAAGACTTAACAAGATTGGTCTTATAAGTTCGTAGAGACATTAGGTATTTTTGGAAGCAGGAGATGTGAAAAATGAGCAATTCCTTCGCCGGGACTCGAACCAAGGACCTCTGGAATACGCGCCCAGCGTGCTGACCACTACACCACGAAGGTGAAGAAGAACACCACGAAAGCCATGAGAGAGGGCGGGAGAAATACTATAGTTATTACCCCTTTTAAAAGGCGACTGGGGAATAGCGACCCCAATCGCCAAATCCCGGTAGTGGCGAATCATCATCCACCACCTTTTTAGTTTGGACACCACTTTAGAGACATTAGGTATTTCTCGAAGCAGGAAGCGTGAAAAACAAGTAATGCCTCCGCCGGGACTCGAGCCACGAACCTCTGGAATACGCTCCGGGAGAAATACCTTATAAGTTAATAAATGATTATTCGTTTTACGCTATTTCGGCTCTCGAAATTTCACAGAAAAATTGTATTAAACAGGGAAAACGTGTATGCTCAATATATGATACACAGTTCTTCCTCTGACATAATTTAAAAAGATATATGAGTTTACTGCACTCAGTGTAACAAATTGAGCGCACCGTTCTATAACGAGCATCTACAATTTCAAACTGCATTTATTAATTTTTAGTTATATTTGCCGTATAATGCGTACTCTTTTCTTTGTAAAGAAACCTAAAAGATGCACGTGCGATGCCCTTATCTTTTGAAGTCATTAATTCGAAGATTTTTCCCAAGCGTTCAAATTATGATATACTGAACTGACAAGCGATAAGAGGACTAATATATGCATGGCGGAAAATGCTTTATATTATTATTATTTACATGTTCCACCCTAAAGTACTGCACGGAAGCTAAGGATGCATTCGTGAAGAACTTTCTCAGGAAAACCTGCTCGTATTAACACGTTACACATAACACATGTGGAAAAAAACAAAAACGCCCGTACAGCCAATCAGTTCGCGGGATTCGAACCTCGGAACGAACAATCAGTCTCTTCAGGGAGTAACGTTTAGGGACTTTACCGCTAGCCAATGGTGGGCGAGGAAAATGCTTGAAATGGTGGGCAATAGTGAGTGAGAGAGAGAGAACGGGGGACGTGGGCACTATCCCTTTACCAAATGGTTAATCAGTATAGCACCACATCCACCACTATCTATAACTCCCCTTCAGAATACATAAAGCCACCTAAAAGGTGTTAAACATGCACGACAAGACATACGAAATAATATGTTACAGAGTTACAGATTAATACTCAAGATACTTTACTGGTACATTACTGATGTAAATATGACTGATACAGAACTGATACAAGACTGATATAATACTGAAACTGATATTAATACTGATTAATACTGCTACAGTACTGATTCATTGATTATTAATTCACTGATTATTAATACTGATACAATACTGATTAAATGGGAATGATTTTGTACAAGTCAGTAAATAAATCCCCTAAATAATACATTACAGAGACTCAAGATTTTGCGAATTAAAATATCGCAGATCAATGTTCTACTGTTACATTACTGATGCAAATATAACTGGTACACTACTGATACAAGGATGATATAATACTGATACAATACTTTACTGATGTAAGACTGTTATATTGTTCCTTCAATATGCACGAGAAAAATGCGCATGATGCAAAGAAAGTGAGTTCTATTCAATACAAATGTGCGTAATAATGTTATTCTAAGGTTTTGAGAAAAGACGGACAGAATTTGAGGTATGAATGCTCTTCTGGGTACGAATAAATTCACGGAATTGTTAGTCAGATATTTTCTTTTTCTGTGGTCATTTGAAGCCGTGCTTTTGAAGTGGATTTCGAAGACTTCAGTAAATCGCATTTGCTTTAGTCGAAATGCGGTTCATCTAAAGCTCCTTGTAGTAGTAAATATAGCTCCTGCCAAACGAAACAACACTGCTGTTTTCGAATGCAAAGTCATTCAATTTACGAAAGAAAATGGAAATCGTACTGAAGCAAGGCTGTTTGGTGTTGGTGGAAGATGAAACGGATGATGATTATTTATTTATGAATTATTGTAACAATAAAGATGAAAACGAAACAGAATTTGATGATGTGCCTGAAGATACAACTGAAGACGCACATGATTAACTTTTCATATTACCCGATAATGATAATTTTTAACTTCATAAGGTACGTTATCTCTTTTAAATAAAAAAACATTTAGGTACATGTAAAAATCTAACTTTCATATGCTGATTTTTTTTCTTATTTTTAATATATCATTTTTATATCCGGTGTATAACGCGTACCCGTAAATTGAGATTATATTTTTTGTATTAAACGTGCGCGTTATACTCCGCTTTTCTTAATGAAAAAGCATTTATTTTAAGCAAATACTGTGCTTCTCTTTGCTAGCTGTAATCTAAAATTTCCCTGATTTTTTTACCATTTATCCTTAAACACTTTCCGTATCACAGAGGATTAAATGCAAAGGGTTTTCTTGGTTAAGATTAAAGTAAATTAAAAGTTTCATGAAATGTTGATGTCTAGTAATAAATTATTTTTAAGAAATTTCACTGCCAAGCATCTCTCTAGAATACTGTAAATTCAAGAAAATCAGCTATTTTTCTATTGCTCTTTTACTTCTGAAGTAAAAAAAAGCTGAGTATGATATGAAACATTCAGGGCAGTTTGAAGTTAATCAAATGAGTGACACTATATTGTTTTCTTCAACATAAAATGTTTTTGGATATATGCATTATGAATAAAAGTAATTTAGAAGTTATATTCGTTCTGCTGCTCTCAAGCTACTTCCCTACTAAAACTACTTACTTCCTACTTACTAAAATTCTTCCGTTTTTAAAATATTACAACGTTTATTCCTTATGAGGAAATATGCAGAATAAGACAGTTTCAAATATATACAGAATAGTAGTGGGAATAAAAAGCAAAATTTTCTGTTTTAAAGCCTCACAATATAGAAATTTGCAAAGCAGTGCAACTTGTTTCGAATGTCATGAAGTCTTTGGAAAAAATCAGCATATTGTACATACAGTGGAAATGTTATCAAACCCTCTTAACTCTATAATTTTACCTAAAAATAAAAATATAAAATAAAATAAAAAGAGAGGAAAGAGTACTTGTTCTGTAACCATAGTTTATTCTCTCATTCCTAGGTTTGAATGATTTGTCCTGTAAATATATGCTCGCTTGTGGGTATTTTAATAGACATCATTATGATGATTAAGCTCTGAGTTATTTAAGTCCGTTGCTTAAATTCCTCCATGATGTTATCAAATCCTCTTAATTGCTCTACAGTTTTATTTAACAGCCGAAAAAATATTCTGTTGAAACCCGTGGTTCATGCTCTCATTTCCTGCTTTCAGATCCTACAGCATAAAATTCCATTCACGTACATATATTCTATTGTGCACCATTAGGAAGTTTAAGAGTCGAATTATTTATATTGTAAAGTGGAAGCTAATGTTCCAGTGAATGGGCCATTCGAGCATTTCCTTTTCTTCCTCAATTCTTTCATACAACTGAGGAGACAATTCTTTAACTTAGAGTAGGCAACTTTTAAAAGACCATTGTTGAACCTAAGAATCACGATAAATGTCATTTGTATCTAGTCAACGACTCCTGCTACTTTCTCGTTTCACAGTAGTTCTGCTTACTATAAATTTAAATCTATTATTTTTTGTTTACATTATATGGGATGATTCGAAACTCTGAGTATAAACTGTTTACTTTAGATGAAAGAAACAACAGAGTAAACG
Organism: Stegodyphus mimosarum; assembly: GCA_000611955.2. Taxonomy (NCBI): domain Eukaryota; kingdom Metazoa; phylum Arthropoda; class Arachnida; order Araneae; family Eresidae; genus Stegodyphus; species Stegodyphus mimosarum. The sequence continues at coordinate 59,795 of KK122427.1, forward strand.
TTTTTCACGAATGAATTCATTTCTACAGAGATCCTCCGTTTTGTGTCAGATGTTAGCGTTATCTTTCGCCATTTTCGTTTGTAAAAGGTACTTGGGTAACTGGCTGCCATACGCATCCAGCATGTGAGGTTGCCCCGAAACTCCCTAAAACCATCTCAGCAAAGCTTTGAGACCTCCAAATGAGTAAACGTCAGCTCCATGTTGGCAAGATCTACAGTAGTCTTGTTTTAATAGTACCAACAAGAGGAAACGCTAAATATGTTATTCCACAAGCTTACCGAATCAAAATAATAGATCAGCTGGATAAGTTCAAACAGACTGCATGTAATAATACCTAATCTAAAGACAAAATTCTTAAGATAATTCCAAAACAGTAACTGCTTAGTCAAGTTTACTTCCAGTATAATCGATTTGGAACCCATGACAATCCGTTGCACAAAGGAAACCACATGAAACATTCGATGGAAACATGCAAACATTCACTTACAATGTAAGAAACGCGAAAGTTTCTTTACGTGTTAATGAACCCCAATAAGGATGGCAACAACATATTTCGGCCATGGGACTTGAATGTATTTCGAACAGTACTTGTGTATACACTATATTATGTGAACTGCAAAAAAGGGAGGGACAGTTAGTTCTATATCTCCCATTCTACTGGGCCGATTGACGAAATTTAAATTGCATTTTTCATGTCTCGAAAGTGCGACTTAGGATATATATTAGATTTATATATAGCATTATCCTAACATAGGTATTTTGACACAAAATTGGACTTTTTCTGAAATAACGTACCAATGTTTTTCCATACTTCGATTCTACGATTGAAATCATGCCTAGATAACGGTTAGCATACTCGGCGCGTATTCGAGAGGTCCAGGTTCGAGTCTTTGCGAGGGCATTGCTCATTTTTCGTGTCTCCTGCTTCGAAATATCGTAATGACTCTGCAATTTCATCCTCAATGATACTGATTTAAAGAAATTTAATTTAAATTTAATATAATTTACTTTACAAACATATTGAGTTTATGTAATTTAGCTTACAGCGATCACCATCTTCTAGATTTCAGATTCTAAGGAAGGTTATTGTAATATTGTTGCGTTTTAAGGGTTCGTGGATTTGGAGTGACTGATGACAGCACTTGATGAAGATTCGAAACATAAATTATTAACCAATATTACTCAGGGCAGTTCCAAAAATAGGTTTACAGTTGTCGAAAAACTACGACAAACATGCTGAAACAATCAGGAACATAGACTTCAGGCTATGAGGCCATTCTCTTTCCGTCTATGAAATATCGCCAATTTTCCAGCCAAATGGGGCCAAATAGACGATTCCGTGCCAAATCTGGCTTTTGTTATAGAATGTTCTCTCTCCGTCTATGACATATCACCAATTTTACCGCCAAATAGGCGATTCCACTTCCTGGCAACCTTAAACCCTGTTTGCGGGGAACTGTCTTATCGCAGCTAAGAATTTCGTAACAACGTTTATTCCAGCAGCAGTTATTCAGATAATTAACAGAAAGTTTTAAATTATTATATTTAAGTTAATTTAAGTTAATTTAATTTTTTCTATGTAGCAATACGAGGGTGATCCTGTAAACGATATTGTTTGCAAGAAGTCATTTAATTCACAATGTTGGAATAGGATGGGCTATGCATACAACATTTTCATATGAATTTGAGAATAGAATGCAAACGCATTTTCTGACTATGCATATCTAAATGTATTGTCTTTTTATGTATTCTGCAACCGCAAGTTTGTGGAGATGATAGATGGTGGTACTTGAGCAACTGAAGAGATAAAGATTGGGATCTCTACCATTGCACAAGCATGCTGATCAATACCACGAGTAAAATAACAGTAATAATAGTTTTTAAAACTGTTGTTAATATGTTATGGTTTTCTTTTGTTCATCAGTAACACTCTATAGTTTCAGAGTACGGCCTTTCAAAGACGAACATTTATTAATGCAAAAGTTTTACATTTTCACTGCCATCGATATTTTTGCAAAATCTTCGTATTACTAAATGAAGTGCGCAGATTTGCATAGTATTTAGATTTATGACACCTTTTATAATACGTCTTTCTTCATGGTGACTCCGCGTACAATTTTATGCATATAGTGCTATAAGTTTTATAAAAATGGTATTTAGAGAACAGTGTATTATTAGTCCAAAGGGCCGTTAGCCTAGAATGGATATTAGTTTCGCAAAGGCATTTCACGTCGAATCACTAAAAGCGTTGAAACCCTTTTCAAATTGTTGCCAGCAAATATTATCGCCCTGTATTATATTTAAGGAAATTGTATAAGGCGTGTTCAAATGAAGATGATTCGATGCGCCGCATGCGAAAAGTTTGAAATGGACTTCCGTAAAACAAACGCGATTGTGAAGCTGTATGTACCACGCATGCGTGTGCGGAAAGCGATGTGTGCTAACTTCAGCTGTCAGGACGTGGAATTCATTCAAAAAAGGCTGGTGTGGATGGAAGTGCGTCGAAAACGGATCAGTGAGCTATAATTAAGTTTTTAACACTGTGAGGGTGTAAGCCGGTGGACATTCATCGAAGAATGGTGTCTGTGTACGGAGACACGTGTGTGCCGAGCCCACGGTGACAAGGTGGGTAAGAATGTTTAGCGAAGTTCGCCAGGAGGCAACGGATTTGCAGCGGCCCGGTCAGGCGCACAAGGTTGTAACAGATAAGCTGATTACGGACATTGACACGGCAATCAAGGCAAATCGAAGTCGTAACATTCGTGACATTGCAAATCAGTTGAACGTTCCCAACGGTACTGCTCACAATATTGCCAGCAACTTTCCGAAGTATCGAAATGTGTGTTGCCAATGGGTTCCCGCATACTGTCTGCCCACCACAAGAAACAGCGAATGGGCCTCTCTTTACAGCGTTTGGTGCGTTACACGGCTGGCGGTGACGACTTTCTGCAGCACATGGTGGCAGGGGATGAAACCTGGTGTCACCACTTCCAACCGAAAGGGAAGTCCGTCGGCATGTAACTGAAACATCCTGACTCGCCTAGGGCCAAAAAATTTAAAATTCAGCACTCAACTCGAAAGGTGATGTTGACGGCATTTTTCTACATTTAGGGTTCCCTATTACTGGAGTTTAAGGTGTCACACGTCTCCATCAATGCCCAACGGTACACCGAAACGCTTGATAAGCTACATAAGGCTATCCAAAGCAAACGTCCAAGTAGGCCGTCGTCAGGTGTCATCCTTTGCACGATAATGCAAGGCCGCATGCCGCCATAGTGTATGTCGAGGCATTGGAGGCAAAAAGTGGGAAGTCTAGGAACATGCACATTACCGTCCAGATCTGTCGCCTTGTAACTATCATATCTTTAGACCGTTGAAGAAAAGCCTAAAGAGTCAACACTTTCAGTCCGGCGAGGAAGTAAACGCTGCAGTTATGAACTTTTTCCATGATCAACAGGACAACGTCCTTCACTGACGAAATTCGTAACCTTCCCAAGCAATGGGACGCCTACCTTAACGCAATGGGTGATTATTTTAGCAAACATTGTATGCATTTCAGTCACTAAATATTGCTGTTCCTATCTATGTGTCTGTCTCATTTCTGTCATTACACATCTTATGGATACACACCTCGAATCACTTTCCTTTGAACGCCCCTCATGTGTACGTTTCTCACATTGTGAAAAAACAACGTCACCTATAGCCATCAAATTTCGAATAACATAGTCCTCCAGCCGAATATGGGCACCTGGAAGCCCTAACTTTGAATTTCGAATTTGTTTTATTATCTATTTCAACAATTTCAAGTTTGCGCTTTTTTTTCTTCAGCGCTTGAGACTGTCTGTCGAAAATTCTAAAGATATAAATATTTTTGGATCAAATGCTCCCCTAATGTGTATGTGTGTCTAAATGAAAAAAACACCACTTTAGAAGTAAATAAAATCTGAAAGCTTTTAGATTTTTATCTTTTTATTGTTATGTTTTTTGTTGTCGTTCCTTTCGTGGGGTTAATTTGAGCATAAATTTCCAGCCTTTAAGTAAGCAGTTGTTTAGGTCTTTATAAAAATTCATATTATGAATCCGCTTATCTTCTAATCTTTGTAGCCACGAAATCTACAGCTTATAATTAGTGAGGCACATTTCTAAAGAAAACGTTTTTGATAAATGCTGAAAGTGAATTCCTAGAGTATAGAAATGGACATTTTTACGAAGAAGTGTGTAATTAAAACTGTCGTATGCTTTCGGTGTTT
>KK122427.1:64100-104780 GCA_000611955.2 Stegodyphus mimosarum
AAAATGAACATTAATATTGTAAAATGTTTTCGACATTAAAACGTTCCGACATGAATTGAATCCTATTTCTGAATAGGAGGTAGAGAAAGGAAGAGAAATGAATTCCTGGACTTTTCTCTCTTTTTTTTTCATTTAATTCTAATGTCTACCCGTCTCGCTTCATCGGAAATACATTTCGCTCAGTTCACGCCCTTCACTTTGCTATGCTGGGAGCCGTAAAAACGAATTCTTGCTAACTTAAACCACTATTGCTGCGTTCCGCACCATTGGTCCACATGCTACGCGGATGAGTAAATTCATGAGCTACCTTGTAACTGGAACCGCAGCATGTCCTACGGGTAATTATCACAGGAACTCGAAGAAGCGTTTTATGTTCCGATTTGCGGGTTAGGTTCCGGGCTTCAAGATCTGCTTCAAATCACGCATAGTGCTTGCCACCCTCGTTTGTGCGTGTGGGATGGTTTAAGGTCGATGGTTCCTCTGCGACTTTGGAGAGCTTTAGCAATTATTATTGTTATTATATATATTTCCATTTTGCGTGCTTCTTAGAAATGGTGCCATACGCATCAGTTTACTTTATGAACTGAAAAGCAAATCATATTGTCTCAATTTTAAAGCCTTTTAAATGCCAAAATCGCTATTGTAATATCAAAAATAATGGATCATTAAACTAATAACGTATAAGCAAAAAGCATATGAAAGACAAATTAGTTTATAATATATTTAAGCCTAAAACGACTCACTTTTAATGAATATACCATTTTTATCAAATGATAATACTAATCACTAATGAAATTATCCACTAGAGGTAGTGCAAGATATTTCATTATGAAAATGCTTTATATTTCAGTATTAGATTCTCAATGATTCAGGGGTACCCTTTTCAGAAAAATTAGAAACTAAGGATGGTTTTTATACCCTACCAAAAAATGTATAACAGCCTTGGATTTAAAAGCTTTTTTTTATTATTTATATTAAGATTATTATGTATTTGCCATAACATTTTAAAATTTAAATATCGAATAATTCATTTGATTAGTTGAGTCTGTTATGAATACAGTTACATCGTTTTATATTTACCTTTTTGGAATGGCAACAAAAAATTATATTGTTTACTTGGAATATCCTATCTGGCAGTTGAGTTTAAAATGCTAATAAAGATGTTCTGTGAGTTCTAATGAGTCTGCTCTAACTAGATTTTCATATTCATTTCGCAAAATAAATAAATAAATAAATACAAAATTCTGAAAGGTTTCAGATTTTAAATTACGTCCAAAAGGGCGTTTTTTTAAAGTTTTGTGTGTTACCTTTATTTATCAAATATCGTGTTTTTCGCACTTAAACCATAAAATTCAATTCAACAGCAATATCGCAAAATAATTTAAAATGAGCATATCTTTAGAATTTCCGATACATAGTTCCGCGCGCTGAAGATAAAAAGGTTTTTTCCCTCGTAGAGTATTGCCATTGCTCTCTTTTAAATCGTTGATGTTGTTCATCAAAAATTCGTTTAAGTTTTATAAAATAAGAAATAGATAATAAAACAAATTCCAAACTTAGGCTTCCAGATGCTCATATTCGGGTGAAAAACTTACGTTATTCGAAATTGGATGACTCTAGGTACCGTTGTTTTATCACATTTGGAGAAATATATATACATTTATGCAGATTCCTCATTATTTAATTTCTTTAAATATAATACAGGGCTGCAATATTTTGTGGCAACAGTTTGAAAAGTGATTCAGACTTTTAATGTTTCCAACGCAAAATCGCAAAACAATAGTCCTTCATGGACAAAGCCCCTTTGGACTAAAAACACCGTGTATTTTAAACCCTGGTGAAGTGGATTTTTATTTTCTTAGGGCCATTTTTTCACATATTGGTGTCCGTTTGACAGGATTCTTTCGAATTAAAGATAAACGATGGATACGACAGAACGACGGGTACTTCGGCGATTGTTCACAGTTGAAGCAAATAGTTTAGTTTGTCTCCAGTAGAGGGGATAAAACAGATCTGAAAGCAAGATCTGAAGCATTAAAAATAAAATATGAAAGGATTAATGCTCTAAATTCCACTCACTGAGAAGAATTTCTGAAAGACTAAAATGTGACAGAAGGTAAGGTGGAACAGGAAATGGCGAAATGTGGTGGGTATGAATTAAGATTTCTTAAGATTGGAGAAGCAATTTTTACTGAAACATTACTTTAAGAGGTTGAAGCTATATTTCAGAATGGGTTCAAAACTCACATAAAGTTACTTGCGATGGAATTAACAAAATTTGATGGAGATTTAAGAAACTGGATTGGTTACTGGGGACATAGTGTACAAAAATTCATAATGATCATTCTTTATCAAATGAAGATAAATTTGAATATTTGAGACTTAGTATGAAACCTGAGTCATCAGCGCAAAATTAATTGAAGGTTTTCCACCGTCAAAAGAAAATTATGAGAAAGCTATAGAGCTTTTAAAATCCAGAAAAGGTTCTTTTAATGACGAAAGAAAATTTTCCTTTAATGGCGAAACAAAAGGTAATTCGAGAATTAACAGCAGGCTGCATCAGTTTCAAGAGAGAATTCTCGAATTAATTCTGATTAAATTCTGATTGCACATATTGGTAATAAAACATATCCAGTGAGAGTATTATGTGATTCAGGCTCTCAGAAAAGTTATATTAAGAATTCGTGTGCAAAAGAATGTAATTTGCTACCACAGGGCAAGGTAACTTTATCGCAAGTATTGCTCGGTTGTAAGAGGATTTCGACACATGATATGTGCAAACTAAGTTATCAAGCCTTGAACTCAAAACTTCCTTTCAAAATGGATATAAATTTAACAATTTAACAACCATAACGACCATAATTTAACAACCATATAGGGTATACAGACTAATAAGGGGCAGGACCTGGAAATGCAAACTACCAGTTGATGAGCTAGAAAATCAATAGCCGAGAAGGAATCTGCGTATGCGTCACATAAGTACTTAAAGTAAGGAATTTCTGAGAAAAAAAATGGATGAAAGAAGAAAGTTCCAAAGAAGTAAAGATAAGTAAAATTTAATTTATTTTTTCTAAATATTTAGTTTACGTTTCGGTGCAACAGTTGCTATGTGTGTTATTTCTCAAGAGACAATATCCTAGATTTTGTTCAGCAAGAAGCTTTTTCAATTTAAATAGGCATCTGTCTTGAAGGGTTTTATTTTTGATATAAACATGTAGACATGATACTGTGATCAGTACAAGAACCTGTACTGAGGTAACTTTTACACAGTTGCAGGGCAGATATTACAAACTTCTGTACATTGTGATGTAAAGTGCAAACTGCGCAATCTTTTGAAGGTAAATGAATTTTAATTATTTTCTGATGAATTATGTTTGTTAACTGTTTTGCAAAAGTAAAGTGTTCGGTTAACTGTTTGTATTCTGATACTATGTAGTATCAATTTAAAGTACAAGCTAGCAACTGATAGTGATCTGAGGTCATGTAAATGCTAGGGTAATGAATTTTAGTAGTTAAAAGTTAGGCTGTCCTACCAATACGTAAGATTTAATGAAAATTAAGCTTAGAACATTAGATACAGTCTTGAAATAGGATATCTTTGAGGTCTAATGTATCTACGTGTAAGTTATTAACATGTAAGATTTTGGTTAGCAGTAGTATTGAATTGTGTAGTCCTTTGACTACTGGCAAGGCTTTATTATTGTTCTCAGTCACAGCTATAATTCTCAAGTTTTTTAGGGTTATTAGACTAAAACTGCATAATCAAATCAACTCTATAACGTAGAAAATTATTCGGGTTAATTTATATTTATTGGATATATCTCGAAAACAATGTAATGGCTTTAGAATTTTGGTTTGGTTTATTTAGTTATGGCAAAGCACTACAGGGCTGTCTGCCTAAAGGAGATAGATGCCTTCGTGGAGGCTTTCTCAGGAAAAGTGGCTCGTATACACTTTACAGATGGGAAACACCACTAAAATGCTCATGAATCCAGTTCTATCACAGACATTCTAACCTCGAACGAAACCATCAGTATTCACCGAATTTACCGCTCGGTCGCTATCGGGCCGTTAGATTTTTACACTTTTTTCAGGGAAAGGTATTTGTTCGTAAAATAAAATTCACTTTAAGTTAGATGGAATCATGGAAATAAGTTACATCATGATTACAGTTATAATATTTTATAGGTTTCCCAAAATCTATTATAAATTATTTTGTGATGTTTCTGTGAATTGAATTTCATGGTTTAAGGGCGAAGAACATGACATTTAATAAAGAAAGGTAGTACACAAAACGTTAAAAAAACAACGCTTTAGGCGAAATATAAAAGCTGAAAGCTTTCAAATATTTATTTTTATTTTTTATTAATTTTATTTATTTTTTTATTCATTTATTTTTTTAGTGTGTTATGAGTGTTAGACCCGAATGGGATATTAATCTAGAAACGAGTGTTAGACCCGAATGGGATATTAATCTAGAAACGGCATTTTGCGTTGAATTAATATAAACGGCGTATAATTTATCAAATTGTTGTTACCAAATACTATCGCCATGTGTCATATTTAAAGAAATTAAATAATGAAGAATCTGAATGAAGGAATGCATGCTTCTCGCCGCATTTAAAAAAACCGCATTTAGAACTATCAAATTTTGAATAACGTAATCTTCCACCCGGATATGGGCACTTGGAAATCCGAATTTTGAGTTTCGGATTTATTTTATTATCTATTTTATATTTTCTAAAACTTTAACAAATTTTTTATTAACTGTCTCAACGATTTGAAAGCGAGCAGTGACAACTGTATACAGAAAAATACATTTTTAGCTCCAGCGAGCAAGATTGTCTATTGGAAAATCTAACGATTTGCCGTTTTTAAGTATTCTGCGACTTTCCCTTTAAATCGAATTTTGACATAAGCGCCAAAAAAGTGAACTTTAATAAATAACGTTATAGACAAACGTTAATAATAAAAAAAAATATTTTGTAAAGTCATCTTGCTAAGAAAACTGATCACTGATATAGTGAACTGAGAAAAGACAAATAAATAGAAAAATGTGTGCCGACATTTGACGCTGCATCGGGAATTCTAAACGCATACTGCTGCGCTTCTTTTACTATTTTTGTAATTTGCTGTTTAATTGTGTATGGCGTAGCTGCGAAGAAAATTAGGCTTAATAATAGAAAAAGGGTTAGTAGGAGTAAGTGTAACAGCAGATTGATAGACTACGAACTCAGGGGAAGCCTGAAAAGCCTTAACAAGCCCTTTTGAGTGACCGTTAAAATCTGAAACCTTTGAAACTTTTATTCCCTCTCCTTTCGTATTCGTATTTGCTGAGACAAGCGTCTTGCTCGTTTCACCTTTTGCTTTCTACTTTTCTTTGGCTTGCATTTCCTTGCTTTTCTTCGTGTGATAAAATATATCTTAAAGATCTGTAAAGCCAACTGTGCATTGTCAAAATTTCCTAAAGCCAAAGTTGTGAGCATGAATCCAGCAAAATTAACTCATAAGAATTTACCTTACCTTACTGCAGCTAGCAAATGTTTATTTTTTTATATTATTTTTATTAAACAAACTTAAAATTGATAATTCATGAAATACGAACACCAGCAATTAAAAACCACACATTGTCACTATTTGATTTTTATTTTTACTTCGACATGTAAAATAAGAAGATTTAATTTTGTTGCTCAAAATATTCAGAAATAAAATATTGAGAAAAGTTTGAAAAATCCGGAAAAGAAAGAATTAACCCCATTCTCTTTCTGAATAACATTGCTAAGGCACGATAGATTAATCAGAATGCCTGTATATAATAACAGGAAATTTGCAACTTCCCTTTAAAATTGACAAGCAAAAATAAAAGTGAATCTCTGTAATGTAGTGAATGTAAAGCCTTGCTAAAGTGACTCAACCGAATAATAACTTTCCAGATCAGTTTTCGATGCTGTATCTTATTTGTTTTGCCACAAATAAGGAATTAAATAAGAAGATTAAATCTGCTTATATTCTCATGATTTTCTGCGTTTAATCCTTTAATAGAAGTGGCTATAAAATATATCATTTTCTACGTGTATCCGAACTATCAGTACGTAAATTTTCTAAACTTCTGTACTTTATGAATAAATTTTTCAAATGAAGATCTAGATTTTTAAGCTATTAAAATAAAACATTTTAAGATACCACAGGTATGATTTCCCATATTTAAATCTTTTCCGTCATGTTTTCAAGTATGCTATAATTAATTTAAAATTTTGTTGCTATTCTTCCAGAGTTGATGAAAATTACAAGAAAAAAAAAACTACTATCATGGCTTGAAATAGCTAGAACTCCAAATTGGACATTGCTTATTGTTTTTTTCCACAACCCGTTGTGAATTTTTTCAGTTCTTTAAAATTTGGTTTCTTTTTTTTTTCTTTTTTTTGAATAATAAAAAATATAAAACAGCGCAAAACAAAAAATCAATCAAAACTTTAATTTAATAATGCGTGTAATATTGCCTTTCTTTAAATTTTTCATTGATAAAAATAACTTGTATTTTATAGTTTTATAGTATATTTTAAATTATTTCAATGGAAATAATTTTGTTTTTTATCGTATGGAAATAAAAATAACTTCTTTATCTGATTTTAGTGCTACAGAATTAATAATAAATTTATGTGTTTAAATTTCGTACTTTTATGAATGAAATTCATTGTTTTGCTTGAGTCAAAATAGAAATTGACTGTAAGTTTAATAATCTAGTTATGTCATTTTTTCGAATCTAGTTATTTAATCTAGCCATTTAACATGTGTTTTGTATTTCTGCGTCTTAAGGCAATTTTAAAAAGTGTCTTATGTAATAAATCTTTGTTGAAATGAAATATGATGAAGCATAAGAAAATTCTTTAGCTTCCATTACAATTGCTCCACTAATCCGGATATTACATAACAGTACCCTTCTCTTTCATGTTTAGAGATGCCAATTCAGTGGTTCCAAATTATAAAAAACTTCACTGTTATATTTGATGCAAGAAATTCTTTCTAAATTAGGTTTAACAAGTATATATCACTCAAACATTGTTATATAGATAATTATATTATTAAAATTACCACATTTATGCTAAACATAACTTCCAATAGTTCTCCAAAAATACCAAAGTTCAATATTTGTTGTGTGAACCAAATCTCAAACATTGCTTAGAATAAAATTGTTGAAAAATTCTGCTTCCTGTATTGGATAAATTCGGCAACTGACTATACTCTGCAAATAATTACTGCTTATACCTTCATCTTAAAATATTATCATTAAACCAAGCAAAAAATAAAATTACATAAGGCTACGTCACATTTCTCTATGCAGGTGCATCTAAGACACTGTAACAATTACTGGAATAAGAAAATAATTCCAAGACTGTTTTCTTTCCATTATTCATGTAACAATGAAAGTTGTTAAAGTATGCTTCCCGCTATTCTTGTTGCTATCTTCCTTTCATTTTTTAACGTCTTTCCTACACAGATATCTAAAAATCTTTCTTGATCATGCCTCAGCATATTTAAATATTACCTCATTAAGAATTTTCCTCACATTGTTTATTTCAGTAGTTGGAGCACTTGTCATTATGATGCAGAGTGTCCAATATAGGTGAAATGTGTATGCATAATGCGCTGTCACTGCTAGTGAGACGCATAAATATGCAAAGAAAATGAAGTCAAAACTATAATAAAATGGTTAGAAAGAACGAAGTAAACTCCATTATGAAAAAAGGCAAATTAAATAGAACGAATAATTATATCAGTAAGGATAAACAGATTTTATAAGAAAAAGTTTAAAAATTTGTTTCCGAAGAAATATAATGAAAATTATAGATATCCAAATATATATTCGTATTTTAAAATATTTTAGATTTTGTCTTTAAAAATAGAAATTTTGATAGCAGTCGGGAAAATTGGTTATACTGTTATGTTAAACTGGTTATACTGGTTATATTTAGGTTGAAATATTTGTAGAAATGATTTCCATCATTATAACTCGAATGATTTTATGCTGCCGAAACCCTCAATATCCTTTCCAAATTATTGGACTAACTTATTATTATTGGATGAATATATGTTAATTTCATTTAAAGACCAATTAGTTTAGATTTACATAATCTGTCATTTGTCACTTATAATTCTCAAGGAAAAAATAAACTTCCATTATGTTTCCTATGTTAAAGCAGTGTGATCAAATATTAATCCTTAAATTGTTATCTTTACTGGTATTAAAGCCAGAGCTCTCGACCGTCCAGAAGGATCGGACTGGTCTAGCCGATAAAATAAATAAATAAATGATTACATGACCCGATAGGGTTGTTACTAAGTATATCTTCACGAACTGAAGCCCTTATAATCCTCATTCTCAGCACAGCAGCAACTGATATGAAAAATATTTCTATCAGTAAGGCGGTGAAGCAGTTACGAATTTACAGTTCCGGAACCGACTGTCAGGCATTTTTGAAATCCTAAAGATGTTGGAATATCAGGAAGTAATATGTTCTTTCTTCGTGCTATATGAGCACACGCTATGCACGAAATTCAGCTTCAGATAGTTATAATACCCGATAACTCCGATTTCATGGATCATCAATTAATGGAATTTCGCTGCATGTCATTCCAGTGCTTTTTAATACCTATATAGATGGGCTATTGTCTTGCGAGATTTCAGCGCATTGAAACAGTAATGTTCTATTCTTATAAATATGTCTACTGATATAGTACGTCTTACTGATCAATATATCTACTGATGTAATGTCAAATGCTACTTGGTTTAATATATCTGTAGAGATCGTTATCTCAATGCAGCTCTTGTCTCCAGTGAATGAAGCATTTACTCTAAGTAGTATGGTTGGAATTTCATAGTGGATCGAACGCAAGATTCATCAAAAATTAGCATATTAAAAGCATAACTACTACTGGACTAATTTTGGGTTCGACATCATAACATAGATTTTGGACATCCCTGTTATATATCATACTATGAGCTTTGATGATAACCATGCGCACATGAAAAAAAAATTTAATTAATTAAATTAAAAGTTAAAGAAAATTAATGTGCCTTCTAAAATGGCAGAAGCTCCTAAAAGGTACATTGCGGCAAAAAAAAGGGGGAACAGTTCTACATCTCCCGTTCTACTTGGATGATTGACGAAATTGAAATTACGTTTTTCATGTTTCGAAAACGCGATTTAGGATATATATTAGATTGATATATAGCGTTGTTGTAATATAGGAATTTTGACATAAATTCGGACTTTTTCTGAAATGGCATGCCAAGTTTTTTCCACATTTCGATTCTACGACTCAAATTATGCCTAAATATTAAATTTTTAGCAAAATTAACGGAGAAATTCAAAAATGTATTTTAGCAAATTTTTTTCAGTTTGCACCAAGAATAATTCACTTGACGAACTTCTTAATATATGGCAACCTATTGTCTTTTCCCTTTTTACATTGTGCATGAGAGGAAAAAATGTCACATTGTTAATATTTTCAAATAATTTTAAAAAGTGCCTAAACCATATTTGTTGTTATTATCGCTTTAAAAAAATACGCCGTATTTCAAAATGCGCCAAAGTATAAATTCACGTATATCTTCGAAAATTTTGCAAAAAAAAAAAACTAATTTTTTGTAGGTATGCCTAGAAATGCATCTACTTTAAGATGAGGGGTAAAATCTTACAGTAATCTTACAGATTGTAAATCTTACAGATTATAATAAAAAGAGTTTTTCGAAAAAGTTACAAAAATTATTTAAAAATACTCGTACAAATTTTAAAAATAAATCATAAACAATGGGCGAATTTTATTTGGAATGAACCTAAATTTTAAAATGTGAAAGGAAGAATCAAATAAGTTTAATAAAAAAAGAGAGATTAATAAGTATATACCAAATTCAATTAACATTAAGGAGCTAAAATTTTGAAAGCTAATTTTTTATAAACTGTTTGTGCGATTTTTGCAAAACTTGGCACTTTGGGATAATTTTAGTAGTAAAATCGAAATATGAAAAAAATGGTATGTTATTTCAGGAAAAGTCCGATTTTGTGTCAAAATACCCATGTTAGAACAATGCTATGTATAAATCTAATACATATCCTAAATCGCACTTTCGAAACATAAAAAACGGAAGTTGAATTTCGTCAATCGGCCCAGTAGAACGGTCGTTATAGAACTGTCCCATTTTTTCTTAATGTACCATGTTTTGCAAAGCCTATAATAAACAGAGATATTAGTCAAGTTAGTTTTGAAACTATAAAATAATTTTGGTGTTGGCGAAACTTCGAAGTGAGATATTTATTGAAATCTTTTAAAGGTAAACTAATATAAGTAGGTTTTATTCCAGCGGTTCAAAGTATTTCATGAAAAGCAAGAAAAACATACTGTTGCGTGCGTACGGGTTCGTTATGGATCAAACGTTTAGCAAAAACTCAGTTCAAAACAGATAAACTAATTCTATCTCACAGCGAAATCGCTACAGCATAAAGTAAACAAACAGCAGTTCGATTTAAACAGCTACAACTACAACAACTCAGATGAGAATGGCGAGGAGAGTGGTTCGAAAACCAGGGTGCATGGGTCAAAGGACCCTACCCCTCATCGAATGCATAAGTATGATTCTAATAAATTGGCAACTCAGATGAGGTGTTTCAATACGGCTTTTATAAGCTTTTTAATTAACCGTAGAACAATCTCGAGTTTTCTAGATTTTTCTGGATGGCAACAGTAATTACGAGATATTTATTCATTAAACATTAAATGCGCACGCTCTTTTATTTTTATTTTCTTTTTTTTTCTACGTAGCTCTCTCTTCAAAAATCGTTTGCGTTGCACGGGAAATATAAAGCAATTTTAATTACAATTTTAAATAAATAGCCAAATAAATATGAAATCTCTAACAATATAAAGCGATCACTTTTCCTCCATTATCTCTTATTAGAAAATCAATATCAATTAATTATCTGTTGTCAGAAAATCAATAGCATCAAGTGGGATATTTAGAAAACACTGCAGGCTTTAGCTCATTAATTATTCAGGCATATCATAGAAGTATTTCAGTTTAAACTATGAAGAATATTAAGGAAAGACACTACGGACCTTACCTATTTCTAAATAAAAAAATGCCAAACTGAGGACATTGAGTCCAGTTTTCAGAAAAATGGACATTTGTGAAAAAAATCGATGAAAACTCCCTAACAGAAAATTAAAGAAATTCTAAAGCCCCAAGACAAACGAACCCAAACAAGTGAAGTCTGCTCAAGTGAATCTGTATGTAAGGAAGAAAGGATACAAATGGAAGGAGTTATAAATCAATATGGAAGACGAAGACGCCAACATAAAATTCAAAAATACCTTCCTCTCAAACAAAAGGTACTGACAGATTCTAAATAAAAATGCTGCCAAATCTGAGGATATCTTATAAAGATTTTTTTTTTGCGATAAAAGGAGAAAAATGTTTTGGCTCGTGAAAAGGAAGGCATTTGATCTTATAGAGTTATCGCCTTCGAAACTTTCGAATTTGAAGTACGTTCTATAGCTATCGTTCTATTCCAACCTAAGTTTTTTTAATAACTTAATTTTACAGCCAATTTCAGAGTTGTATAGCATTAGAGTCATTAGGAGTTTTTGATGCTGGAAAAGGGAAATTCGAGCTCTGAACCTTCCGAATACGCATCGAGTGTGTTTTCAGTATACCAGTTCAACCAACGAAGGTATGCGGAAAGTACAAAGGAAATGCTATATAAACTACTCTGGTGTGCATAGTTAAAAGAATTTTCAAACTACGCCTATTTTTACGAAACATTTTGAATCAAAGGTACTAATTATGCCACTGAAGAATTATACAAACATTCAGACTCGTGTACGTAAGCGTACACTTGCGTGTTTGAGGAACTGTGATTGTGGAGGATATATATGAGGGGTTTGGCACTTTGTGTACTTGTATATCTATAGGACCTTCGCGGCGTTTCTCGCAGGTGTTGAATAAATTCTATAAGGTATCAGGTAAAATGAGTAGCCACAAACATATGGATAACGGAATGAGGTGGAAATGTGTCTGTAGATTGGAGGTAGGCTAATCACAAGCGCAGGTGGCTACAGAGCTCAATGCAACGCCCAATGTCGTCTGCTATTTGTGGAAACGCTTCAGGATACAGGATCCATTTCGAGAAGACCTGGACCAGGTCAACTAAGATTTTCAACGAGGATCGTTATTTGGACTTTCAGAGAGGTAGCAAAGGACTGTTACAGATTCACAGCTTTCACGCGAGCTGTATGCTGCCACTGGAACCCAAAGTCTAGAGCTGCCGAAGGCTACATGAGATAGGGTTTTTTGCCAGGTGATCCGATGCATGCGTCCCGCTCACTACGGCGCACAAGAGAACTTGTTAAACATGGCGCATGTAACATGCGCCTTGGACTAGACTTCGGTGGAGTGCCGTGCGTTTTAAATATGAATCGAGATTCTCCCTGGGCACTGGTTCTCGGCGTATCTGTATCTGAAGGGAACCTGGAATACGATAACATCCCTCCCTTACTAGAGAAAAGTATCGTTACTGTGGGCAGACGTTACATTGGGCATTCTCTACCCCCTTGTATACGTTTAATAAAAGCTGTCTGACTGCTACGAAGTTTAAAGAGGGATCCTAGAGTCATACGTTCGATTTCTGAGAAGCGCAATTGGTCTTGGATTCATGTTAATGAAAGATGGTCCTCTTTCACATAGGACGCAGCTGCTCGACGATTGCCTAGAAACTGAGAATATTAGCCGCATGTAATGACAATCCGGATCGCCTGACCTTGATCCTATAAAGCATGTCTGGGACGCTCATGGGAAATTAATTTCATCTCCCCATCTTCCTCCGAGAACTATCCCGGTGTTGAAAATAGCCTTACTGCAGGAGTGGGATCAACTGCCGCAGAAACTCCTCAACTGCCTCCTGTCTAATATGCTACGCGACCTGTCTGGCTCTGAGAGGGGACCATACCTCATATTAGGAAGTATTCATCATCAGTTCCACGTCATAACGTGGATTTTATACATGCCTGCACTATGAGCTTTATTGATAAGTCGCTTACATAAAACGAGTTTTGAATGGTTCATCTCTTTTCCTGTTATAAATGTAAATTCATTTCAAATTTCATTAAAATCTGTAAATTAGCCTTTAGAAGTTCTACATAATGGGCAAATTTTCTTACACATGACTGTAGTAATCATAAACTGCATTACTGCACAACAATTAACAATTATATACATCTTAACATAAATCGATTCAAGATGTTCTTCTTTACTCATATTTGGCTATAGACAAACATATGCAGTTATCTGGATATTTTTTACATGGTGTGAATACAGTGTTTATTCAAAATTTCTCGTTCGCAGTACGTTTATATTGATATATGCGTCTGTTTCATAGCCTCTCTGTTTAAGCTTAGACGAGCAATGATATAGGATCTGCAGAATCATTTGTATACCCGAACATGTCGGTCTAGTGAATAGTGTGTATGTCTAGCCGGTATGCTTATTTCCGCCCTATTCTCATGGAACTAACGAAAGCATTTCGAAGAGTCAGTTGGCACCTCTGAGAGACCAGAAGTGTGTGTGAAGTCACATGTGACCAGTACCCATTTTTTAAATGGGAGTAATAATAAGGATTTTTAATAATAAGGAATTTGAACAATTCTGATTTTCGTTCTGGCTGGGTACGTTGTCTTAGCATATGAATACCTGTTATACATATTTTAATAAGATGATATTAATAAGTTACATATTTTTGCAAGAACCTGTCTTAATTCTTAAAAATTACAAAATTCTAAGCTGGATTCATGACGCATTTAAGAAGAAATTTTTAATTACACTATAAATTGAAGGCATATTAAGCTAAACAAAATTCTTTAATTTTTCTTTTACTCATATGTACATATTAATATCTCGTGCTAAAGCACTTTTATATAAGACTGATTTTGCTTTTCAGAACAATTACTTTTGACCAAGTGAAGTATTAACTATGGAAAACACTCTTGGCCTCAAATTTATTTAATTCGTTGGAAATCTACGCACACATACTTTTATGATTGTTTTATTCTCTAAAGCAGCTTTTCCCAAGAAACAAGGTTCCGCAAACAATTACTAAATATTCTGCAACAACGCATGAATCTATGGCTAGAAAACTATAATTTAAAACAGCGCTTAAAAGAGATTTAAGGAGAAAATATGAATTTTATTTCCTCTTACTGTAACGTATTAGTACGCGGCAGGTTTTTCACATTATGCTGCAGCAAAATTCAGATATAGAAACTAAGTTAATGCTGCATTTGCTGCAAGAATCTATGTTTTAACTTCATGCTTGACAAGGATTTGCAATTAAAATATTCTCAAATACATCACATTTACTCCATACACACGTCAACAAATATTCATACAAAATTACAAAAGTTTTTAAACGCAGCATAGCAGTATGCGTTTAGAATTTCCTACATAAGGTTAAGCGCTGGCACACATTTTTCTGTTTCTTTTCAGTCCTTCAGTCCTTTCAGTTCATCATAATAACGTTCAGTTTTCTTATTAAGATCCCGTTGTAAAACGTTTTCCTTCTTTTTATGATTAACGTTCTGTGTGTTTACTTTATCTATTAAATACCTCGTTCTAGGAGCTTACGTCACATAAAATTCGAATCAACAATAAAATCATAGAAGATAAAAATCTGATGTGTCCACCACATGACTTACTTGTATGGTATATTAAATTATACGCATTTTTTCTTGCATTTCATTTCAATTTATTGAACTGAATTAAATCTACTTCGTCCATACCGCATAAGCCACAATAGGATAAATGCACTCTTTAAAATTCGCTATATTTCTTTAACATAGCGACACTCTGGCACTAGGTTCACTTAACAGCGTTACATCTCATTCATTTTATAACTCAGAATGCACAATTATATAACTTGAAGAATTATCTAATTGTTGCCGCATGTTCTATTCAAATACTCTAATAAATATAAAACGATGCATGAAAGAAATTAAACAAACAAACGAAACAAAACAAAAAAGAAAGAAAAAGTTTTTCACAGAAGATTCAGCATTTCTCAGTGAAATAATTCAGTTCTCACTTTGCGACAAGGCTAAAAATACATAAAAACTCAAACTATCTACATTAAAATTTGTGAAGTAAATCCTAAACACTTATTTCCTCGAATAAATTATAGAATGGATTACGCATAATTTAATTCTCAATAATAAAATAAGGCGTTATTTTTGTTATTGCGAAGCTTAATTTCTCTAGATTGGTAACCAATCCACTATTCTGCTAAGTTTCAAATGTAAACAAAAATGGTTGCTATGGCAAAAATAATTAGATTTATGCGCACTTAAACAACTTTTTAACTGTTGACAATGCTAGAAATATTACATGCAGATTTATTAAAGGCATAAAAACCTTAGTCGGAAGATCAGAACAACGTAATTCAATTACAACTTAACTCAATCATTTTTAAAGCAAAAAATGCGCAATTTACCAACATATAAGAATAAATAAAACTGAGCTCACCGAGCCGAGTTATAGAGTGGTTATTTATATAATTCTTTTTGCGGCCGATTGTAACCAAAAAGGTAGATGCAGCCACTTATGCCAATCCTATATACAAAATTTCAACGTTCTGAGACTACTCGTTTTTGAGTTATGCAAAATACATGCATGCATACGTAAGTGCGTATATAGAGACACCATTAAATAAATCTCTTCTGAATTCATTTTAAATCAGTTTTATAATTCGTTTAGGGAAATAGAGTCCTTTTCTCTGTCCTTACGTACAGATGTCACGCAAAAGCATCATTAAATTGCATTCGATAGCAGTCAAAATGGATATTTTAGTTTAAATATGGTACTCGGAATTTTTTGTGATTACAATACTTGCATTACTTCGTATAAGGAAGTAAAAAAAACAGAACATATTTGCAATTTCCGATAAACAGCCTCGCGCTCTGGATATAAAAATGTTTTACTGAGGACAGTGTGGCAGCTTCTCGTTAAAGTTTTCCAAAATATAAAACAAATAATAAAGCAAATTCGGAATTTAAAATTCGGCCTTCCAGGTACCCATGTTCGGGTGGAGAACAACGCTATTCCGAATTTGATGGTTGTAGCTAACATTGTCTTATCACAATGCCAGAAGCATGCATACATTCATGCAGATTCTTCATTATTTAATTTCCTTAAAATAATACATTGCAAAAATATTTGGTGGAAGCAATTTTAAAAGTGAACGCCGTTTGATTAGTGATTCAAAGTAAAATGCCGACTACTATCCCATTTGGGTCTAACGTCGTTTGGGGGCTAAGAGTGTGCAAATAGCCAGTAAAGGCGGTATGTACGTAAAATATTCGCAGTCTAACCTAACGGTAAATGGAAACAGTCAGAAATGTTTTGAAAAAAAAAAGCTAAAAAACTCAACCTTTAGTTAAGAGATTCGACAGATTTTTTTTTTTGCACGGACATAATTTTTCCTCTTGTCCCAGAGTAAATTCGTTAAGCTATCTTTTATTAATTTTGGCATGTAAGTTTCTTTATTTAGTGCTAGTTTTTAATTAAATTCTTTTTGCTAAATGTTCAAGGTTTGTTTCAGTAAAATTTTACAGCTAGTCGTGAAAACAAAGCTAAATCAGTTTAATAAGATCGTACTTTAATTATGTAACATGCATATGTTTGCATATGTCTCATGCACACAAATTAAAACAATTCCAAGGACACAGAAAACCATAAACAAGATAATAAAAAGCTTTAGTTTAGTAAATCTCCAATTTAAAAAAAGTGATAAGAAAATCAAACAAGTTCTGCATAATTATAGTTAGTTAAACTGAAATATGAAACGTACATATTTTACTTGTAATATTGCACACTTTTTAACATAAAAATAATTTAAATAAATCAGTAAAATTTTTCCCCATTTTAAGCATTAAACGATTCCTTCGTATTTCTTTGAAAATGCAATATACCATCCATGCATTCATTAAAACCCAGTTGTTCAGAAGAGCAAAAACTGTTCGTAGTGTTCTGTATCCTCTTTCTGCTAGGAATTCGTGGAATAGTAAATCTTTTCTTTTGAATCAAATGATGACAATGATGACGAATGATGATCAAATAATTGTGTTCCGCTATTGTTTCATTATTGTTTCGTGTCTGAAAGTCAGTTTTCTCAATCATTTATTTGCCGCATACATCATTATATTATTAGTTCTGCATACCAGTAAAGTGTTTATTAAAGCCATTCTTCTTTTTTATTATCATAATCACGCAAATATTTGTGCTTTTGTTCGATGATACTTAGCTAGATCTTCAGAAACATTTCTATAAGGCCAACTTAACTTACTTTAGTTAACTTACTTTACTTTTGTAATTAAATAAAGATAAATTATTATTTCTCTGATTTAAAAGGGTAAAATATAAAGAAGATTTCATTTTACTAAAATGAATCAATGATGGAATTATTGAATCATATAATCAAACAGTAGTAATCTTTCTGAGAGAAAAACAGTTTACTCAGATTTAGTAGGCTTATGAGCATTTGAGAAGCTAGAATAAAAATATTCTTATTATTGAGAATATCTTCAATTATACTTTTTAACCATATTTGAGAGATAGACATCTTCTTCAACGACAATAAAAACTAGATTTGTTTAGCTTAAGATAACAAAAGCTAAAGAAAAACAATAAACCTTCATTTTCTTCAAATAATTTAAAAATTTTCATTTTAGTAAAGTGTATATTATTTATGATTGCAACGTTTATGACAAACATAATTACTCTCTTTGAAAATTTAAAGTAGTTTGTAAACCCCTTTACTATAAATTATAAACTTGAATTAGAAAGAGTAAAACTGAATTTCAAATTAAATAAAGCATCACATGAGGGGATGAAACTGGATTTATTGGATTTCCTTATCAACATGTAAGATCTGTCTATTCTATTTCACATAACTGAACTAGATCCTACAAAGAACCTGGCGAATTCTCGCACAGGCGGGAATTAAATGCCAACGCAAAAGAAGGGTGAAAATAACCCTTTATTATTTCAACTCAACACAGAAATGCACGTACTTCATGCTTTACAGTAACACCGACCACTTGTGATGGAACTTAAAAGTTCTAACATAAATTAGATCAAGTCTGAATAGAACAGTGCTGGGTTAGCACGTAAAATTACGACTAACTTAGGTTGACTCACAAACCTAACAGGCGTGACGATTATTCGGATATGGCCAAGGATTGTACTAACGTAACAGCGAAATAAGCAACGAAGGTGCGCTGGCTATCGAAAACGCTCTCTGAATAAACTCAGTTATTCACCCCTTTAAATACTCACTTCACTTTAAATTTATATCCTGCCGAGGAAATGCGAGGGGATGTTGAGGAGTTCAAGAAAGGTAACAAACTTAAACTAACCTGTTATGCAAAATAAGGGAAACCCTACAAGCAATCAGAAGATATTGCACAAAATCAATTAAAAATGCAATGCATATTTAATTAACTTTATGTTTATTTCATATGAATAGTTTTGTGTCAAAAGCAATAAATAAATTTTCAATGAGGAAGAAAATTAAATTATACCTCTTTAATTCACATCTGTACAACAGAGAGGTATGAGTCTTCTGCAAAACAATGCCTGGTTAAAACTTAAAAATTGCAGTAATAATTATTAGTAAATTACAGTTTCTCTGACCGACAAGGCCGTTCATATACAGCCTAGAAAATTTTTTTGGATATTATTTGTGATATTTTTGCGATATTATATATTAGTGGTTTCTCTGGCAAAGCCGTATATATACAGCTAGAATATTTTTTTGAGGTCTGTAAGAACGTATGCAACTTAAAATATGTACAAGATATTAAAGCAATATATTAAAAGTACATAAATCCAGGTATAAAGTACCAGGGACATTTTGATATTAAAATCAAGAAAATAATTCTTCCTTATGGCAGTTTTGGGAAATACATGCTTTCTTAGCTAATCCCTGGGAACTTCAGGGGATCAAAAAACAGATTTCGTTTTCTTTTTCAAAAATCCATCATACTAAATTTTATGTGAGGGGAACGTCTAAACAAAGGTGTCGCAGTTCATATCAACCGCATATGTACCATCATGTTTATAGCATGGATCTTAAAAGGTAAAAAAGTTTCATGAAACCATAGAATTGCCTTGCTTCTTAAAACTAGAAGAATGATAATAGCCCACAAGATTAATAAGAGTATGATATAATGTCTCTATTTTCCAGAACACATGTATGTAATTTTCCCTTATAGCTGCCGACAGTTTCTGTGCAGTGCTTAGTGATTAACACACTCTGGTGTTTCTAAATGGCCCCTACTGCAGATAGACTGCCCTAAGGAGCAGTTTTTGCCGCTGATAAATTGGTTTAGCCTAAGGACAACCCTCACGCATTCCACGCTCACTTTAAAATATCTCCAAGAAAAGCGCACCGCTCGAGAGGCGTAGCACTTTCATATGTAACACCACCAGATGTACACATGATAAATACTTGGACATTAAAAGAGCTAGCTTGCTTGTTCCTCACGGTAGCCCACCTTACGTTGGCCTCTAATTCCGAAAACTGACCACCCAAGATTGGCGACCGGGAACTCGAAAAAACAGTATTAAAAAAAGTGCTCGCTCATCTAGCCGGTCCTGCCTTTCTGTTCTATCCCCTCAGAAAAACTAGGTCTTACTTGCTAGACAAATTATGATTGAGCATCTTTGATTATATTTTTGTGCTAGACAGTAATTGAGGTGGCTAAAATATCCAACGAATTATTGAAAGCCATTTAATTGCTGTGTAAAAGAAGTCAGTATTCGCTATAATTACGCCTTGAACGCAAAAGTAGAAGGAGACAAGTCAAAGATTTGCAGTCGATTTTATTTCACATTTGTTGATCAAGAGGCTCAACTGTATGCTGTTAAGTTTTTAAGTGTCAAAGTCCTATAAAAAATATAAACTACAGTCATCCCGTTACTTTATATTTTAATTAACGGCAACTCGCACAGGAATGTTGGAAGGAAATTTGTTGTACTGCCTTTTCTTTGATTTACTATGCCGATATATTGATGCATATAATAAAAATTGCGCTCATTCCTAAATAAATTTTGCCTGGATATAAATAAAAAAAAGTCTGAAGGGTTTCAGATTTAACTGTTGTCCAAAAAGGTTTTTTAAGGTATTTTTACGCTCTCGCTGAACTCGCAGTCTACTAGTCTGCGGTTACACATAAAATCACCCAGTTTTCTTTTTGTCTTTTGAGCTTTATTATTAAACATTACTTTCTTCGCACTTACTCCATACCCACAGCAAAATTACAAAAATGTTAACAGCAGCATAACAGTATACGTTTAGAGTTCCCGATGCACGGTGAAGTCTTGGCATTCATTTTCCTGTTCTTTTTTCAGTATTTTTCCAGTTCATTATATCACTGTTCCGTTTTCTTACTAAGATGATTTTACAAAGCTTTCTTTTTTTTTTGTCTTTTTGTTATTAACATTTTGTGTGTTTACTTTATACATTAAAATTCTCATTCTTAACGCTTACGTCAGATAAAATTTGATTCAACAGCAAAACCACAAAATATTTAAAAACAGCATATCTTTAGGATTTTCGATAGACAGTCTCGGGCGCTGGAGACAAAAATGTTTTCTTCCGTACAGTGCTGCCCCTGATCGCTTTGAAATCGTTGAGTTGAATCGTTGAATCAAAAATTCGTTGAAGATTTACTAAATGTGAAATTGATAATAAAAAAAATTCGAAATTCAATGTTCGGGCTTCTACATGAACGCGTTATGGTGGAGGACTATGTTATTCAAAACCCGACATGAGCAACTGGAAGCCCGAATTTTGAATTTCGAATAGCTTTATTACCTATTTCGTTTGTAAAACTTTAACAAATTTTTTATCAAAAATCTCAACGATTTCAGAGCGAGCAATGGCAACATTGTACCGAAAAAATGATTTTTATAAATAAATAAAGGTAGCAAAAAAAGCGTTAAAAATGACCCTTTGGATATAATATAAAATATGAAAGCTTTCAGAATTTTTAATTTAATTTAACTTTTTTATTTTTATTTTCAGTTTTTTGCTTTCTACAAATAAAATACAGGACAAGTAATAAAACAATGTAATAAAACTTGTAATAAAACAATTTGTTTTGAGATTGTTAATTTGTAAATCAGTAGTTTGATTGAGATATTTTGAAAGAGGATGTTTCTTGTTATAATTGTTTGCTGTAAATAAAAATAGTAACAAATAACTTCATTTGAAAGCTATTACGTGTTTGGCTGAACATATTAAATGAACTGAAGTGAACTTGGCAGAACGCTACAAATTAACTTCAAATTCTGTTTGGAATTTAAACGATTTTAAAAATGATAAAAGCATTCAAAATATTGGAAAAATCATTGATCCAAATCGTTGAATTATTTTTGATATATCAAAAAAATAAAAATTGCCAGTATCTATTCAAAATGCTCAGAAGTGTGAACCATATTCCAAGCTAACACTAAGGAATCTGAAATTTATCATAAGAAAAATCAAACAAACTCCAAAACTGGCTTATTAATCTTTAACCGCTTATAATAAAAATTAACCCTGAAAACGTTAGAAGAGTTATTAAAGGCACATGGATACAGGGGGTGATCCACTAGAAGAAAATTCTTTGCTAATGGAGAACAATGAAAATATGCTTGGCACCCGCAAAAGCCATGGCAAGCAAAGATTTATTAATACATTTATCGATACAAAATTTAACAATATTATTTTACTCAATCTTAAGAGAAGACTTTAAGTTTAATATGTTAGGCTATTTTGATATTAATAATCAGATGTATACAATTTACATGAAGTAGAAGCAATTAGAATAATTAGACACATGCTTCATTTTGCGAAGACTTCAAACATTTTATTATTGCAACAAAAAGATAACTGCGCAGAAAAAAAAAAGAAAAAAAAAAAGAAAATCTGAAAGGTTACAGATTTTAAATTACGTCCAAAGGGGCGTGTTTTTAACATTTAGTGTGTTACCTTTATTTATTAAATATCATTTTCTTCGCGATTAAACCATAAAATTCACTTAAAGAACAATATCGCAAAATAATTTTAAGCTGAAATTATCTTTAGAATTTCCTGTACACAGTCTCACGCACTGGAGATAAAAATGTTTTTTTTTCTGCACAACATTGTCATTTGAAATCCTTGAGTTTGTTAATCAAAAGTTCGTTAAAGTTTTACAAAATATAAAATCGATAATAAAACAAATTCCAAATTTCAAATTTGTGCTTCCAGATGCCCAAATTCGCAGCAGGATTACCCCATTCAAAATTTGATGGCTCTAGGTATCGTCATTTTATCACAATGCGAGAAACATACATACATCTATGCACATTCTTTATTATTTAATTTCTTTAAATATAACACAGAACTGCGATATTTACTGGCAACAGTTTGAAAAATGAACCGACACTTAATGTTTCCGAAGCAAATTCGCAAAATGAAACCAATAGTCCTTCAGGGGCAAAGTCCCTTAGGTCTAGAAAAAAATGTACACTGCGGAAAAAAAAAAGAAATGCGATAAAACGAACACTGCGTAAAAAAAAAATAACAAATAGAAAAACAAACAAAAAAAAATCTGAAAGATTTCAGATTTTAAATTACGTCCAAAGGCGCGTTTTTTTAACGTTTCGTGTGCTACCTTTTTTTATTAAATATCATGTACTACGTACTCAAACCATAAAATTCAGTTCAAAATCAATATCGCAAAATCATTTTAAAATGAACATATCTTTAGAATTTCCGTAAGTCTCGTGCGCTGGAGATAAAAATGTTTTTCTTTTTCCGTACAGTGTTGCCATTGCTCGCTTTGAAATCATTTAGTTTGTTAATCAGAAATTCGTTGAAATGTTACAAAACATAAAATCGATAATAAAGCAAATTTCAAATTCAAAATTAGGGCTTCCAGATGCCCATATTCGCAGTAGGATTACGTCATTCAAAATTCGATGGCTCTAGGTTTTATCACAATGCGAGAAACATGCATACATTTATGCAGATTTTTCATTTTTTAAAATTTAATGCAGAGCGATAACATTTAGTGGCAACAATTTGAAAAGTGAAACGGGCATTCAGAGTGATTCAACGCAAAATCGCAAAATGAAAGTAATAGTCCTTCGGGACTAAATCCCTTTGGACTAATAAAAAAAAGGAAAAAAAAAGAAAAAGAAGAAAAAGGTACAGTTCTACATCTCCCGTTCTACTGAGCCGATTGACGAAATTTACATTGCGTTTCCCACGTCTCGAAAGCACGATTTAGGATATGTATTAGATTTATAAATAGTATTGTTCTAATATAGGTATTTTGACATAAAATCGGACTTTTTCTCACATGACATGCTTATGTTTTTCCATGTTTTGATTCTACGATTCAAATTATGCTAAACTGCCAATTTTTGTAAGACTCGCACGAGTAGTTTTTAAAACATTAACTCTCAAAATTTTAGCTCCTCAATGCTAATTCAATTTGGCATGTATTTATTATTATATCTTTTTTTATTACACTTACTTGATTCCTTTTTCACAGTTCGAAATTTATGTTCACTCCAAATAAAATTCATCCATTTTTTATAATTTATGTTTAAAATTTCTATTTTCAAATAATTTTTATAAATTTTTCGAAAAATATTTTGGATTATAACCCATAAAAGTTTTACCATTAACTTAAATTATGTGTATTTTTAAGTATAACCTGCAAAAGCTTTGAGCTTTTTATTCAAAATTTTCTAAAACATACGTGAATTTATATATTTTATAGGCGCGTTTTGAAATTTGGCATGTTTGTCGAAAGCGATAATAACATCTAATGTGATTTACGCACTTTGCTAAACTTGTAGGAACGATGTGACATTTTTTTCGCTCCTGCACAATGGAAGGGATAGGAAAATAGATTGACATGTATTAAGAAGTTCACCAAGTGAATTATTCCTGACGCAAACTGAAAAAAAAAATTCGCCAAGTTAATTTTTTGAATTTCTCCGTCAATTTAGCACCAAATTTTACAGAATTTAATATTTAGGCGTAATTTGATTTGTAGAATCGAAATATGGAAAACAATTGGTATGTTATTTAAGAAAAAGACCCATTTTGAGTCAAAATATGTTTGTTAGAGCAATTCTATATAAAAATCTAGTATATATTCTAAGTCGCGCTTACGAGACATGAAGAACGCAGTTTGAATTTCGTCAATCGGCCCAGTAGAACAGGAGATATAGAACTGTCCCATTTTTTTTCTTCGCAGTGTACATAGCTTTTAGATAATATTAGTTTTGCGTAAAATGCATGAAACTGAGGTGTAATGTAGCTACGTATCAAAGTTATAGAACAAACGATATTTAGTAGAACGAGCAATATATTAAAAACCAAAATTGCTTTAACATTTTCGTACGATGTTAACTTGTTATTAATGAAATTTAAATTCTAACAATTTTTAAGTTATTTGAAAATGCTGTTGCAAATGTTGAGGTAATCAACATCTAACAATTAACTCATTTTGAAAAAGAAGAATAATAGTTAGCTTGGCCCACTAATATTTTATAACTTATCTTCTTCACTATGAACTTGGACTGATTGCAGAAAATTCGCATGCAGTTGTGATGGTCAAGTCTTTGCTCCCATGATTAAATCTGAAATTTTTACAAAAATTTCCAAATATACGCTCATTTTCTTAGCTTATTGATTAATAATTATGTTTTAAATTTAAACTGAGTATTTAATATTAAAATCGTAAATGTATCTAGATGCTCGTGGTACTTCTTAGCTAATCAAAAGACGTGAAGCTAGAGACTTTAGGTCGCGAAATATGCTAACGGAAGATTTATTGTACCCATTTTGTAGCAAGTAAAATTTAGTAAAATGACAAAAGGTTTCGTATTTTCAAATCAAATATAATTTTAAAAATCATAGAAGCGCATATATGAGAATCAATAAAATAGTTTTACGAGCTCTACAAAATCATAAAGGTATTAGTAGTAGTATAAGCTATTTTCTCCCTCCTATCCGCATGCCTTCGTGGTGTAATTGTAAGCATACTCGACGCATATTCGAGAGGTCAAGAGTTCGACTCCCGGTGAGAGAGCCCTGAGCATTTTTTACTTCTCCAGCGTCATAAAACCTAATGTCTCTACAGTGCCTCCTGAAGTAAAAGGTGGTGGACTTTAATTTCTTACTACTAGGATTTGGCAGTCGGATCCTTTCATCACCAGTCGCCCTTTAAAAGGGGGAATATATAAGGTATTTTCTCCCTTCTTTCCGAGTGCTTTTGTGGTGTAACTGGAAGCAGACTCGACGCTTGTTCGAGTACCGACGAGCGTATCGCATTTTTCCCACTTCTCCAGCCTCAAAAAAAAAACCTATTAACTCTACAGTGTTACTCTATAAAATCATCTCTTAAAAAGGAAGATGTCAGTCAGTAAAGTGTATAAAAGGCAATAAATAGCTGCCGATTAAAAATTATACAAACACATGAGAGAAATAAATGGGAAGTGCAATAAAATAAAATGTTAAATAAAGATTAAAAATAGCATAAAGAAAACTGAAAGCTTTCAGCTTTTACATTACCCCCAAAGGGGCGTTTTTTTAACGTTTTGTGTGTTACATTTATTTATTAAATATCATCTTCTTCGCACTTAAACCATAAAATTCAGTTGAACAGTAGTATCGCAAAATAATTTTAAAACGAGCATAGCTTTAGAATTTTCGGCACACAGTCCCGCTTTTCAGATATTTTTTTTCCCTTACAGTGTCGCCATTGCTTGCTTTGAAATCGTTTAGTTTGTAAATCAAAAATTTGTTAAATGTTTACAAAATATGAAATAGATAATAAAGCAAATTCCAAATTAGGGCTTCTAGATGTCCATATTCGGGGGAGGATTATGTAATTCAAACTTTGATGGCTCTAGGTACCGTTGTTTTTTCACAAAGCGAGAAACATGGTAACATTTATGTAGATTCTTCATTATCTAATTTCATTAAATATAATACAGGGCTGTAATATTTGGTGGCAATAATTTGAAAAGTAAAACGACATTTACAGTGAACTAACCAAAATGCCAAAACGAAAACGAAATTGATAATCCTTCTGAGCAAATTCCCCCTTTGGACTAATACTCAAAATTAAGAAAAATATTCGATGGAAATAAAAGAAATAAGCAAAAATATTTATATTTTAACAAAAAATATATCTTATTAGATTTTTCATTACGAAATAAAAATAAATGTATTAGGATTTTCTTTTTTTCCACCTATAAGTTTAAACCAAATCTTAGAAATTTGAAAATATCATAATCAACGGATTTATTTTAGTACAAAAGATTTATTTCTTAGTAAATTATATTTATTTCAAAACTTTTGCAGCCTAATCGACGATAAGTTTTCATTCTTAATTTTCAGTTAACTACATTACGCCTCACATTTAACTTCACGTTTTCAAGTTATCATTTACTAAGCGAGATGATTGCGTATTTTACGAATCTGTTCGTATATTTCAATTTATTTTGCTTCCTCGATTCTTCGAGTTATTTCTCTGGCAATAACAAACTGCTTTCCTAGAATGCCACTTTTCTACCGCTCTTAGTTTATAAATATAAACTGTTTAAAGTATTCCTTTATTAGCTGTTAAATACACTTTATGAGTACACGATGTTTTGCATTTTCTAAAATTCACCCGATGTTTTTGTGAAGATGTTTTCAACGATTTCTAGTTCTCAGAAGCAAGCGAATGTTTTTTTTAATTAACCTTGTCAATAAGTTTCACATGCAATAATATTTTGATAACTGTTTCCTTTAACTTTTAGTGAATGTAACATTTATAAATTTATCTAAAAATCCCAAGCTTTCTTAAATTTCAAGTCAAAACTATTCTTTTCATCCTATTATTTAACAGTAGTTCATTGCTTGTTTTTTGTGCAGTAAAGGAAAAAAAACCGCATACTGATATAATAATTGCTATTAAACATACATAACGAATACCTCTATTCAAATAACTATCTGTAGTTGAAATAATGATTTGATGCTAACTAAGGGTAAGGTAATTTCCATAATTATACAGCAGTTGTTATGAAGCAGGAGCAAATGCCCATTTCGATTGTTCAGAAAGAAAATAATACTTAATATAATAAATATTAAGTAATAGCATTTAGACAGTAGTGGAATCAGTAATCGTAGTGATGTCGTGGGATGTATTATCGTATATAAATAAGCACTCCAGATAGAAAAGCTAACGAACGACAAGGAAAATAAGTTAATCAATCAGTTTCATTTCAAATTCAACTTGATAATGTGACAAAGAATTAAATGTGATTTGAAACCAATTGTGGATATTAATTGCATTTAAGCACATATCCATTGTGGGCAAATATATGATTCACACTTTAGAACAATGAAGCTTAATGTTTTTGAAATGAAACATTCAAATTTGCTGGCGAATTTAAAATTCAAGTTTAAAAAATTTCTTTCTAAAGGATCTTCATTTTAAACATAATGGGAGGTTTCAAAACGTCTACATTTTCACACTTAAGGATAAAAGTCTCATTGCTTCCTTGTTTTCTCAAAACCAGGTCTAATGCTTATATTCTTCAAACAATTTAGAACATATTACTAACTTTAGCAGTTTCCTATGGTTTATTTATTTATTTTATTGCCTTTTGTTCGATGTAAATCTTCACAACAAGAATCATAGAAAGTACTGGAATCAATTTATCAAATACGTCTTCATAAAATAAGTCAATATTTAAGGTGATTACTATATAAAGTTTAAGATTTCCTTTTGACCATGACGTAGCAAAAATTGTAAAATGAATTTCGAACACTATTTGCCATCTGCGGTTTGTAATTATATAATCCGTAACAATTTATTATCTTTTTTTGAGGTCGGAAAAATTAAAAAAAGAAATGAATAAAAGGAAAGAATCCCGTATAAGGGGATTTTTTAATGTTTTTTTGTCTTTTATGCTCTTGCTGAACATCTCAGGTTAGCAATCTACTGTTACACTCAATTCTGCTAACACACGTTTTTCCCATTTGAGTTTTATTATCAAGCATCGTTTTTCTTTGGATTTACGCCACGTAAATTCTCTATTCAAGAGCCATTTACGCCACTTCCAAGAGCAAAATTACAAAATGTTTAAAAATAGCGTGTCTTTAGAATTCTGATGGAGTCATTTAGGAGCTGCTACACAATTTTTTAATATATGCTATATTATTTCTTTGAAAACTAACCGCTCGACGGCCAGCCGCCTAAAACAGTTTCCATAAAAAAATCAAATGTGGACACAAATGAGTTCCTTGTAAGGCCTATTAAATTATATACTTTTTTTTCATTTCATTTAAACTTATTTCCTCGAAT
Source organism: Stegodyphus mimosarum (assembly GCA_000611955.2). NCBI lineage: Eukaryota > Metazoa > Arthropoda > Arachnida > Araneae > Eresidae > Stegodyphus > Stegodyphus mimosarum. The sequence continues at coordinate 92,550 of KK122427.1, forward strand.
TATTCTAATTTAGTTAGCCGATTCCAGAAGGCAAACTCAAAATGACATTAAAAAGTAAAATTTTTTTTAAAATTAAGTATACCGCTAAGTTTCTGTTGTGAGGGAGTCAAACTTCTTATATTTTTTCCCATGACGAGTATACAAAATTTCTAAAAAGAAGACATGAACAGGGAGACCTTATTAAAAACGGATTTTGTTATTTGTCGAAAATTTATTTTTTTTTAAATCTGACATTGCCAAAACATGAATATTGTCGTCATTTAAAACATTTCCGTTCGAGTTGTATGACTACGACAAACGATTGCGAAAAAAAGGCCGGGTAAGGACTTTTAGGCCGGGTAAGGTGTGGGATTGGTACTGTCGATTGCAATGAAAAGGGGCAGTGCACAATCAGGAGTTGTAGACACACATACAAATTTTCAACGTTCTGCGATAAATTATTTTGGAGTTATGGGAGATACAAGCATAAGTACATACGAATGCAAAATATTAAGTGCATACGAATATAATATGCAGATACGAACGAATACATTATAATACGTGCATTCGTACGTATGTACATAAGTACAGAAGTCATAAAAACATTCCTTCTGAAAACACTTTTAATTTATTTTACAGCCTTTTTTGGAAAAAAAAAGTATCCTTTGTTCCATCCATACATACAGTCACCACACAAAAAAGTCGTCCATATGTATTCCGGAATGATCAGAATGGATATTTATATTGAAATATAACGCGTGGAATTTTTAAACAATTACAATACTTCCTTTGTAGAGAGATTAGGATTTTTTTATGCTGAGAGATGAGAAAAATGAGCAATGCCCTTACCGGGACTCGAACCAAGAGCTTCTCGAATATGCGTCAAGCATGCTGACCACTACACCACGAAGGCATGCGAAGAAGGTGGGAGAAATACCTTATATAATTCCCTTTTTAAAGGGCGACTAAGGATTAGGGGACCCAATCGCCAAATCCTGGTGGTGGAGAACCATCATCCACCGCAATTTTTGTTCGGGAGCCACTTGTAAAGACATTAGGATGTTTTTGATGCTGGGAAACGTGAAAAAAGAGCAATTCCCTCGTCCCGACTCGAACCACGGTCCTCTCGAATACGCGTCGAGCGTGCTGACTACTACACCACGAAGGCATGCGAAGAAGGCGGAAAAAATACTTTATAACTTCCTTTACAAAGAAGTAAAATTCATACAATGATTATAATGAGTCTAGCTAGTGAGATTTCATAAAACTTTTAAAATTTCTGATCATACATCTCATGATTCATATGCATTTTTATTTAAATCAACATCAACTTTAAACATTTTAAAAGAAACGTTTTTCGATTTTCATCAGTTTTATTAACGGTGAAGACATAGTTCTTAAATTGTTTTTTTATCTTTAATGTGTATGTCTTGATTGAGTGTATGATTGTGATTGCCACTTTTATGCTGTCCAAAACTTGTGAACATAAATATATAGACAAAGTCATATAAAGGTCCATTTCCAACATTAAAAATAGCACTTAAAATCAAAGTATGTAGATAAGTATAGTTACGACAGTTTGGTACTTTATTTTGCGACAGCTTGGTATTTTATTTTATACGTTAAAGTTTTATGCAGGTCTAGTGGAATATTCCTATGTATGCTGTAAGCCTAAATCATGTTCTTGTCAAATTATGTAGTTTAATTCTGATTTTCTGATGAATACAGAAAATTTCAGTTTAAGGCTAGGATCATCAAACATATATTTACGATTCTACATTGCCTTATTAAAGAGGACTTAAAACAAAATGTATAAGAATATTGTGTGTATTAAATTTCATGGTTATTCAATTCTTATCTGCAGAAACGTTTTCAGCATATTACAGACTTACCTTTTTCTAAGAAAAGCACTTAATTTTTTTCTGAATAAAGCTTATTTATGTTACTGATTCAAGCAGAGTTTTAATCCATATAATCCATAATTTTCTATTTTACATATTTGCATCCTCACGAATAAGTACTATATAAAAGGAATTAACTGTCAAAATGGATATTTTTTCCACGGATGCATCAAGCAAACTGGGATTTTTAGCGGTAAAAAGATCAGTCAATTGTGACAATTATGGAGAATATTTCTACTACGATGTCAAGGTGAAAGCTCGCGTCAGCCATGTGAAGAAAATGAAAAACAGATTACAGAAAAAGTGTTCATTCTCTCTTTTATAGAAAACTGTAGGCTAGTTTCTTATTTTCGCTTTTTTGGGAAAAACGGATTAGTTTAACGTAAGCTGTGCGCAGGTTGTTTGAAGGGATGTGCCTTCATAATCTAGTATAGCAACTTTTCTCTTGCTGATGACTTCCTCGAAAGCATTCAGTATCTCATAGTGTGACAGGATTGCACAGTCAAACATCTAATTGTTTAAGAAATTAGCTTGTACTGGAGTTTTCATAAAATTGGACATATATTTTATTTATTGTACTCGTACTGATTACCACAAAAAATTACTTTATTTTCTAAATGAGGTTCCGGGTTGTTTGATTTTATGGCAACAACACGAGGGCCTTCTCCTAAAGGAAAGTATACCTCATAAAAAGATTATCTAAGAGAAACTAATACCGATGTTATACAAAAGAGGCAGCTTATAAGGTATTTCTCCCGCCTTCTTCGCATGCCTTCGTTGTGTAGCGGTCAGCAAGCTCGACACGCAATCGAGAGGGTTGTGGTTCGAGTCCCGGATAGGGCATTGCTCATTTAATCATCTCGTCTGCTTCAAAAATGCGTTATGTCTCTATAAGTTGATTTCCGGGTATTTGAATCTAGATCAAATTACCCATTTTCTCTTTTCTTATTGCGTGCCCATTGCAATTGGGCAGCTAAGCGGTAAAGTCGTCGTACGATGGTCGCACGCTCCCGGAGCTCGAATCCCGGCGAACGGGCTGGTTGCATGGGCGTTTTCCTCATATGTAACGTGCATACGAGCCATTTCCCTTAGAAAGTGCCCCACGAAGGCATCCCTCTTCTTAGGCAGATAGCCCTCATGGGCTTTGCCTTAATCAAATCAACCAAATTAAGCCATACTATTGCAATTGGATGCACGCAGACTAGCAGTCGGGAGGTTTCTAGTTCGAATCTCGGTTCCTCATTTAAAATCAATTAGCTATTGTTTGAACTAAATTCGTGGTAAATGATAGTTAGTCACCATAGGAAGTCTGCTATTCGGTAGGAATTGGCGCCTCCTTCCTAGTTGCCCTTTAAGAATAGGAAAATGTAAGGAATGTGTGAGTGAGTGAGTGCCCCGCTATAAGATGGCTTAGGACCGTTGAACCAAACGAAATTATTGGCCATCACAGGAAGGATTATGTACTAAAGCAGTTTCTATATTTTACAAAGTCTTTCTTGTTCAAAATTAGTTCACGTTAATAGTCACACTAAGTACCTGAAAGAATCGCTCAGATTTACACTTCTTGCTGAAGGAAACAAGCTGTACTATTCTATCATAACCTTACCAGTAGTTCGAGAATTATTTAGCTTGATACCTGCAGTCTCCAAGCGTTATCCTGATTGTCTGCTTTAAATTCTGATTATTTCGAATGTAATGTTATTCACGGTGTCTTGAAATGTTCTATATATTATCAAGGATTACTCTATTTTCAAGGGTGTTGGATGTCCACGTTGCACGCTGGGTTTTTTTAAGTGCCAGATTTTTATTTTCAGCTTTTTTCCCACTTGCCCTTTTGTGCTACAATTGAAAGCACCTCCAAGAACCAGTTGAAAAGTTCGAATTCCAGCGAAAGCGTCGGTGATTTTTCATGTTTCCTGCCTCGAAACAAACATATTGTCTGCTTTCAAAGTCTTGCCTACTCAGCCATTGATGGGCTCTCAAAGTAGGTAATGTTCTGAGCGATTTCTAAGAACTTTACTGAAAATAACATATGCTTTTAAAGCACATAACTGCAAACAACTTAGGCAACTTATAATATATATATATATATATATTTTATAAGTTAATACAAAAACCTGTACTATAATCAGTTGTGGGGGAAAAAACCCTATCCATTACCATTAAAGGACAAAGCAATTATAACTTCAGACAGGTTATAAAAATGTCATTTTTAACTTTAATAGCTCACAATTTAGTTAAAACTTTGTCATCTGAAATGTTTTTAAAATTAATTAAAACAGCTTTAAGCCTCAGTATGGTTATTAGCCCAAAGGACGTTAGTCCAGAAAGGCTCTTAATATCATTTTGACATTTTGCGTTGGTTCACTATAAATGTCGGTTCACTTTTCAAATTGTTGCCAACAAATATTAGACCTGGGTGCTATATTTAAAGAAATTAAATAATGAAGAATCTGCATAAATCTATGTATGTTTCTCTCATTGTCATAAAACAACAGTACCTAAAGCCATCAAATTCTGAATAATGTAATTTTACACTGGGTATAGGCATCTAGAAGCCGGAATATGAAATTTGTTTTATTATCAATTACATATTTTGTAACAAAACTCAACGGTTTCAAAGCGAGCAATGGCAATACTGTACAGGGAAAAAAGATTATCTCCAGCGACTGTGTATCGGGAATTCTGAGGATATGCTTATGCGATATTACTGTTGAATTGAATTTTATGGTTTAGGTGCGAAGATCATGATATTTAATAAATAAAGGTAGCACACAAAACGTTAAAAAAAGCCCCTCTGGGAGTAATGTAAAATCTGAAAGTTTCAGATTTTATTTTTTTCCAAATCTTTAATTTCACATTAAAAATATTTTTAAACAGTATAGTATTGCTAAATTTGAATCGTCAACTTTCTGTAGTTAAAAGAATAGTTTATGTTTCGTAAAATTTCGCTTAGTTAGAATTATTTTTCTCGTTATTTCTCTCTTTATACAAATAAACGTTTACACTTTACTACTCCAAAAGGTTGAAAGAAGTGTTTCAAAATAAAATGACCAACAATTCATTTTCAAATTTCTTTACGCAAGTTAAATAACGTATGTCACATAGTTTCAAAAAATTCTTGTTTTGCGGACTACTAAGGGTTTATATAAAGAATGATTTGTTATTTATAATTATTTAATATATATAAAATAGTATGCACAATATGACATATATTTTCTAAGAGTCTAAAATTTTGAGCAAAAGTTGAGTGAAGCAGATTTAAATAATGCAGCAAAAAATACCTTTATTTAAAGCTCTTGTGCTGCAAAATGCACGTTCATAAGGTAATAAAACATTTACAACGTTATATTTGTTGAAAGACTAAACAGTAATTGATTGCTGTTTTGACAACGGTCTCAATTTTAATATCGTTCCTCGAGTTTCCAATTTTATTTATTTATTTTTTTAAATTTTAAAATATCTGAAAGGTTTCAGATTTTGATGGTCTGTCAAAACGGTTTGTAAATGCTATTTAGGCTTTCGCTGAACTCGCAGTCTACGAGTCTGCTGCTACACTCACTCCTATTAACCCATTTTTTTTTTGTCTTTTTAATTTTATTATTAAGCATCATTTTCTTCGCCCTAACGTCGTATACAGTTCAATAGCAAAATTACAAAAATTTTAAAAGCCGCATAGCCGTATATGTTTAGAATTAGTTGGTTTATAATTCCCGATGTACCGTTAAGTGTTGGCATGCAATTTTCCGTTTTTTCAATCTTTCCTCAGTTTATCATGTCAATGTTCAGTTGTCTTACTAATATGACTCTACAAAACTTTTGTCTCTTTATTATTAACGTTTTGCGTGTTTACTTTATTTATTAAATATCGCTATCTTGACGCTTACGTCACATGAAATTCGATTCAACAGCAAAATAACAAAATATATAAAAACAGCATATCTTAAGAATTTCCGATAGACAATCTTGTTCGTTGAAGAGAAAAATATTTTCCATACAGTGTTGCCACTGGCTTTAAAATCGCTGAGCTTCTTAATCAAAATTTCGTTAAATTTTCAGTAAGTATGAAATAAATAATAAAACAAATTCCAAATTCAAAATTCGGATTCCAGTTGCCCATGTGTGGGTGAAGGACCGCGTTATTCAAAATTTGATGGCTTTAGAGACTGCTGTTTTTTCACAGTGCGAGAAAAATACAAACTTTCAGGCAGATTCTTCATTTTTTAATTTCTTTAAATATAATGGGTCGGCCAATAAGTTGTGGCTTTTTTTTTTTTAGGTTCCACAAAAATAAACAAGAACTGATCAACTGTGCATTCTACTTTGGTCTTTACAACTTCTTCCCGACGTTCAAAAGCTGTTAAGTGCCTCCACGTTAGAAATTACCGTGTTCGAATTGTCATCTTTGAGTAACTTAAACTAATTGTGAGTCGTCCTACACGTCACAAATCTCTGTAGCCACTTCTATGGCTTTGGAACCTTGATTAAACGCAAAAGGACAAGGTATGGAAAATGCTCTTTCTTGTCGACTTGACATTTTATTTTAGACATAAAAAGAACAATAAAAAAAAGATCAGCATAAAACTAAACACACTATTTTATACAGCATATAATTCTCTATCGAATAACATAAAATGCATTGCAATGCATAAAATAAAGTACATAAAATGTACAAAATTTCGTTTTTTACACAAAATTTCACTTAAAAAACTTCAGGACTTATGGGCGAACCTAATAATACAGGTGATAATATTTGGTGGCAACAATTTAAAAAGTTATACGTCATTTATAGTGATTAAACGCAAAATGTCATTTCGAACTTCGATGCCATTATGGACTAATATCCCTTTTAGACTAATAAGATTTTCTGAGCAGAATTCCAACAAAAACAAAAGACTGTTGCCATGAGTGATGTTCATGTGAGCTATCAGACAATTTTCTGTGAAAACTATACTTATAATAATTTAATTTGCACACACTGAAATTTATGCGAATAAAGGAATTTTAAGACCATAAAATATTGGGTGTCCAATATCGCTGGAAATTTTACAAAATCTGTGCAAATAATATCCTTTGTTTACAATACACAAATCTAATAGGTGCTGTCAATCCGAAGATAAGCGTAACGAATCCTTTGTTCCAGTTGTTATATGCAAACAATCTTCTTAGCGTGCATAAACAAGGCATACCATAAATGAATTTAGACAGCTGAGGGTGGTAGGTTCAATCTTGACGAGCATGACGAATCCTTTCTTCCATATTCTGTCTACCGGTAATCTTAGCGTAAATCAACTACTTTATGTGATTCTACAAATGCAAATTAAGCAATGTGGTACGTTGAAGCCAGTGAAAACTTCTTTGGAGATCTGCACAATATCCAAGAATCTGGTCTTTAATCTCTATATATTCGAAATGCGAGATCCGCTAGTCAGTCAAAAAGTAACGTTAATTTATATAAATTAATCAACTTTGTATGCAGTTTATTTGAAATATTTAAGTAACTAGAATCGTTTTAAATCACAAAATCACTGAAGTAAATTGATATTTAGCATCTGATAACACTTCTTTTTTGAATTACACTCCATATTCAGATTTATATCAAAATTCTAAAGCGGTTTTCTGGAAAGAGGATATTATTAAGGTATACGTGGCATATTAAACAATTAATGTTCCCTAAGAAAGGTGAGGAAAACTAAAAGAATTCTAATAGCATAGTTTTATGTAAATTACTTATAGGACCTGAAGTTTAGAGAATATAAGTACTGAACTGTGAATTTTGCATAGTTTGATAAATTTACCCATACTCTGTATTAATAATAAATAAAATTTTCCAAAATGTGGAGCAATGTTTAGTAAGCAAATAAAATTTTTCACTTCATATTTAATGGCTATACAGATGCATCTTCTACGCCTGTTTATTTCTGTTACCATTTAACACCTCAAAGAAAACATTTTTCAAGGTATTTATTGCTTGCAATAAGTGAATCTGGCTTGCTGGCAAGAAAAAAGCATTGCTATTCAAAGGAAATATTTATTGCAGACCTGGTACGCATATGAGCCAATGAAATTTTAGCGTCATTACTGTTTTTGATGCTGGAGACGTGAAAAATGTACACTGCCTTCGCCGGAACTCGCACCCTAGACCGCTCGAATACGAGTATGCTTCCAATTACACCATGAAGGCGTAAGGAAAAGAGGGCGAAAATACTGCTGCGAAAAATTCGGCGGTTGCGCCTGTATGTAAGCTTTCCGGCATAGCATTAGGGTTGCCATAAAATAGTGTATGGTAGGGTTGCCATATTGGCGACTTTATCGCCCATTTGGCGACCAAATAGGCGATATCCCATGGTCCAATCGGGAAGCTTCTAGAATAATTTCCTGTCGAGATATTTCTCGAAACGTGTGGAACTTTAAGAAAAGCTATATAAACCCTTGCGTTTCTGAGAGCAGTTAGTTGGAAAATTGTGAAGAATTGTGAAGTATTGCGAGGTTGTGAAGAGTGTGATTAAGTGTGAGGTTGTGAGAATAGCTGCTCACTGCGAGTGCTAAGCTACGCGAGAGTTCTGTGAACGGAAAGCAATCGAGATAGTGCTTTGCCGTGAAGCTATCTTTACAGTATAGCTTGACAGTGGATTGGTGATTGTTCCACGGTGTTTATTATAAGTTTAGTGTTGCCGTGAAGCTACCTTTACAGTTACAGCCTGAAGCTGTGTTGCTGATTGTTTCAGCGTATTTATTGTAGATTTTCGACGCTTTTAAAGGTAATTTTGGAACTGTGCTGTAAATAGTGATTCCTGTAAATAAATTGTGCTTTTTATTGTTCTGCATCGTGTTTTCATCGGATACTCTCAAATCCACGAACCCGTATAACGCAACAATACCTTAGCTACTTTTCCTTTTAAAGGACGACTGGGGATTAAGTGCTCAGTCGCCAAATCCTGGTAGTGAAGAATTATTGTCCACCAACTTTTACTTAGGGCGCCACTTGTTTGAACCATGGATCTCTCTAATACTCAGTGAGTATTCTTTCAGTAACACCACGAAGACATGGGGAAAGGAAGAAGAAAATAACCATATAAAATAAATGCACAGCTGTATGATTTGGATCATTACTTTTTTTTTTTTTTTTTTTTTTTCATCTAAATAAGAGAATGTGGCCAAAATTTGTGATGAAGTAGTATCATAGCGAATTTTATTTTCTATTTCCTACCATTTGGCATTGCTCTTTTTGACAACTTTTTATAATGCATGATTTAATATTCCGCATTTTGAGTTCCTGTGCAATTAACTTTTAAACGGGTAATCTAATTACAACTGTTTAGCATAAGACTGCTTGGAGGCTTCAAATGGGCGAAGATTAAGTTACAAATTTTATAAATTATTTTCATGTTTTAAAGTTTTTGAATTTTTTTAACTCTTCGAAATTTTAAAGTCTTCAAGATCTTAGACTGTAATTTGAGGTTATTAGATCCAAAATCAGTAATGTGGTGTAATCTGATTACAAACTACATCTGCGTAATCTGACACTAATCTGATTAATTCTCATGAAATCTGTAATTAGTCTGCAATCTGAATTTTAATATTCCAGTTTGATTTCTATTTCTTACTTGTCTATTTACTTTTATTTAATTTTCTAAGAGACTCAAAATATTCGATATCTACTTAAAGAGATATATATATAATTATAAAAATCAAATGATTATTTTAATAAGAATTTTTATTTTATATAGTCCTATTTTCTTTTATGCTTACAATATCTTCTGATTTGCTTGCTAAAAATAATCCAAATCTTATTAAACATTTTTGTATCATTTCTTCCTTAAACTTCCGCTTTCGTTTCAGTACATTACTAAAAATAAATTGGAAATACTAAAATTTTGAGAAGTTTATATTATTCTTAGAAAAGACATACATAAAATGAAGAACAAAAAACAACTGGTTTAGCTTGAAATTAAGCCTGCAGTGAGAAAAGAGTTTTAAGACACTATAAACTCTGCGGCACAAACAGCACTTAGAGAGCTATGGCTGGCAGTGCCCTGATATCTGTTTTTAGACCGTGGGCTCCGGATTGCCTGTGCATCTTTGCCTAGACAAGTGGTCAGCCTGTCGCAGGATCCCCGGTGTTTGGTCCCCAAGCGAACTTGAACTCATTTCATCGACCCCCTCAAGGAATGAAAAGCTGAGTCAACCTTGCCCATCCCCAGGATCGAACCCCAGACCTGTTGTGCTGCTGCTCGAAGCGACAGCAACTGCGCCACCGGGCTTCTTAAGACTAATTATTTACATGAAAATAGTATTCGGTAAAACAAGTACTATGCTTAGTCCCATTGAATAGTATTAAAAATTTTAAATTGCCATTATAGAAACAGACTTACTGTGGTTATGAAAGATAAACTACTTCCAAAATTACTACAGTAACTTCTTTCTATGATTTAAAGTATGCGTGTATAGAATTTACGATAATCATTTATTTGTTTCATAGTTTATAATATTATTCAGAGCGTTTAGTGAAACTGTAAGCTAAAGGAATCAATGAAACTTTGTATAATCATAATGAAATATATTAAAATGAAGCGTTTCCGGTTTCAAGAGCACTCATACCGCATGAATACTAGGCAATTATTAGTGAAGGTAGTTCACTTCAGTCATCAACCTAATACTCGCCCTTTGAAGGGAACGAAAGTGAATAAATTAATGCTTTCAAAATTGTGTTGGCCATTACCACTGAATGCTCTTTCAGCAAACATGAGCAGTTCATAAGCTGAGATTTCACTGCTTAAATTTCCGCTCGTTTCTATAAATTATTCATTTCTTGTGTCATTGTTATGCCTGGAGTAACTTGTAACATATCAATTAACTTTTCCCCCAAAAAGTAGCTGTTCGCAAAAACATAGTAAAGTCACTGAATCCTCCCCACCTTTTCCTAAGGAGTCTTGTAAAATCAGATGCGGTAGAACTAAGAGGGATATACAGTAGAAAAAGGAAAGAACAATGAATCTAGACAGGAAAGGCAAGAACAAAAGAAAAGCAGGAGAGGAAAAAGGTCCTCAGATTACCGACAAGACCTTTGCTACGGGTCAAGGATTACAATGGACGATTTACATGCCGAGAGACGTCGGACAGAAGTTCCACTGACCCTCATGTCGTGGGAGAAGAGATGATATGATCATCAGATGAGTTAATCTAAGGTAAAAGTCTTTCGTAGATAATCGCACTTTTTGCATGTCGTGAATAACACCATGTTGAATACCCGTGAAAGGAAAGCAATTAGTAGTCGTTGACGGGTACTGAAGATTTTACTCCAATAGCTTTCAACGCATATCTAAAAATGGAAGGATTTTTCGTTTAAACTACAAGTTAGATATCAGTTTCCTCATAAAATTGAAATTCTCGAATTATGGGGTAAATCCTCTTCAACTTGCAAAACGATTTTAATCACAAAAATCGTAATGAATGAAAGCTATATTGCGTGTATATTCCAGAAAAAAAGAAGGGAAAGAAGAAGCTAAAAATATATTTAAATAGCAGAGAAGATTAAAAAGCAAAGCTAAATCAGTAGAAAGTAAGCTTTCAAACATTCATTCGAAAGATATTGATCATTGCACATACGAACATTGAGCAGCATATACTACTTGAATGATGGTGCTCCACAGAAATTTCGAGGGTGACTAAACCTGTTAAACGAAAATTACAAGTACTTCGCCTAATGTAGCCAAACGAAATATAGTACTAAAATGATTTGAGATAAATAAGGGCTTGTTCGGTAGTGACTCGTGTTTTCCATGTAGCTGAAGCAGAAGGTGTTCTTATAAAATAATAATAATTTTCCTTTCAATTTCAATTCTCATTCTTAAGTTGTAATTCACATTTAATTATCTCTTAGGAATATCAGTCAGACACTGAGGTTTAAGACTATGGCATAGATACATAGTTGGAGGTTATCCATCTCTAATAAATGAACATTATTAGGTATTGTTAAGCTTCAACTAGGAGTAGCAATTGTCTGGTCGCTACATATATGTTTCAGCATTCCTCTCCATCAATTTTAATAGCGTAAAGTTCATTTCGATTCCTTTAGTTTTCATTTGAAACGGGTTTTTTTAACTATAAGAGACATTCCTAACAGAACATGGATATCTCCTAATTGGGCTAGTATATGGGCATTATGTAACTTTGGATTGAAATTTGAAGTGAACGAAATATATGCGATTGTAGCATTTTCAGGAATGTCGCAATAAGAACAAAAAGAAAACGAAAGATTTTTCTATTAACAGAGTTCGGGTTGTTTGAATCTGAAAGGAGTCGAAAAAAATTATAGGTGAAAAGCAGAGATTGCTTGCAGAGCATGTAT